>JANAVB010041416.1:6458065-6843065 GCA_029216955.1 Iris pallida | reverse complement strand
TCGTGTCAGTGAAGGAATGCTATGATACATAGCAGGACAAGTGTGCAGAGTAATACAACAATGGAGATGGGACTGATGTTGAACATTTGAACAAGGGTTACTAGATATTAGGAGTAGAAATTAAAATGGAAGGGGGACTACTATACTAAGTGGTAGGTGACTGCATATTAGTATGATGACTGATCATCAACTGGGATGGATAGGACAATGCTAAATGGACTAAGACATTGAACTGGACTGAACTCTAGTATAACAGCTGACTAAATTAGAGGCTCAATATGTAGGGCAAAAATGAATGCACAGTCCATTTATTACTAAACCAGGACACTGAACAAGAAAATGAACAAACACCATACCCAAGTCCCCAAGTCCAAGTACTCCACTAAAACTATTTCAAAATCACAACTTAGCATTCCATATCACTGACACAACATATAACCACTATAAAAACCTAATAAAAACTGAAATTTAACCATTAAAATTCCTAAGAGTCATTTCATCAAACACTTGGTGTGCGTATCCAATACTCTCGTGATATGCACATCAAACGATTCGAAACTTGACCCAAATCCTTCCTGATGCAATGGGCACCCTAAATTAGGGGTGGGCATACGGTTCTAGGACCCGCGGTTCCGACCCGGCCCGAACCGTAAAATGTCTAAACAAGCCGGTTCCTAAATTTTGAAATTTAAACGGAGCGGGCCGGGGCGGGTCGTGTGACATTAACGGATCGGGGCGGGTCCTATTTTCAAAATAAACGGTGCCCCGGCCCGACCCGTTTCTAGGAGTATATATTTTTTTATATCAATTTTTAGCATTTTTTTATTATAGTCTATACATAATAGAATATCTTATTGTTTACTAAACAAATTCTATAAGTTTGGGAAGACATTAGACTTATTTTGTTCTTATAGACAATATAACATATGTAAATGTTTACTATTATAGAATTTTTTAAACTTTTTTTGGACTCGTTTGGACCCACGGGTCGACCCGTTTTGGGCCCGTTTCAAACGGGTCCGGTCCGGTCCGGGTCCAATATTTTTTGGACCCGTCCCGCCCCGCCCCGCCAAGTAATGGGTCCGGTCCGGGTCCAACAAATTTGGGCCCGGCCCGACCCGTGCCCACCCCTACCCTAAATGAATATATCTACATTAAGGAATGGGAATTTAGAAGGTTTAGAGGGCTTTTACCAATTGAGAGTCGGAATCCCAATAAAAAACTTCTAGATGTAGATCTCCACCAAGCTCCAATGGTCAAATTGCTCCAAATGCTCCCAAGCTAGGCAATAGAGGCTTCCTCACTTCAAGGGGAGGAGTTGCAATTCGTTTGAGAGGATTTGGACTCAATTTGGATGTTGGAGGCAATTTGGGGAAGAACATAAATTAGGGTTAGGATTTCTAACGAAAGGGGGAAGAAGAAGGCAATGTGTGCTATTAATAGTAAGGAGAGGGGATGTTGTGGCCGACCATGATGGTTCTTAGGGGTTGGCTTGGGTGAAAATGTATAAAAGCCCTTTTTATTTGTCATGTAAGGCCCCTTTAAGAAAAGGCCCATTGTGGCTTATGGTTTGAGTCAATTAATTGGTTCTATATGATATTCTAACTAGAGTAGAGTCTAACTAACATGTCTAATCTCACTAACTAAGTTTCTATGGTCATGGCTAACATCTACACAATGTAGTTCTAAGGTTTCACCAATCTATGACACTATCATAACACATTAATTAAATAATATTAAAATAATAAAAATATTATAAATTACCAAAATACTCTTGTTCTAAAATATGGTGACGGTGATAGTACTATACTGTATCCTAAATTTTTTTTCCAGTATCCTACAAAAGATGTTAGATCTATTTCTCCCCGTTGTCACTTAGCAAAATAATTAAAAAAGAGAGAAGCTCCCCCGCAATTTATGCATTAGAATCCAACGTTGAAGAAATACAAGAAAAATATATAGCAATGAACATGAATTTCACAGGACGTTTATATGTAGAAGCATAAGCTAAGAGAGATAATGCTATGCATACACAAAATATGAAGAAAATAATGAACAGTACAAACTGAAATAGAAATATATGCTATTGAGAGCATAATAGATGTTCCAAAATACATCAATCTCAGCAAATAAAGTCTCAGTGCTAAAAAATAAAGATAAAATGCTATCTTGGAATGTCGGAGCATTTCCAAGTAAACATAGACAATAAATAGTCCAACTAGATAATATCTAGACAAAATATATTACGTCTAGATCAAAAGTCCTTAGAGTCATTATCATCATCAGCGCCAGTAGTGCTACCAGTCATATGCATTACGGTGACGAACTACCTCATGCTCATAGCGGTAGCCCGATACAGTTGGATCTCGGGAAAGAGAACTGGCAGAATGGCAAGTCTGAGCAAATCGCAGATCTGTAAAAGAATTTACGAGAGCCTGAAACCGATTGGCATCGCGGAACGCGCGTTCCCTAGATGTATCAATAATAAAAGCTCACCAATCAAAGAGATGCTGGGGGATACCCTCATAAGTCATAGGGTAGGTCAGAGGAGGTGGAGAAGTAGCAGTACGAGGAGTAGAAAGAACGGTTGTGCTGCGACGAGATAGCTGAAGATACTTGGGCTCAGACTCAAGAGTGCAAGTGGATAAGTCAATCTCAAAATACAGAAAGATGATCAGGATAATCATCGCGTAAGCAAGGTTTCTGTTCCTTTCGCGACAACGTCCCATCATCTGGATAATAGTCTTGGGGACAGTAAAACGAATACCCTTACGAATGTGATAAAGGGCAGACAACTCAAGGGTGGTAACATAGTCTTTTAAAGTGGATTTAGGAAAGATGGTAGAATAAACAATGTGATGCAATTCATAGTTAAATAAGTTCATGTTTGCAGCTTTGAACTTAGTAGAACGAACACGGTCAGGAGAACAAAGTTCATTCTTGAAACTGCTCAAAGTTGTGCCTACGAAAAATTCAAATTATGTGATATCATCCAGCGGAGCACCTTCGTTAAGGATACCAATGATTTTCGCTAAGAGGACATCATTGAATTCCATATTAAATCCACCGCATGACTTTTAACAGTAAAATATTCAAAGTGAATTAATAATAAAATAGACGAATAGCATTAGTTGCAATAGGATATTGGTGGATGACAAGTTCGTACAACCCTAATGCTTCAAAGTATGGACGATGCTCAGGAAATATGGTCCATTTAATCGGTATGCTGGTGCATATTTTACAAACAGACAAATCTGCACACGATAATAGGGATTGATTATGAGTGTCAAAGTAAAACTCATTGTATGCTCCGTCGACCGATTGAACCGAAAAAAAAGAGTTATCCTTGAATAGGATCCGAAGACGAGGCCTCTTCACTAGCCGCAGTCTTTATTCTCTTGAAGGGGTTCGAAATCCTAGGCATTATTTCTATGGAAAGTTTGAAAAACTATGAATTTGATAGAGAGGGAAGGAGGAGGTTATACCTTCCAAGATTTGAGTATGTTGTAGAGGACGAGAAACTCAGCACAAATCCAAAATTTGGATTGAAATCTCCAACAGGATTAGAAGCAATGGCTTGGAGAGAAGCTAGGGTTTTGAGGGCTCGGGTGCGGCTGCTGCTGTGATTTGAGGATATGGAGAAGATGAATAGGAGGGGGCCACTCATTTTTGACTTAAAAGCACATACCACCAAAAGAACTCGAGCTGAACTTGGGCCGAATTTGGAACGAGTTCGCTTGGGGTTCTATTGAGGTATTTTTCAACAAATATAAATGTAGGCCACTTTCTATGCATCAACCTCTTTTCAGTTATTTAATTCCAAGTTTAGTTATTTTAAATTTTAATTAATATAATTAATATCATTTTATGAATTATCTTTCGTTACACAGCGACTATCTCAGATTAGCTTTAGGGGTACTGTCTCAGCTAACGGAGGTACACCGGAGAACACTTAAGTACCGTTTCGCTTTGGGCATAGCCGTGGTGACAGATAGACCCTTTGTAGGCTTATATCGAAAATAATTTTTGCATATTGAAAGATAATCAATAAAACAAAATTAATTAATATTATTGACATCTAAAATTCTTAATTCTCGACGTAAATAATTGAAACAATCTTCTACTAATGGTTTTGTAAATATATCAGCCAGTTGGTTCTCTATGTCTATATATACAAGGTCTATATCTCCATTTGTTTGATGATCTCTAAGAAAATAATGTCGAATCTTAATATGCTTAGTGCATGTCACGACCCGCACCCACTGTGAGGGTACGAGAACGTAACAACGCCCAGCCTACGCCGCAGTGTCGACGGTAGAACGCTGTCCTAGGTCACAACATCTAACAATATAAGGTGATGCATAATTATACTCCCCGAATGGGGGTGACATAACAGAATACAATCTCAATCACATCTAGGGTAGAAGTACGATAAGATAGATAGAATGATACGAAATCCAAATACACAAGACATATAATAGAGAGATGATATTAAGTGTCTAAGATACAACTCAACAATATCCAGATCCCAATATACAACTCAAACTCAAATGACAAGAAAATAATATAAGCCTAGACTAGGGAGCCTCAATCTCTACAGCTAGTGGATCCGACTGGAGATCTGGGTCACAAGAGTCATCTACAGCTGTCCCATAGTAGGTGTCTATGCAGGCCTCATCCACATCCTCTGTAATATTTTCAACAGATCCAGTCAGGACAGGAGCGAGCACAAGACATCTCACGCAGTTCATATCAAGTTAGGAAATATAAAGCATGCAATAGAGTAAGGTACAAAAAATGCTGAAAGAGAATGTATATGAAAAACAGCAGAGATTTGATAATAGGAAATATCTATATATGATAAGTAAGAACTGTAAGCAATATGTAATTTAGAGTACAATATGGTTATGTAAACGGGTTAGGTTATACAATAAAATGGGACTCCTTTGTATGTGGGTGTACAATGGACATATACAATAGGATTGATCACATAACCATTTCTACTCTCCCTCCCCAATCAATACACAAGGATCCAATTCAGTTACGTTACCTTATACAATGGCTTGTACAATGGCTTGTACAATAGAGCTCAATGTGATAATGAGAGTACAATATGCACAATGAGTGTACAATGATAAGGGTATTCAATAAATACAATATGTTAGTGAAACGCACATCATAATATGTATTTAGTGAACACAAAGGAGATAACATCTCAAAAGAAGATCCATATAGTACCAATCCGTGATAAAAATCGTGTTAGCATCAAGTCCAGTAATCTAGAGCAAGAATGTAAATCCAGACAAGTATGAAACGGTCAGAGAATGTACTCGCCTGGTATCTGAATGTCTGAAGTAAATGTACTGTCCGAGATGAGGTACCTGACTCCTATTTAGAGCAACACAAGTCAAGATGTATACAGGGGATGACAAATGTAATCTACGATGCGTCTGTATGCTGTCTAGGTCAAACTAGGCTAAAGTCAACACTTGGTCAACTCCAGTCAGCTATACTAGTCAAGGCTAGGTCAACTCGGTCAAACTAAACCCTTACAAGTCTAATAAGTCTCACTAGGCCTAACCAAGCCTATTCTAGCAAACACACACCACTTCTAGACTGTACAAGTCATCAATCACATAATTTATATTATATATATAACTAATATATTGCATACACTAGATATACATTTAGGCAATCAATTATATATACATTAGGCAATCATAGGAACATTTCAATGAGCTAGTGTAACACACATGCATATATTATCATACAATACTTAGGCATATATATATAACATGGCATAATATATGTATATATATATATATATATATATATATATATATTAAATATATATATATATATTAAATATATATATATATATACATATATATATATATATATTTATTATCAAACAATACTTAGGCATATATATATATAACATGGCATAATATATGTATATATATATATATATATATATATATATATATATATATTTATATATATATATATATATATATATATATATATATATATATATATATATATTTATATATATATATATATATTTTATATATATATATATATATATATATATATATATATATAAATATATATATATATATATATATATATATATATATATATATATATATATATATAATATATATATATAGGCACACTATATTACATTGCATTTCACACTAGGTTATATATTATATATATGCATATATATAGACATAGAGAGGGATGGGTGAAACATTGCATATGTGTGTGTGTGAAGTGTGCACAAGCATGCATTTGGGATTCAGAGGAACATGTATATAGGGTGTGATGTGTCAATAAGAATTGTGCATGTGTGATATATGTAAGGATGAATGTGTGTGTATGTGATAGAAATTTTCAGGAACAACATAATGTAATGTGGCATCAACCTGTTCTCAGAATTTCAAAATATTGAATGCATGTATCGGGTTTATATAGGAATGTGGGTGTGTGCAACACATGTGTGAAGACTTGTTCTCAGATTTATGTGTCTCAGGTAGAGGGGAAATCAGTATGTGTGTTTTTAGTTCTCAGTTTTCAGAAGAAAAAGGGAATCTCAGATTTCAGTGAGGAATGTGTGTTCAGTTGTGTCAAGGTGAACACAGTTCACAAATTTAGAATAAGAAAGGAAAATTTTGCAGGTTCAATTGTTTCTCAGGAAATGGAAGTCAGTATGGTATTACAAATTTTAGTTTTCAGCTCAAGTGTCATGTGTGTGTAAGCCAATCTCAGGTTTTAGGAAACTAGCTAACTGTGTGTATGTGTAATGGTTGAGTGTGTGAGTGACAGGATGGATAGAGGGTGTGTGTGTGTAAATGTACTGGACAGGGAAAGGGGTGTTCAGTTAGCAGTTCATTTCAATAAAACCCAATGCAATATGAAATTAAATTCTCAGGAAACCTAACATCAAACTCTGAATTTGAATACAAAACTCTACACTTGATAACCATTTACCAATACTTGACTACACCAAAACCCCATTCGAAATCCCATAATCCTTCACAATCATGAAGTCTAACATGTATATTACTCCTTACACAAGTAGTTGAACCTATCATGACAATTTAATCATGGAAAAATAGTAAAATTCACATTTAATATCAGTTATTCAGAAATCAGCACATGTATCAGAAAAAAAAGAAAAACTTCATTCGAACCCAAATTCTCGAACACCAATCTTAAACCAATATTTGTACAATCTAAAACATATGTTCGTGAACCTATCTAATCATTTACATCATCAATAAAATAGGTAACAACCGATAAAAACTCAGAAAACTCAATTTCCTACACGTATCAGTGTGTATCAGTCCCATTCCCTACTCGAAATCCAATTCTAAGTGCAAGAAACCAATCCAATATGTAAAAATCAAACTACTATAATTAACACACATGTTCAAGTGATCAACATGAATTTAATCATTAATATAAACAGTTAAAAAAAATGGAATCGAACACAGGGAATCAGAACATGCACTTTGTATCAGTCACAACGAAAACTTCAAATTGAATAATCAAAACACATTAAGATGATAAATTATAGGTTGGTAATAGGTGCCACATATGTGAGTGTACTATAGAGTGCATTCGTGTCCAGGAATTGGACACGAATCGTGTCCAAATAGCACATGATCACAGACACGAGCCAGTGCCCGAACAATCGTCGTGCACGCGTGCACGCGTACACGCGCGTGTAACATGCGACATATGACACGACACGACACGCGCTCGTGTCCAGAGGTTCACCTATGTTAGCCCTAGCTCTGACACACCCTGCACTGGGTCCACGAGTCCCACAGACATGACACGACACGCGTGTCAGTCGTGTTTGTGCACACGCACAGCAGCCCGCGCGCGATAGCCCGCGGCCAATGCGACCTCAACATCTCCGCGCACAGACCACGAGACATTCCCAAATTTTGGAAGCTTGGTGGCAGACATTGCCCCAAGATTCTTCCAAAATTGCAGGACACGACGTGTCCTATGTCCCGAGATATAGACCCCGTGATGCAGGACACGGCCTACGGGCTCGTGCTGCATGTCCACACGAAATACATGACACACAAGACACAAAACACCATGACTCCTTCACAAAAATTAATACTCTCACCTAGATCTACAAATCCATGCAATCACTTTTACAAAAATTGAAAATCAAATCCTAAGTGGCATTTCTATAAACACCTAGGTATCCTATTAGATACGTGTCCGATACGGATATGAAATGAATCCACCTTGACACGAAACCAAGTCCTACAGCTAGGGGACACCTAGGGCTTCCTATCAATGCAAAGAAAATAAAATTTGGTAGAGGGAATAGGGATTTACCTATATGTTGAAATTCTAATAAAAAGCTCCAAAAAGGGGATTTCTTCTTACTAGCTAGCTCCTCCAAATTGCTCTCCAACTGGGATTGGCCTCTATGAACAATAAGAGAAAGCTAATTAGAACCTAATGCAATTGTTTTGGGAAGAAAAGGAATTAAAATGGAATTTCTAGGGTTTTAGGAAGTTTAGAACTAACCTTTCTTTCCAACTTTGCAACTCTTTCTAAAGGGAGGCTAACCTAATGGAAGAGGCATTATATAAGAGTGGGATTCCCTATGTTGGCTGGCCAAAACTCTAGGGTTAGGTTTTAGTTGGGTTTGATGGGCCATGGGCTTCTTGGCTAGTTTCAAGTCTCTCTACCAAAAGGCCCCTTTGCTATATCAATTTCTCTCCAACTAAAACCTCTAATTAGATAACTAAGAGAATATTCTAGTCATGACTAAAATCACCAAGTCCAACTTAGCTTATTGGTTACGTCTAACTTATAGGTTAGGCCCAATCTAGACCTAAGACTAACATAGCACATAGCAATATTTAATTAATATTAAATTCACACAAATTCCCATAAATCATGATAAATTTAAATAAATCCTAAAATGACCACAATAACCTCTAGGCTAAAATGTACTAGTTAAACATCCTAATCACATGGCTAGGCTCTAGGTCAACAGTCTCTAAGGTTACACTAGCCAAACACCAAATCATAAGTCATAACTTAAAATAGTTTTAAAAATGATTAAAATTCACTAAAAATCATATTATTATTTAAATATCATAATAAGATAAATTAAAATACAAAATTTTAAAATTACTCTTATTTTAGAAACTGGGTGTTATAAGTCTACCCACCTTAGAAAAATTTTGTCCTCAAAATTAAAATGGTAGTAGTCCTTCTAGGCCAACACCCCACAATCAAAGTCTCAAACATACCGTCAGATAATCATATGCGTCTGTCCTAAATCATGGTACTCAAAATTTTCGTCGTGCTAGTGAGCAAGGCTACGATAATCACAGAGTCCTCGACTAAGGCACATACCTCTAGAATTATGGTATTTAAAATTTTTGCATTGTCGCATGCTTGGCAGAAAAAACCTTAAATTCCCACAACCAAGAAATATATCCTAAATCTGACTATATGTCCTCACTATGCCAGCTAAACACGACCATCGAAGATTCCAGATCCCATAACTGAGGTGACCTAGCCCATATGATTCATCTCAGAAGAAAATCAAACATAACATATGAACAACAGAACAAAGTTCATAAATCAACCAGGAACAGAGGAAATCAAATTTTCAAGGCAGTAATTGCAGAATTTGAATCAAAAGGACGGAACCTGCAACTAGATCTCCAACGACCTGAGCATCCTCGGCTGTCATGGCGAAAGCTCGCCCTGGCTGGCCTCCCATGGCCTGCTGCTGATGCTATAAGAACCTCTACTGCTGAGTCTGCAATGGTGGCCCCCTCTGCTGCCCTGCCGGAGCCCTAGCTCCTGGTGCTACCTGAGCTAATGGTGTCGGGTTCTCGGGACACTCTCTATACTGATGCTCCGCTGAACCGCAAAGTAAACACATGCCCAGCCTCTTCCTGCAATTGCTCCACCAATGGCCTGGCTTCTTACAGAAGTTGCACACGATGTCCTGCTGATATAGTACCTGTCTCTGTCCCTGATGCTGAACAGGTCTCTGTTGTAGCTGATGTATCTGAGCCCTCGGCTGCTGGTACTATTGCTGAAACTGAGGCTGAACGTACGACCTCTTGGCCGGTCCTCCGCTGCTGCTGCCCCCAACAGGGTCTCGCCCCCCCTTGAGCCTCAGCTCAAGATCGTCTTCAGCCAATAAAGCTCCCTCAAAATCTCCTCGAAAGTGGTATCCCTGTTGCCCTTGGTCAAGGACTTGACTTCCTTAACCAGACCCTTTCAGAACCTCTGGGCCTTCACCGTCTCGCTCAAGCCCTCTACGAATCTGCCGAGGCGGCCGAACTCCCCAGCGTACTCCTCTACTGATAGGCTCCCCTGAACCAAGCTCTTAAACTGCGACTCTAAGGCTCGGAGCACTGCATCTGGAAAGAACTTCTTCTTGAAGAAGCCCTTGAATTCTTCCCAGGACTGTCCAGCTACCCCCACCCTGGGGTCTGACTGATACCAGGTACGAGCGAGATCTCGCATCCGGCTAGTTGCTGTCTCTATCTAGAGATCTGTCGGTATCCGGATCAGGTGGAAGATCTCCTCTATATGCTCAATCTACTCATCAGCATATAGAATCCCCTCTGTTCCCAAGAAGTCTCTGGGGCTCATCTTCTGGAACTGCTCTATCCCTGATGTCTTCGGCTGCTGGATTGCTGGTCGAGCTGCGACTGTCGCAAGGGCCAACTCCATGCTCCTGGCCTGCCGGGTCTGCTGCACCTCCATAAACTGCTGGAAGTAGGTGAACACCTGTGCCGCGTCTACGTATCCTGGAGGCGGTGGCTGCTGGAAAGGCACCTCTGGGATGAATGGGTCCTGCCTTCGAACTGGTGGAGGCATACCCCTGCTGCCGGTGGAGGGGCTCCTCCGAACGCAGCAGAAATGTCTACCCCAGCTGGCATGACTGGGGCTGCGGTACCAGGGGCTGGCTGTTGAGTATGAGAGGTGGCAGACCTCTCATCGGCGTCCCCCTGGCCCTGGCGATGTGATCTCGTCTCAACCATCCTGGAGACAAAGCAAAGAAACAATTGCTGAAAATGAGTCGAAATAGCAAGGGAGGACAGTTATATTCAAGGGAGACAATAAGCAGCAAATGTAGATATACGGAATCTGAATAAGAGTTTTTCCTAATATGATTGAGTACCTCCAAAAATGTCATAATCCTACTGCAGGTTATAGTGATACTCTAGTTCGAATACCACTACATAAACTCGACCTGCATGGGCCACCACTAAAAACGTGTCACGACCCGTACCCACTGTGAGGGTATGAGAACGTAACAACGCCCAGCCTACGCCGTAGTGTCGGCAGTAGAACGCTGTCCTATGTCACAACATCTAACAATATAAGGTGATGCACAGTTATACTCCCCGAATGGGGATGACATAACAGAATACAATCTCAATCACATCTAGGGTAGAAGTACGATAAGATAGATAGAAAGATACGAAATCCAAATCCACAAGACATATAATAGAGAGATGATACTAAGTGTCTAAGATACAACTCAACAATATCCAGATCCCAATATACAACTCAAACTCAAATGACAAGAAAATAATATAAGCCTAGACTGGGGAGCCTCAGTCTCTACAGCTAGTGGATCCGACTGGAGATCTGGGTCACAAGAGTCATCTACAGCTATCCCATAGTAGGTGTCTACGTAGGCCTCATCCTCATCCTCTGTAATATTTTCAACAGGTCCAGTCAGGACATGAGCGAGCACAAAATATCTCATGCAGTTCATATCAAGTTAGGAAATATAAAACATGCAATAGAGTAAGGTACAGGAAACGCTAAAGAGAATGTATATAAAAAACAACAGAGATTTGATAATAGGAAATATCTATATATGATAAGTAAGAACTGTAAGCAATATGTGATTTAGAGTATAATATGGTTATGTAAACGGGTTATGTTATACAATAAAATAGGACTCCTTTGTACGTGGGTATACAATGGACATATACAATTTCTTATACAATAGGATTGATCACATAACCATTTCTACTCTCCCTCCCCAATTAATACACAAGGATCCAATTCAGTTACGTTACCTTATATAATGGCTTGTACAATAGAGCTCAATGTGATAATGAGATTACAATATGCACAATTAGTGTACAATGATAAGGGTATTCAATAAATACAATATGTTAGTGAAACGCACATCACAATATGTATTTAGTGAACACAAAGGAGATATCATCTCAAAAGAAGATCCATATAGTACCAATCCGTGATAACAATCGTATCAGCATCAAGTACAGTAATCTAGAGCAAGAATATAAATCCAGACAAGTATGAAACGGTCATAGAATATACTCGCCTGGTATCTGAATGTCTGAAGTAAATGTACTGTCCGAGATGAGGTACCTGAATCCTATTTAGAGCGATACAAGTCAAGATGTATACATGGGATGATAAATATAATCTACGATGTGTCTGTATGCTGTCTAGGTCAAACTAGGCTAAAGTCAACACTTGGTCAACTCCAGTCAGCTATACTAGTCAAGGCTAGGTCAACTAGGTCAAACTTAACCCTAACAAGTCTAATAAGTCTCACTAGGCCTAACCAAGCCTATTCTAGCAAGCACATACCACTTCTAGATTGTACAAGTCATCAATCACATAATTTATATTATATATATAACTCATATATTGCATACACTAGATATACATTTAGGCAATCAACTATATATACATTAGGCATTCATAGAAACATTTTAAATGAGCTAGTGTAACACACATGCATATATTATCATACAATACTTAGGCCTATATATATAACATGGCATATATATATATATATATATATATATATATATATATATATATATATATATATATATATATATATAATATATATATATATATATGCACACTATATTACATTGCATATATGTGTGTGTGAAGTGTGCACAAGCATGCATTTGGGATTCAGAGGAACATGTATATAGATTGTGATGTGTCAATGAGAATTGTGTGTGTGTGATATATGTAAGGATGAATGTGTGTGTATGTGATAGAAATTTTCAGAAACAACATAATGTAATGTGGCATCTACCTGTTCTCAGAATTTCAAAACATTGAATGCATGTATCAGGTTTATATAGGAATGTGGGGGTGTGCAACACATGTGTGAAGACTTGTTCTCAGATTTATGTGTCTCAGGTAGAGGGGAAATCAGTGTGTGTGTTTTTAGTTCTCAGTTTTCAGAAGAAAAAGGGAATCTCAAAGTGAGGAATGTGTGTTCAGTTGTGTCAAGGTGAACTCAGTTCACAGATTTAGAATAAGAAAGGAAAATTTTGTAGGTTCAAATGTTTCTCAGGAAATGGAAGACAGTATGGTATTCCAGATTTCAGTTTTCAGCTCAAGTGTCCTGTGTGTGCAAGCCAATCTCAGGTTTTAGGAAACCAGCTAACTGTGTGTATGTGTAATGGTTGAGTGTGTGAGTGACAGGATGGATAGAGGGTGTGTGTGTGTAAATGAACTGGACAGGGAAAGGGGTGTTCAGTTAGCAGTTCATTTCAATAAAACCCAATGCAATATGAAATTAAATTCTCAGGAAGCCTAACATCAAACTCTGAATTTGAATACAAAACTCTACACTTGATAACCATTTACCAATACTTGACCACACCAAAACCCCATTCGAAATCCCATAATCCTTCACAATCATGATGTCTAACATGTATATTACTCCTTACATAAGTAGTTGAACCTATCATGACAATTTAATCATGGAAAATAGTAAAACTCACATTTAATATCTGTTATTCAGAAATCAGCACACGCATCAGAAAAAAAACATCATTCGAACCCAAATTCTCGAACACCAATCTTAAACCAGCATTTGTACAATCTAAAACATATGTTGGTGAACCTATCTAATCATTTACATCATCAATAAAACAGGTAACAGCAGATCAAAACTCAGAAAACTCAATTTTCTACACGTATCAGTGTGTATCAGCCCCATTCCCTACTCGAAATCCAATTCTAAGTACAAGAAACCAATCCAATATGTAAAAATCAAACTACTGTAATTAACACACATGTTCAAGTGATCAACATGAATTTAATCATTAATTTAAACAGTTAAAAAAAATGGAATCGAACACAGGGAATCAGAACATGCACTATGTATCAGTCACAACGGAAACTTCAAATTGAATAATCAAAACACATTAAGATGATAAATTATAGGTTGGTAATAGGTGCCACATATGTGATTGTACTATAGAGTGCATTCGTGTCCAGGAATTGGACACGAATCGTGTCCAAACAGTACATGATTACAGACACGAGACAGTGTACGAACAATCATCGTGCACACGTGCACGCGCGTGTAACACGTGACACACAACACGACATGACACACGTTCGTGTCCAGAGGTTCACCTAGGTTAGCCCTAGATCTGACACACCGTGCACTGGGTCCACAAGTCCCACAGACACGACACGACACGCGTGTCTGTCGTGCCTGTGCACACGCACAGCAGCCTGTGTGCGACAGCATGCGGCCAATACGACCTCAATATCTCCGCGCACAGACCACGAAACGTTCCCAAATTTTTGGAGCTTGGTGGCAGACATTGCCCCAAGATTCCTCCAAAATTTCAGGACACGACGTGTCCTGTATCCTGAGATATAGACCCCGTGATGTAGGACACGGCCTACGGGCTCGTACATCGTGTCCACACGAAATACGTGACACACAAGGACACAAAACACCATGACTCCTTCATAAAAATTAATACTCTCACCTAGATCTACAAATCCATGCAATCACTTTTACAAAAATCGAAAATCAAATCCTAAGTGGCATTTCTACAAACACCTAGGTATCCTATTGGATACGTGTCCGATTCGGACACGAAATGAATCCACCTTGACACGAAACCAAATCTTACAGCTAGGGGACACCTAGGGCTTCCTATCCATGCAAAGAAAACAAAATTTGGTGGAGGGAATAGGGATTTACCTATATGTTGAAATTCTAATAAAAAGCTCCAAAAAGGGGGTTTCTTCTTGCTAGCTAGCTCCTTCAAATTGCTATCCAATTGGGATTGGCCTCCATGAACAGTAAAAGGAAGCTAATTAGAACCTAATGCAATTGGTTTGGGAAGAAAAAGAATTAAAATAGAATTTCTAGGGTTTTAGGAAGTTTAGAACTAACCTTTCTTTCCAACTTTGCAACTCTTTCTAAAGAGAGGCTAAACTAATGGAAGAGGCATTATATAGGGGTGGAATTCCCTATGTTGGCTGGCTAAAACTCTAGGGTTAGGGTTTTAGTTGGGTATGATGGGCCATGGGCTTCTTGGCTAGTTTCAAGTCTCTCTACCAAAAGGCCCCTATGCTATATCAATTTCTCTCCAACTAAAACCTCTAATTAGATAACTAAGAGAATATTCTAGTCACGACTAAAATCACCAAGTCCAACTTAGCTTATTGGTTAAGACTAACTTCTAGGTTAGGCCCAATCTAGACCTAAGACTAACATAGCACATAGCAATATTTTATTAATATTAAATTCACACAAATTCCCATAAATCATGATAAATTCAAATAAATCCTAAAATAACCACAATACCCTCTAGGCTAAAATGTACAAGTTTAATATCCTAATCACATGGCTAGGCTCTAGGTCAACAGTCTCTAAGGTTACACTAGCCAAACACCAAATCATAAGTCATAACTTAAAATAGTTATAAAAATGATTAAAATTCACTAAAAATTATATTATTAAATATCATAATTAGATATATTAAAACACAAAATTTTAAAATTATCCTTATTTTAGAAACTGGGTGTTACAGTGCAAGAGTGACATACAAGATTCTTAGTCAAATTAATAGTGCTAGTGTTGTCACATAAAATGGATATGTATGAATACTGTAAATCAATATCTTCTAAGGTTTACTTCATCCATAAAATTTGTGCACAACAATATCCTGCGGCGATATACTCAGTCGCACTAGTTGATAATGTGACAAATTTTTCTTTCTTGCTAACCAAAAGACTAAAGCCTTACCTAGGAAATGATTCATGACGCTAGTACTTTTTCTATCCACTTTGCATCCAGCAAAATTAGAATTCGAGTAACCGGTTAGGTCAAAGGATGTGGTTTTGGGATACCACAAGTCGACAGAAGAAGTGCCTTTAAGGTATCAAAAGATACGCTTAACCGTGCACAAATGTGATTCCTTAGGGTTAGCTTAAAAATGTACACACAGGCAAACGCTAAATATTAAATCTGGATGACTAGCAGTTCAATAAAGTAAACTACCAATAATACCTCGATACTTACGTATGTCAACCGATTTGCCTTGTTAATCAATATCAAGTTTCGTTGAAGTCACCATCGGAGTGCCAAGTGGTTTGACGGTTTCCAGGTCGAACTTCTTTAATAAGTCTTTGTGTACTTGGCTTGATTAATGAACGTCCCATTGTTGGTTTGTTTGATTTGCAGTCCGAAGAAGAATTTTATTTCTCCCATCATGCTCATCTCAAACTCGTTCTGCATATATTTTGAAAATTCTTGACATAGAGATTCATCAGTAGATCTAAAGATAATATCATCTACATAAATTTGTATTAAAAGAAAATTTCTATTAAAAGACTTTATAAATAGTATAGTATCAACCTTACTTTTTCTAAAACCGTTATCAAGTATAAAGGAACTTCAACGATCATACCAAGCACGAGGGGCTTGTTTTAAACCGTATAAGGCTTTTTTCAACTTGCAAACATAATCAGGGTTTTTGAATCAATAAAACATGAAGGTTGAGTTACATAAACTTCTTCGTTTATAAAATCGTTTAAAAATGCACTCTTAACATCCATTTGAAATAGTTTGAAATTACGAAAAAAGCAAATGCACATAACATGCGAATGGATTCTAATTTCGCAACTGGGGCATAGGTCTCATCGTAGTTGATACCTTCCTCTTGGTTGTATCCTTGAGCTACGAGTCGAGCCTTGTTACGAGTAACTAAAAAATTCTCATTAAGTTTATTTCGGAATACCCAGCGGGTGCCAATGATCGGATGATCAGTGGGCTTGGGAACAAGTTCCCAAACTTGATACCGTTTAAATTGGCATCTATCCAAAAATTATCGCTATATGCTTCTTCAATAGTTTTGGGTTCAAACTGTGAAATAAATGCAACACAGGAAACTATATCTTTGCTAGAGGAATGAGTACTTACACCCCTAGTACTCTCACCTATTACCAAGTCTTTGGGATGGTCAGCCAAAAACTTTATTCTTTTTGGCAAACTCTCAAGATAGTTGGTTCTGGCTTCTAGTTTTATATGTGATCTGCCTAGAGGATCAGCTGTTGCAGTATTTGAAGGTTCTGCAGGTGCTGTATTTGGTGTACTCATGTCTTCATCATCATTGTCGATTGTCCGTTGCTTTTGGCAGTATAACTAAGGTAGTTGTAGTGACAACACTTATGTTGGTACAATTGGTTGGAAAATAACTTTTATAGCTTTGCAGTCACCAACATGTTTCATGGTTCTATTTGATATGAGAAACTTCACCTTCATTAAGAGGCGAAGACTTTGGTATCCAAAATTTAGATCCATATTTATTAGCTTTTGGAGCCCATTTGCACAAGTTCATATCAACAAGTTTCCTAATCTGACAACGATCAGAAACGTGTCCATTCATACCATAATAATGACAAAAATCATTAGCGCTTTGTGTAGCGGTGTGAGAACGTACAATGGTGTGATATGATGTTTGTGTATACTTATAATAGAAAGCATGATGATGTGTAGCATTTGGTTTACGTGCTTTCTTTGTAAAAGATATGTCGTGTGTGACTTTGTAATGTGTCACGTGTCTTGTGTTAGACTGAGTCATAGGTTATACTTCCTGCTTTTCTAGTCTAATCTCTAACTTTTAGAGTTAGCACAGATCTCATCATATTTAGCAGAAAGAACATCAATTATACATGAAGTAATAGAATACTTTTTCTTTTATAATTCTAATTCCTCCTTGAGTTTAGCATTTTGTTGAGTGCTTTTGTCAATACAATCAAGTGCCTCATGCAATCTACACTCAAGTGTGGAAATCTCAGTAGAATTATCAGAAGTAGAAGTGCTTCTAACATCATTCAATAAGTAAGTAAGCTTTTCATTCTCACGTTTATGGGATACAATATCCTTTCTAGCTTGCTTATACTTATCTAATACTTTATTGTATTTTTCCAATAGATCACTGAAAGTATCAGATAACTCATCATAAAAAAAATTAATTCTCGTCATAAAGGAGATTATTTTGTACCTCGTTAGATAATGTTATTGTGCATATATTTGTAGGTAGACGAGGTCTCTCTTCTTTTTTCGAATCTTTTGCTTCACTTCCACACCATATGCTCATGGCAGCGTACTTGTAAGATGACGATCTTCCTTCGTTTGGTCATTCGTAGCGATTCTCTTCTTTAGTAGTAGGCAATATTTTGTTATGTGGCCTGATCTTCTGAAGTTGTAGCATACAATCTCTTCTTTAGATAATGGGTTGTGTTGAACCTCAAATCCTGATGCCATCATATAAGGATTTTCTTCTTCTTCTTCTTCAGATAATGGATCGTGTGTGACTTTGTAATGCTAGCTTTACTTTCATACATGTTCTTATGAGTAGCTTCAAGCAGTTTCTAGATTTCATGAGATGTTGTGCAAGTAGAAATATGATTAAATATATTTATGTCTATAATACAATAGAAAGCATGAATTGCTTTTGCATCAAGGCAAGCTAACTTCTTCTCTTCCTCCGTGTAACTATAATAAGGCTTGTTAATAATAGAGGAAGTAAGAATAGAGGTGATAGTAGGCTTTTTGTAGCCATTGATAGCAATTGACCAGAGGTTAAAGTCTAGTGACTTCAAATAATAGTTCATCCATATTTTCCAGTATGTGTAATTGGTACCATCAAACATTTGAGGTCTGTTTGTGGCTTGGCCTTCACTTGTAAATTTTATAGTTGCCATGTGTGATATTGTGATCTATATAACAATTGTAATAAATAAGAATATAATAGAAGTGTTACCTCGTTTTACCTGTATAACCTGGATCTGATACCAATTGTAGAAACGAATTATAAAGCGTAATACTCTAGAGGTGGGCGAATAGAGTAGATAACAGAATTTAGCTAATTAAAAATTGTTAGCAACAAGATCACATATAATATATCATAAGAAATTAAATGAAAAGCAGAGATCAGAAAGCAAATGCCAACACGAAGATCTACACTAGTTTCTCTCTTGTGAGGGCTATTCCAGTCGGAAGAACTCTAGCTTCCAGTTGAATTCACTATGAAAAAATACCGCAAGTTTTCATCCGAAGTTATTACAACTTCTACAACGCGAGCTTTGATCTGAAGTCCTCGACCAACTTCAATTGTAAAATTTTTTTCTTCAATCAAGTCTCTGATTACAATCTCTATAAAACTTCTAGACCGTACCGCGCTAGCAAATCGACTAGAGGATTGTAACTGGCTTGGAATTTGAAAAATGAAAGAGCTTAGAATACTTTGGAAGACGTATTAAGATTAGAGAGAAGAGAAGAAAGGTGTGTTGAAATGAGTGAAATTTTTATCTATTTATAGGTTTTCCAAAGTCAGAACTCGGGGCAAATTCGGACAGAATTCTTTATGAGAATCTCGGCAGTAGCCATTGCGAATGTAACTGCAGGAAGACCAAATTCAAAAATCTAACGGCACTAGACGAACTCGGGGCGAGTTCGAACCGAACTCGGGCCAAACTTTATTGGTGTCCAGAGTATGATTTTTGGAGAATTTTATAAATTTGATTTTGAGTTTTGGGCTTTTGAAAAGTTTTAGTAGTTAGGAGCTTTTTGTAAAATGGGCTATTTTCAAAATCATAGGATATTTTAAAAACATTTTGGGTTAGCTAATTTGCCAGTACAACTCATTGTACAAAGTATTCCTAGACTCAATAAATATGAAAATTATATTAAAATACAAACTTATGTGGCAAATTAGTTTCAGCCTTGAATATTATGGTAGAAGTTCTTAGAAAATATCCAAGTTGCCCTTATATCGAGAAAGGGTTAGATCAATTATTAAAATTAGGTTCGACCATAACTAATGGGCCAATACCTTGTATGCTGGGAATCTTGTGCGACATGCCATAGAGGGAAGTTCATCAGGAACACCTATACTGAAATCTCTGAGTGCTGATGTTACCCCAGATGATAGTATTCATCCAGCCTCTGTAGAAGAAGAGGTTTCAGATGCAGCAGTGACGCCTGGCATGCTGGCGGTGATGGGTAGCATTATTCGTACTTATACGAATACCTTCTTCACCTCTTTGCAATCCTTGGTTCAATTGGCCAAAGAGAAGAACTATTCTTATAATTTTATAAGGTGGTCTTCACTTTATCCAATTGAATCCAAACATAATTTTGGTAATATAGAGAGGGCAAATGCCATAGAACAGATCCTGTCGGAGCTGAGGTAGCCCATCCAATCTTATCAGGAACTGATCAGGAAGAATATGAACAAACAAGTGGATGCTGAATGTGAAGCCATAGCTCGAGAGCATAACGAACAGCGAGCTACGTTCGACGACAATATGGCAGCATTTGTTGTACAGTATAGAGAAATAGAGTTTGTTATAGCTGAGGCCATCTCTTCTATTAAACTTTATAAGGCTGAAGAAGCATATAAGGACAAAGAGGTGTCGGAAGGTCAGGCTCCCATCCAAGAACTAGGAGGTGAATTGGCCCAAGTCCGTTCATCAGTCACAGAGGCTAGAAAACGTCTGGAGGAGGTTATAGAACTGCGTCAATTTACATCGAGCCGTCTGGATGACTTCAACAAACAAAGGGACGATCTTATCCAAGCCCGAAATGCGGATGGAATGCCATATCTTGTCGATGCAGCCATTAGCACCGGAATTCAGGAGAAAACTGACCAGAGAAAGAGTTTTTCTACCAGAGTGGAACGCACTGAAGCTTTAAAGAATATGATTTTTGACCTCAACACTCCACCTCCACAATGAGTCTTTTAAGGTTGAAAATGAATGTAATAATCTTTTTAAACTGTCTTTATCACATTTTGAAAAATTTAATAGTTCATGTTCTCAAGATGTACAATAAAAGAAAAGTTGTTGGCTTTGTGACTCTATTACTTATTATGTATCTGTTTGAGATAAAAGCAATAGTTAGAAGTATAAAAATACATTCAGAGGTACTGGACATGACGCATTTCTTGAGAACATCATCACTTATTATATCTGTTAGAGGTAATGTGGATGTAACAGAATATAACTTGATGTGATGTTATTTTTAGGACGATATTATCAGAGGTAATGTGGACGTGATAGGTCGTCGATACAAACAATAGAATTTAGAGGTAATATAGACGTGAATTCTTATATCTGTTGATTATTCTTAATCCAACTAGGGCTCAAGAATAAGATATCTTTTAAAATGACTGGGTTTCAAAAGATGATATTGTGATGATATGTTGTGGTGGATGTTATAGGTTAGTCTTTTAAGGATGTACCATAATATCTGGGTTAGACTCTACTGGAGATTTTTTGGGGACTTATTATCGATGGATTTATTCACGAAGAAAATGAATAAAAGATAATAATTCGAAGATTGTGTATGTACAATACAATACATGCTTTCAAATATGGTATTTCTTTAGAAATTTGTCGTTGATAGGCATCAGAACTATTCGACCATCCATTTCGGTCAACTAGTAAGCTCTGTTAGAGAAAACTTTGCTCACGACGTAGGGACCTTCCCACTTTAGCTCGAACTTGCCTTTGTTCACGTGTGTCATAGTCATAGGACGTCTGACAGTATGGACTAGTTCATCCATTTTAAAGACTCGTACTTTGACTTTACGGTTGAATCCTTTCGACATACGGCCTTGATATAGCTCATTGTGCTGTTGAGTTGGCAACCGTTTCTCATTGAGTGCTTCGAGCTTGTGAAGTCGAAGGCGATCATTATTTTCTACTGTTAGTTCATTGGCGATTGCTATTCTCAGGGTTGGAATTTGAATTTCCAACGGTAAGACAGCTTCATATCCGTATACTAGAGAGAAGGGTGTACAACCAGTTGGGGTACCTATAGTAGTACGGTATGCCCATAGATATTCTCTAAGCTTTTTGCTCCAATTGCATTTATTAGCAAAAATAAACTTCTTGAGAAGCTTGATGATTGTCTTATTTAATTCTCCTGCTAAACCGTTAGCTGTGAGATTATAAGCTGTAGAAGCAATATTATTGATTCAAGTGTTATTACAGAATCGAGTAAATACTTGACTTACGAACTAGGTCCATTGTCATGAATGATTCTTCGAGAAATGCCGAATCGATAAATCATGTGGTGTTTGATGAAGCTGATGACATTGTTTGTCTTGACTTCAGTAAAAGGAATAGCTTCTGCCCATTTCGAGAAGTAATCAGTTATAGCAAGGATAAGACGATGTCCTCGGGATGATGGTGGGTTAATATGACCAATGACATCCATGTCCCAAGCTTCAAAGGGCCAAGATGCTACAGTCGAATGTAAGAATTCTGACGGTTGGTGAATAAAATCTGCATGAATTTGACACGCTCTGCATTTCTTTGCATATTCAATTGCATCTGTCACCATAGTAGGCCAATAATATCACATACGTCTAATACGGTCTTGTAGTTTAGGACCAGGTTGATATGCACCACAGACACCATCGTGAGCTTCCCGTATTATTTGTTTTGATTTATCACCCACGAGGTAACGCAGGAGCATGCCGTCAAAAGATCGACGATAGAGTGTCTTGGAAGAGTGATCGTAATAGAATCAGAGTGACCGGTGATGAATTGTCATTGTTTCTTTAGGGTCTTCTGGTAAGATGCCATGTACTACGAAGTCAACGAAAGGAGTCCTCCAATTTTTACTAGTAGAGCAAATTTTGACCGTATTAATTAATTCAATGTTCAAATTATTCTCGATACAGAATAATTCTCGATTAGCGATAACGATTTATTGTTGCCCTTTCAAAGGAATATCTAGTAATGCTGCTATATTTGCTAGTGCATCGACTTCCATATTGCAGGCTCGGCATACATGTTCAATAAATAAACCTTTGAATGATATAGCAAGTTTAACTGCTGCCTCTTGGTAAGGGATGAGGTCTTGGTGCCGGACCTCATACGTACCTCTAACTTGGTTGACAATCAGTTTAGAGTCTCCATGTACATCAAGATAATCGATGTCAAGTTGTTTAGCTAACTATAGACCAATAAGCAAAGCATTATATTCAGCAACATTATTGGAGCATGGCTCATCTAGAGAATAAGCTCTCTGAATGACTAGCCCTTTTGGAGACACAAGGACAACTCCATCTCCAGCTATGATGATACCGTTAGGTCTGATTCTGAGTGCACCATCAAAAATAGACGTCAAGCGGGTACTCCTTCTAAAGTCGTGTTGGACTTTAGAGTTTCGTCGGGAATCTCGTCATAAAGTTTTGAAGTTTCAGGAATTGGATGTACAACCAAGAAATCAGCTAGGTCTTGACCCTTGACAGACTTCTGCAGGACATAGAGCATGTCATACTGCGCTAACAACATCACCCAGGTAGCAAGTCTGGAATTGAATGTACTAGGTTTTTTTATCAGGAATCGCAAAGGATTGACTCTAAAGATAACAAGGATGGTTTGACCCGTGATGTAATGATGCGTCTTCTGGACGGCGAACATCAAGGCTAGACATTCTTTTTCAACTGGACTATATTGATGTTCAACACCAACCATTATGCGGCTGAGGTAGTTGATTGCTCACTCATGGCTTTCATTGTTCTTTTGGGCTAGGAAGGCACAAAAAGAATAATCCATTGCTCGAACATACATCAAGAAGGGTTTTCCTGTAATTGGAGAAACTAGGACTAGAGGGTTCATCAAGTACTGCATGCTTAATGTCCTTAAATGCTTGCTGACATTCATCAGTCCAAATGAAAGATACACCTTTCTTCATTAATTAATTGAACGGTCTGCAACGTCCAGAGAGATTTGAGATGAATCTCCTGATATAGGCAAGTCATCTTTGGAATCCTCGTAGCTTCTTTAGGTTTTGCGGAGGACGCATCTCTTGTATGGCTTTGTTTTTATCGGGGTCAACGTGTAGACCCTTAGAGGTAATAACGAATCCGAGAAATTTTCCACTAGAGACACCCAAGAATGACGTAGTAGGATTTATCTTGAGCTGATGTTGACGTATTAGGTAGAAGATAGTTTTCAGATCTTGGATGTGATCTTCCTGTAAACGTCTCTTAACAGCAATATCGTCGACATAACATTCGACTGTTTATCGTAAATGCTCACGGAAGATCTTACTCATGGCCCGTTGATAGGTACCACTAGCATTCTTAAGACCGAACGACATGACTGTATAGCAGTAGACTCCAAAAGGAGTGCGAAAGGACGTATACTTTTCATTTTTTGGATTCATCTTGATTTTATTATAAACAAAGAATCCGTCCATAAAAGATATTCTTTCGAACCCACATATATTTTCGATCATAACATCGGTGATTGGGAGAGAAAACTCGTCTTTGGGACAAACTGTGTTGAGGTATAAGAAGTCGATGTAGACTCAAACTTTTTCTATTTTCTTCATAACCAGGATGACATTAGCCACCCAGTCGAGATACTGTTCCTCCTAACGAAGTCGCATGCAATAAGCTTCTTGACTTCAGCTTTCATAATGTCCACCATATCAAGTCGGAACCATCGTCGTTGCTGTTTAATCGGCTTAGCATTTGGCATGATATTGAGCTTATGAATAGCAATTTGAGGATTTAGTCCCGACATATCCTCATAGCTCCAGGAGAATACGTCGATGTACTCTTTAATAAGATGGATTAGTTCTTGCTTGTCTTCCTCATGGAGGATTTTACTAATGAAGATAGGTCTTGGAGAAGTTTCTTCTCCGACATCGATCTGGACCAGTTCATCATTAGTGGGTGGTTCACGCTGTTCGAAGTAAAATTTCCATTGAGTATCCATCCTTTGTGTCCAAGGCTCATTCTCATATGTCTCGATGAAGTCATTATCGTCTTCTGGAAATTTAACTGTCACCATATTGGCGGATAGAGTCAGGCGATGGACATCCCCTATGCTGGTGTCTGAGTCCCATGAGGAGGAGTCGGAAGAATGAGATTGTATCTCTTCGTCTGACCCAAATCTGTCTAGAGTTGTGATCGGCGTAGTGTATCCTAACCCATGTTTAATCTTATTATAATATTGTGATGACCTTCCTTTTTAGGCGGGTAGTCGAATAGTATTTCTTCTACCTTTACTTCCTTTAAGTCCAGGCCTAAAATTGTAACCCATTTTTTGAATAATGCTCTTGGATTGTCGACTGTAACGACGCAGTTGTATTCTTCCACAATCATCATTGTCAGATTCACTGTCGAGTATGGTCCTTTGATTATGTTCTCTATTGAAGAGAATCGTATGCTCGTCATCGTTTCGCGGAGGAACAATAAAGAACGAGTTTTTTACAGGTTCAAATACTATCTCATCCTGGAAGAGTTGAATTGCTCCCAAGGTGAGAGGTTTGAAATTATCCAAAATTTCTAAATAATGTTGTGCATAAAAATCGATATCGATATACTGTAAAGGAGGTATTACTTTATTGATACCTTTCTCTGCTTCAAAAGTTACAATAGTATTTTCGAACTTGGCTGAAGACATCACCAAGTCGATAACAAGAGGAGGAGAAAGAAGTAATAGGCTTATTACGACGAAGGTCGAAATAAGAGGCTTAGAAGAGGTGAGCTCCCTTTGTTCCACTTTTTCAGTAGGAGGGACGAGATTGATGGTCAACATTTGAGAGGATGAAAGGCGGGAAGTGCGTCCTTTGACTGGAACCACCAAGGCCTCGTCTGGGTCATATTTTTGGTCTTCTTCCACGTCAGTAGCTAATACAACCTTCCCGTATTCTTCTTTCTACATCCTGGAGTCTGTATAATAGGCCTCAATGCCTCGAAAAGGATTGAGGTCAGCAACTTCCTTCTTGACCTCTCCATTGTCGTCTACATACTTAAACTATTGATGGAGAGTGGACGGTACAATATTGTGCTCATGCAACCACGACCTCCTTAATAATATGTTATAGAAAACGTGACAGTCAATCACGTAGTAGGTGACTTTCGTACGACGATCGCCAATTTGGACTCTTAAGCGAATCTTTTCTAATGGTTTACTCTTCCCAGAAATGAACCGAGAATAGTTGTAAACGTCGCTGAGAGGCTATGGACTGGAATCTTCAAAGAATCTAGCAGAGTTTTCAATATTATACTGAGTGCAGATCCGGGATCAACAAGAATGCGATCTACTTTTATTGTATCGACATACCCAGTAAAGTAAAGAGGTCGGCCATGTCGATTGTTTTCTAGAAGTATACATCCTGGGTGAAGGTTATATTTGGAGTTATTTCCATCGCACTGTGACATAGAGGGCATGCCACAAGCTCCTCATATGGCTTCCTGAGATGTGCAAGGCAAACATCGGCTTGCATCATGGCTTCACTTAACGTTTCTCGAGTTTCCTTTGAGAGACGAAGGAGTTTGAAAATTAATAATCTTACTAGAGTGTTGGCTAGTTGAGCCAATATGTCAAAATTACATGACTTTTTGAGACCTTGTAGAAAAATTTTCTTCAAGTTTTTTGTCGAAGCGAACCTGCTGCTTGCCCTTATCAGCTGATGTCTTCTTGGAAGGGCCTGAATCAGATGGTGGAGCTGATGTTGGAAGAGAATTAGGAGCAGGAAGAGGAGTGACAACTTCATTCTTTTAACCTTCTGGGTGACCTCTGAGATAGAGTCTTCCAGACCTAGTACCAGCCAAGACTTCTTCCTCTGGAGAAGGTGAGAGAGAAACTATGTTAGAGATCTTCGCTCGTGCCCTACTTTTGGAAGATTTCTTTCTTTGATGAGGTAACATGTGATTTACCCCAAATCCTAAACCAACATGAGACTTGTTGTCTTGTATTTGCAGATATAGAGGTATTGAATACCCCTTTTCAGCGTTCAAACCTTGTGCTTTCTGAAAGTCAAATCCCATCTTCAGCATCAACGGACAAGATTGCTGACTGTATCGACGTAATTCTGGTTGGTAGTCGCCTTCTGATGTCGGAAAAGCAGTCTTTGAAGAGGAAGGCGTGGATCCTGCTGGAATGAAGGTAACATCAAGGAAAGGACACGACCATTAAGTATGGTAGGCTAACTCGAAGTCATCTTGCATAATTTATATTTGCCCAACTTTTTTTTATTTGGTAGAAGGGATGTATGTCTTCTGTTCGAAGTCGACGACTAAGTCTGGATGAACCCACATAATTTTGCCCTTAGCTGTCGACAGTGGTACCAAACCGTCGTTTTATGCCGGTGGAAGATTGACGATCTCCATAGTTGCCTTCAGTATAGGAACGACACCGTCAGAGACTAGCTGAGCAAGGAAGTCTCCAAATTGTAGGGAGACAACATTAGTAGTCACCATTTTCTCATCCTTCCGGAGAGTGATCGCCTGAGCGTTGATTAACTCTTGGATCTTTCCTATGAGTATGTAGTATGGCATGGTTGGATGACCCAGAAACCTGTGATAGATACAATATTTAGGGTTATCAATTTTACCTACTTCGTCTGGCCATTTTATTTAAGGCAGTTGAAGATTATTACTCAGATTAAGCAATCAAAAATGCTTATGACATCTTTATCATCGAAGGAATACTCTTCTTTGGGTCATGCTATTGTCCTCTACGAAGGTGCTGTTGTCGTAGGTGCTAGTTGGCCTACATTGATTGCCAAGGCTTCTTTACCCTTATGAGTGTTTGCGTGACTGTCGCTACTGGTAGCAGGATGCTTTTCTTTATCAAGGTTCGGCATCGGGATGCCCAATTGCCAAAACTTTTCAGCATTGTCTTCAGTTGCTGTGGCTGTAACTCCTTATCCTGAAATTTCCAAATTTTTACTTATTTTAATTTATTGAACTTTTCTTTTAATCATGTTTTGGAATAGGTTCTCTTCGAAACGTATAAACGTTATTTTTCAAAACTAGTTTAAAGATTATTATTTAAAAAATTATTATTTGGTTTTAATAAAAATGATTTATTCTTGTATTTCATTATTGGGCATTACAAAAATAATTATTTAGTAATTTTGGACTTTTAAAATATGAAATTCAAAAGTGGCTTCGAAAAGTATAAATAAATTTTATCAAGGAAAAGATTTGTTAAATATTTTCAATATGATTATTATTATAAAGAGACATGTTGAGTTACCTGGATGACAACAAGCATTATTTTGAATTGTTATAGTAACCAGCTAATTGATTTGGATTTGAATTTATTTTGCTAACATCAAATATTATTTTAAATTAATAAGTTATTTGATTGTATTTGATAAAATAGAATAAATACTCTAAAATTTCATTCTAAACATTTATGGATAGTGATAGGATTATATTTTGTTTTAAAAAAAATCAATCTTGATTTTAATGAAGGGGAAAGGATTATCCATTGGAATCGTAGCCCTCATCCAATTAGGAGTTCACTACACCTATTTAAAGGGCACTTCTAACCATCTAACATAACCGTGCAACAACCATCACCACATTCGCCGTGTCCGCAAAACCCACAACCACCGTGTACCGACCCGTCGAGCTTCTCAGCCAATCCCCAAACACCATCAGCCACCACCATTAAACACACCACCGCCACCACCATTGAACACATCAAGCCACCACCGTCGTGTCAGCCAAGTGTCCGTGTCCGTGTCCACATAAATTCCACTATTTTTGTGTCCAATTTATTACACCCAGTACAAACCCTGTGTCCGTGTCGACACAGTCAATACCAACAAACCAAAAGCTAAACACCTACCAAGCCGAGTCCCACCTCTGCACCGACCGCCTCGACCCGAGTCCATCGAGAGACCTCTCTGCGTCATGCGTCTTCACCGAACCAGGACGCGCCTTCAGCTACGCCGTACCGGGCGATCCCCTCTCGTCCAGAAGTTTCGGTGCCGCCACTACGCTGCGGACCCCGACGCCGAGCACCGCCAGCATGTGGTGCGACCGATCCCGAGGCCCTCCGCGCTGCATCAGAGTTGGTCCAGTCGAGTTGGACCGACTCTCCATCGCACGTGAGCATCGACATCCCGGCACCACCTCGAGCCTTCTGTGCGAGCCACCGCGACCAGGAGCTCCTCGTGGCGAGCCCAGACCCTCAATTGCGACCGGCGCCTCGTCCACGGCGTCACTTCCGCGGTGCCTCTCCTCCGTCCGACTTGAGCCGGCCAAACGCCGCCAGAACAACCACGGCAACCCCGCTCTTCCAGCGACGAGCCCCTCCGGAGTGACGGAGTCCCCGTAGATCGTTGAGCCCTTGTCGGCTTCTTCCCGCGTTGAGCAACAGCGAGGTGAGCTCCGCTCTCTCTTCATCTCTCGTTATCTCCCGCACTCTTCTGTTTCTCCTTTGTCTTCTTCTTCCTTTGCTTTTTCTTCTTTTTGTGTGGTTACTCTCTTTCTGGAGAGAGAAGAATTGATATCATTTTTCTTCCTAAGCTAGAAGCCTAACACTCACTTTCCCCTTCCCGAGAACGAGAGGAGCTCTCTCTTCCATTCAATTTTATTTAGCTAATAACATTAAATAGCTTTTGTAAATAATTAATGATATTAGCTATAATATATATATATATATAGTCTTATACTAATTGGTATTATTGAAACGTTTACTATTAATTATACTGTTTTACTAAATAAATATATATTAAATAAACTCCAAATTATTATTTGAGGAATAATATAGATTTGGGAAATTTATTATTGTCTTATATATGTATATAAAAAATATGGGTTATAACCCTAAATATGTTATGATATTATTTTGCATTAGTTTTATTGTTTGTTTATTATTGGATACCACTCAATTAGATGAGGGGTTAATCTTAGTAAATTTATTTAGATTATATATGTATACGTAATATATTGTTAACAATAACATCGTTTTGTTATTAGTATTATAATTATAATTATTATTTTGTTGGCACTTATTATTTATAGTTTTATTAAATATATATATTTATATCCTCTAAAAATTATTTTCGTAACAAATATATAGTATTTAGGCTTGTGCCTACATAAAATATTCAAAATCGGAGTTTCTAGCCTAAAGTGGTTTTCTCGATTTTTTAAGAAATAATATGAGTATATTTTCCAAAGGGGTATATTGCTAAATAGGGTTGAGTCATAATGAACTTCTTGAATATATATATATATATATATATATATATATATATATATATATATATATATATATATATATATATATATATGTTTTTCTAAAATAAATTCCAATAGAAGTTGTTTTGTTTTAGATATATTCATATTTGGTTTTATTTGCAACTATCAGTTTCTAAATTAATTATTTGGGCCTTGTTAAATTTTATGTATTTGGACAATTGAGACTTTAGTCCTAAAATAATTTAATTTTTTATAATAAATAAGTATATTTAAAATGGGGCTTTGAACTCATTGGGCTTTGATATTTTGAATATATATAAATATAGGTCTATAAGTAATTCTAAGGCTATAAATACTTTAATAAATTTATTCTTCTCTAATTAATCATTTTCGTTTTCCTAAAATAAATTCTTAGATTAATTCTTATTGATCGCGACTAATCAGTATTCCTATTTTCTCGCGAATCCGAACTCCAGCACATGGAACTTAAGCCAACTGGACTATCTTGGACGCAAAGATATTATCTATTTTACCAGCTAAGGACCCCAGGCGAGTATAGTTTATTGTGTGTTTTTTGATATTGATCTTCACTGTATTTCATTGATTGGCCATTGGTTATGTGATTTTATATTCTATTATAAATTGTTGAGTCGGGAATGAGAAGTACCAAGGATGTGTAATCCGACCGTAGATATTGTTTATTTTTATGCATGTAGACCTCGTAGACATTGTTTATTTTCTGCAAGTAGACCTCGTAGACATTGTTTATTTTCTGCAAATAGACCTCGTAAACATTGTTTATTTTCTGTAAGTAGACCTCGTAGACATTGTTTAATTTCTGCAAGTAGACCTCGTAGACATTGTTTATTTTTCGTACAAGTAGACCTCATAGACTTCACAGTGTAGTGTCCTAGACTGATCACATATCAAAGGTACTTCTAACAGTTGGGAATCTATTTTAGTTTATTTACTTGCTATTGATTTTTTGTCTTTTCTTACGTCTTTTTGCTGTTTGTTTTCAAAGCATATAATTGATGTCTAACCTTTGTTGTATAGTCAATTTCATTTATTGAAACTGCATTCAGTGAATTGTACTCGTTCCAGTCCTGACTAGAAATCAACATTTTTCAGGTTAGCTGCGGCTTCACTTAGCATTGGGAAGACGGGTGTACTTGCAGGCCAAACCTAGAGACTAGTTAAATAGTTTAGTATTCATATAGTTGTCTTTTTATAATTTTGTGAGACATTGTACCTTGTATTCAAATGTAAATCTTTGAATATTGTAATTTAATTTAGTTTGTGAATGAGCATTATTTGTTAGTTTTAGTATGGTGGCTTGACAGCGTTCTACCGTCGATACTGTGGCGTCGGCTGGCTTGGACACGCACTCGTATCCCGAAAAGCGGGTGCGGGTCGTGACAAGTTTTTTTGGTGGCCCATGCAGGTCAGTCTTCGCAAATTTTACGAACTCATGATAGTACTTAAGTTAGTCATACTATTGCGAGCCTATGACTAGGACGTTCTCATTCACAACTAGGCTTAATTTAATTTTTGGAAGAATAAGTAGGACTACGAGTCCCATTGTGTTTTGATATGGTGGTTGGGTCTAAGGTGGGTAGACCATTTTGCTTGGTAAATTTGGCCTTTCTAGGACTAAATCTCTAAACCTTGATCGAATTATTTGTTCTTCCCAGCTAAAACATTATTATCCCATCGTAAGGTCTGTTCTGCTTATTTAGTTTCCATTAGACCCAGTAATTATTTTCTTTTCTGAGAGTAGATGTTCTATTTTTTATCTATTAACTTTCGAGCCTAACTTTGTTCTGAGTTAGCCTTTGATGAAATTCAAGATATGTACATGTTTTCTCTCGATCCCTGAATAATAGAGAGAAAGAAATTGAATTTTCTATTTCTATTGTCTTCAATCATTTTCTTCCTAACCTTGATCGTTTATGCTTCCCTAAAAAACATTGTCATATCGTAAGTTGTATAACTCATATTTTTCCTTGTACCTAAAGGATTATTAGTTTTTAAAATAATTTCTCACTCAAAATATTTATATATTAATCTCGAGTTAGTTTTGACTCAATATTGTTCCTCTCAATCATTGAATGTTGAATAGCCGTGAAATAGGGATCAAAATTTTTACTTAGTTTGGCATTGATCATTACTTTTTCTAGTTACTCATTTTTTCAAGAATGGATTTTGAAGGGCAGATAATTACAATTCTCATGTCTTAGTCACCTTGGAATCTGTTCGAATTATCTTCCAGCCTAAAAATGTTATGATATTATTTTGCATTAGTTTTATTGTTTGTTTATTATTGGATACCACTCAATTAGATGAGGGGTTAATCTTAGTAAATTTATTTAGATTATATATGTATATGTAATATATTGTTAACAATAACATCGTTATGTTATTAGTATTATAATTATAATTATTATTTCTTTGGCACTTATTATTTATAGTTTTATTAAATATATATATGTATATCCTCTAAAAATTATTTTCGTAACAAATATATAGTATTTAGGCTTGTGCCTACATAAAATATTCAAAATCGGAGTTTCTAGCCTAAAGTGGTTTTCTCGATTTTTTAAGAATCATATGAGTATATTTTCCAAAAGGGTATATTGCTAAATAGGGTTGATTCGTAATGAATTTCTTGAATATATATATGTTTTTCTAAAATAAATTCCAATAGAAGTTGTTTTGTTTTAGATATATTCATATTTGGTTTTATTTACAACTATCAGTTTCTAAATTAATTATTTGGGCCTTGTTGAATTTTATGTATTTGGACAATTAAGACTTTAGTTCTAAAATGATTTAATTTTGTATAATTAATAAGAATATTTTAAATGGGGCTTTGAACTCATTGGGCTTTGATATTTTGAATATATATATAAATATAGGTCTATAAGTAATTCTAAGGCTATAAATACTTTAATAAAAATATTCTTCTCTAATTAATCATTTTCGTTTTCCTAAAATAAATTCTTAGATTAATCCCTATTGATCGCGACTAATCAGTATTCCTATTTTCTCGCGAATCCGAACTCCAGTACATGGACCCTAAGCCAACTGGACTATCTTGGACGCAATGATATTATCTATTTCACCAGCTAAGGACCCAGGCGAGTACAGTTTATTGTCTGTTTTTCGATATTGATTTTTACTATATTTTATTGATTGACCATTGGTTATGTGATTTTATATTCCATTATAAATTGTTGAGTCGGGAATGAGAAGTACCAAGAATGTGTGATCCGACCGTAGACATTGTTTATTTTCATGCAAGTAGACCTCGTAGACATTGTTTATTTTCTGCATGTAGACCTCGTAGACATTGTTTATTTTCTGCAAGTAGACCTCGTAGACATTGTTTATTTTCTGCAAGTAGACCTCGTAGACATTGTTTAATTTCTGCATGTAGACCTCGTAGACATTGTTTATTTTTTGTGCAAGTAGACCTCGTGGGTAGTGTCCCAGACTGATCACATATCAAAGGTACTTCTAACAGTTGGGAATGTATTTTAGTTTATTTACTTGCTATTGATTTTCCATCTTTTCTCACGTCTTTTTGTTGTTTGTTTTCAAAACATAAAATTGATGTCTAACCTTTGTTGTATAGTCAATTTTATTTATTGAAACTGCATTGAGTGAATTGTACTCATTCCATTTTTGACTGGAAACCAACATTTTTCAGGTTAACTGTGGCTTCACTTAGCATTGGGAAGACGGGTGTACTTGCTGGCCAAACCTAGAGACTATTTAAATAGTTTAGTATTCATGTAGTTATCTTTTTATAATTTTGTGAGATACTGTACCTTATATTCAAATGTAAATCCTTGAATATTGTAATTTAATTTAGTTATTGTGAATGAGCATTATTTGTTAGTTTTAGCATGGTGGCTTGACAACGTTCTACCGTCGACACTGCGGCGTAGGCTGGCTTGGACACGCACTCGTATCCCGAAAAGCGGGTGCGGGTCGTGACAGTGGCACTTACGATAAATGAACCCCAATCTTGAAATTGTTTTGGTCCCGTCCACATGCTGACTATGGGTAACAAGTTTGATTTACAAGTATCGATAGTCAATGCGTCAGAGGAGCCCGAAGTCATTTTCAGTGCTTCTTGTCGGAAGTATTTTATAAAAATTCGGCTATTTCCTTGGGCTTCTGTTTGATTTTGGTGAGGGCAGATATGGTCATGTCATTCATCCCTTCATAAAATCGTTCCAGGAACATTTGTTTTAAGATAACAAAAGATATTTTACAACCATCCGGTAGGCTTCGATACCAATCATAAGCAACACCTGCTAATCATTCGACAAATACTCTAGTGAGTAGAGCATCATTCTTCTGGAGGTGAGCAGTCATCACCTTGAAGTAATTAATATATTGATTCGGAGATGTCTTGCCTTCAAATAGCGTCATAGACTGCGCTTTGTATTATTGGCCCATTGGTCATGGTCAAACCTGATTTTAATAATTGATCAAACTCTGTCTCGATATACGAGCTACTTAAAAATGTTTTGGACTCTTGGATACTGCTAAAGATCAGCTACCCATTCTGTTCAAGACCGAAGCTGTGTTTGCCACCCGAGTCTGTATTTCCTTTATGCAATATAATTTTCACTTTCATTGAGTCTAGGAATACATTGTACACCGAGTCGTACTGGTAAATAGGATGCCCTAAAAATATTTTCAAAATATTTCATATTTTAAAAAATAGTCCCCTATTTACAAAAAGCTCATAACTGCTTAAAACAATTTCAAAAAGCCCAAAAATCAAATTATGAAAACCCTGACCAACCCTGATAGAATTTGGCCAGAGTTCAGTTAGTGAACGTTGCCTTTTGAACTTGGTCTCCCTACAGTTACGGATCCTAACAAGATTTTCTCATAGAGTTCTGCCCAAATTCTGCCTGAATTCTGCCAGAGTTCTACCTTTGGAAAAACTATAAATAGAGATGGATTTCGATCATTTCAATTCACTCATTCACTTTCATCACTTCGCTCTAAAGCCTACTATTCTATTCCAAAGAGTTCTAAGCTTTATTTTTCAAATCCTAAGCCATTTACATTCCTTTAGTCGATTTGCTAGTATGGTACGGTCTAGAAATTTCAGAGTGATTGTAATCAGAGGCTTGATTAAAGAAAGACTCTTCACAATTGAAGTTGGTCGAGTACTTCAAATCAAAGCTCACATTTGTAGAAGTTGCAAGGACTTTGTATGAGAACTTGCAGAATTTTCCAGTAGTAGATTCAACTGAAAGCTAGAGTTGTTCCAAATGGACTAGTCCTCAACTGCAAGGACTTATGATAATTTTACCTTTGAGCAACTAGGAGAAGCCTTTACTGACCTATTAGGGAATTACATAAGACCGCGTATTAAATATTAGACCAATAAGAAGGTACTCAAAGAGTACAAAGGTGAAATAGGAAGACTTACCGACCTACTAGTTGAGGTTAGAAGTAGTAATTATTCTAGTGAGGAAAGTGAGCTTTCTTCTGTTAAGCTGTTATTACACGAGACCTAAAGACTATCCGAAGAGAAGGACACGACCATTACCCAATTAGAGGAAGACTTACTCAAAGATAAGAAAAGTCTCCAACAAACTACTGTTAGAAATGATGCACTCACTACTAAATATAGCTTGTTATATGACACCTCCAAAAGGTTAGAAATTAGGATAGAAAAACAGCCTGAAGTTGCTGCTTCCTAACCTAACACGTGTCACTGACCGAATCATCAGATCACGGTCAAACCCATATTGTCAGACCTAACCACACCAAACCATTGCCCAAGAAGACAAATAGGCATGCATTCGTTTACACTAGAAAACCTAGACCTACCAATAGTGCACAGAACTCTACTTTTAACACTCAGCATGCTAGATGTCACTATTGTGGCACCATTAGTCATATTTCTTCTTCATGTAGTGTTAGAAAGCTTGTTGATTTGAAAATCTGTGCATGGATACCAAAAACTAACATTCCAGGACCCTACAAGAAATGGGTACCAAAGTTTTCATCTGTAAATTGATTTATAGATAAAATACCCTTCATATTCTAGAAGCAAATGGATCATCGACAGCGGTTGCTCACGGCATATGACCGGTGATGCTTCATTATTTGCAACAATGTCGAAGAAGAAAGAAGGATACATATCCTTTGGTAATAATTTGAAATGGTACATAATTGGTATTGGTAATATTGGTAAGGCTCCCTACCCTATGATTAAAGATGTCTGTCTAGTTACCGAGCTAAAACATAATCTACTCAGCATAAGCCATTTTGTTGATTACGGTTATGGCATTAACTTTGTCAAAAACAAATATACTATAGTTGATGGCTCAACTGGTAGAACAATCTTTAAAGGTATCAGGGAAGATAATATATATGTTTTCTATCTGGTAGAAGATGCTAACAAAGTAGGTAGATGCTTGATGGCCAAAAGTGATGAGAGTCAACTATGTCACATGAGACTCGATCATGCAAACATGGACACAATTTCAAGACTATCCACAAAGAAGCTGGTACGAGGCTTACTAGACATTTCTTTCAAGAAGGATACAGTATGTTGCGAATGTGAAAGGAACAAAGCTACCCGATCCACTTTTTAGTCTAAGAATGCTGTAAGTACCACTAGACCTCAACAATTGCTGCATATGGATTTATTTGGACCTAGTAGAATTGCTTGCCTAGGTGGTAAGTTATATACATTTATAAGAGTAGATGATTTCTCTAGATACACGTGCGTATATTTTCTTACAAGCAAGAATAATGCACTATCAGAATTCGTCACCTTTTGCAAAAAGGTTCAAAATTAAAAGCATTTCATGATCACTCGTATTCGAAGCGATCATGGCGACGAATTTGAGAATATAGAGTTCAAGCAATTTTGTGACACATACGGTTATTTGTATGAGTTCTCTTGCCCTAGGACTCCACAACAAAATGGAGTTGTGGAACGTAAGAACATGATTCTATTCGAAATGGCTAGAGTAATGTTAAATTAGTTTAGTCTACCTAAATACCTATGGGCTGAAGCTGTAAATACAGCGTGCTATGTTCTCAATAGGGTTCTAATTCGACCAATATCGAAGAAGACTCCCTATGAATTATGGTTTGATAGATCTCCCTCTGTTTCTTATTTTAAAGTATTTAGTTGTATATGCTTTATTCTTAATACTAAAGATAATTTGGGAAAATTTGACGAAAAAGCTGATGAAGGTATATTTAAGGTTATGCGACGAAAAGAAAAGGGTATAGAGTCTTCAATAAGAGAATCATGATCATAGAAGAATCAATAATTGTTAAATTTAATGAACTCAATCAACACTCAGTCGATGATGATGATAAAGACATAAGTACACCTAGTACTGATCCCGCAGAACCCTCATATAAAGCACCAGCTGATCTCCAAAAAAATCACGTACAGAACCAGAAGTTGGAACTAGCAATCCAGAGGATATGCCAAAGGAAATAAGATTTTTGGCAGACCATCCATAGGACTTGGTAATTGATGAGATTACCATGGGTGTAAGTACTCATTCCTCTAGTAAAAATATAGCTTCCTGTTTTGCATTTATTTCACAGCTTGAACCCAAAATATTGAAGAAGCATGTAGTAATAATTTTTTTAGATGCTATGCAAGAGAAATTGAACCAATTTGAACGGAATCAAGTTCGAAAACTTGTTCCCAAGCCCATTGATCATCCGATCATTGGCACCCGCTGGGTATTCCGAAATAAACTGAATGAGAATGGTTTAGTGAATCGTAATAAGGCTCGACTCGTAGCTCAAGGATACAATCAGAAAGAAGGTATCGACTATGATGAGACTTATGCTCCAGTTGCGAGATTAGAATCCATTCACATGTTATGTGCATTTGCATGTTTTCATAATTTTAAGTTATTTCAAATGGATGTTAAAAGTGCATTTTTGAATGGTTTTATAAAAAAAGTTTATGTAGCTCAACCTTCAGGTTTTACTGATTTCAAAAATATTGATTATGTTTTCAAGTTGAAGAAGGCATTATACGGTTTGAAACATGCCCCTCGTGATTGGTACGATCGTCTAAGCTCTTTTCTACTTGACAACGGTTCTAAAGGAAAGTTTGATACTATACTGTTTATGAAGTCTTAATGGCAATCTTCTTTTGATTCAAATTTATGTAGATGATATCATTTTTGGATCTACTGATAAATCTCTTTGTCAAGAATTTTTAAAGTGTATGCATAATGAGTTTGGGATGAGCATCACGAGAGAGCTGAAATTCTTTCTCGGACTGCAAATCAAACAAACCAACAATGGGACATTCATAAATCAAGCCAAGTACACAAAATATTTATTAAAGAAGTTTGATCTAGAAGCAGTCAAACCACATGGCACTCCGATGGCAACTTCAACCAAGCTTGATATTGATGAACAAGGCAAACTTGTCGACATACGTATATATCGAGGTATGATTGATAGTTTACTTTACTTAACTTCTACTCAACCTGATATAATTTTTAGTATTTGCTTGTGTGCACGTTTTCAAGCCAATCCTAAGGAATCACATTTATGCGCGGTTAAGCATATCTTAATATACCTTAAGTACACTTCTTCTATCGGCTTATGGTATCCCAAACCTACGTCGTTTGACCTAACCGGTTATTCGGATGCTGATTTTGCTGGATGCAAAGTAGATAGAAAAAGTAGCAGCAGCACTTGTCATTTCCTAGGCAAAGCTCTAGTCTATTGGTTTAGTATAAAATAAAATTCTGTTGCATTATCAACAACTGAGGCTGAGTATATTGTCGCAGGACATTGTGGTACACAAATTTTATGGATGAAGTAACCTTAGAAGACTTTGGCTTACTATACACACATACCTATTTTCGGTGATAACACTAGCACTATCAATTTGACTTAGAATCCAGTATGTCACTCTCGTACCAAAAATATTGAGATTCGACATCATTTTCTTAGAGATCATCAATAAAATGGAGATATAAACCTTATATACATAGACACAGAGAACCAATTAGCTGACATCTTCACAAAACCTCTAGCAGAAGATCGTTTCAATTATTTACGTCAAAAATTAGAAATTTTAGATGTCAATAATATTAATTAATTTTATTTTATACAATTATTCTTCAATACTCAAAAACTATTTTTTAGACAAGCCTACAAAGGGTCTGTCTGTCACCACGACAACGGTCGAAGCGAAGCGGTATTTAATTGTTCCCCGGTGAACTCCCGTTAGCTGGGACATGTAACTCCACTTTTCCTAAATAATAATTTTAAGTATTTCTCCTATGATTTTATATATTTTCTTCTATTAAAAAAATATTGTTACTTTAATTTTCTAAAATTAGATTGTATGTGTATTTGAATAAGAATTGATATATGAGTATCTTCAAATACTAAGATTATCAATTAAAATTTTACTATTAAATTTTTACTAACTAATTTTCATTTAACATTTTATACAACTCTTTTACTCCTAATTTCCATGGGCCACCAGTCCATATCCTTAGCTACGTTATTGGGCCGCACAGCCAGTGGAGCCATCAGTTCACGATCATTTAATTCCTTCCTCAACCCATTCCTTGATTCAAAATAATCAAATTCTTTTAACTCATTGCTGCTTGGGCCGAAATAGCCAATCAGGCCATCACTCACCCTTCGGCCAGCCTACCAACTGATTGGGCACGGATCCAAACGGGTCCAAACCCAATTACCCTAAAAACCTTTAGCCCGGATCCACTAACCTTATAACCGTTCTCTTCCTCATATTCTCTTTTCATTTTGAAAACTCTTTTCCCCTCCTCTCTGTACTTCTCGACTGAAAACGACGATGAAGTTGGTAAAGTCGCGCAGTGAGGTCTCAAGCATCTAGAAGAAACTTTGTCATCTCCACCATCCCTAGCTAACCGTTCACTTTCTATCCACCGTCCGATCGTAACAGATTCGTAACCGACTGCTCTCATCTCCACCGTTGGATGACCACCGTCTACGTGGCCGGAGAGAGATCGACCGTCGATTTGTAACCGTTTCCTCCGTCCCCGCCTATAAATTAACCCCAGCCTCCTTCTTCTTCATCACTCTCCATTTGCAGCGAAGCTCTGCTGGAATCCACACTCTCCTCTTCTTCTTCTTCTTCTGGTCCTCTGAAGATTCGGCCATGACAGGAATGGTGGACAGCTGAAGCCTGCGTAGGGATGACGCCACATCACTTCCAGACTCATGGATTCTTCCTACTTGATCGACGGTAAGTCTTCTTGATCCTCCTGTACAAAATTGGTACAAATGAATTGGCAGGTTTTGATTCAATTGTGTTCAACGAATTCTTGATTGAATCTCTGGTCTTAAGAATTTTGATTTGGAATTCGTGTTGGTGAGTCCTGGATCTATTCTTGTGAATTCTCTCCAATTTTGGAGTCTTAAACATTTGAATTGAACTCATATTGCTGTCCTATTTTCTTGCACATTATATGTTCGATGAAATGCTCAGGAGAACCTGTCGTCGAGCTGAGGACTCGGGAACAATTTTTCGGACTCAAGAAAGACGTTGCATCCTCATTGCTAAGGTATAATCGTCTATTGGACTATTGAAGACTGGTTCCTTCTTGCATGGTCGTGTGAGTGAAGCTTGGACAAGCGTTTGTGTTGATCGATCTAGTGATGAGTTCGATAGTCGGCTTTGTGTCTTACTGGTGTAGGACACGAAGTGCTGGCAGTAATATCAGGTTGACACATGAGAATAGTATCGATACAGGATTAGGTATAACACCATTTTCTGGAGTTGCAACCTTTGCTGGAGGCAGTGTTCGAATTAGTGTAGCCGTTGGGTTAGGGCTATGGAATTATTTATCTTATATGAAGAATCGAGTCATTCATTGCTCTAGAGTTGAGTCATGGGTCTTATAAGCCAATTTTAGTAGAAACCTGTGTACATCAGACTCAAGTTGGGTTCTGAAGTTTATATTGACATGGCTTAGTGAGTGTGGTTAGACTCATATTGAGATTGGACAGTGGGTTGAGATGTTAGACTCAAGTACTTGATGTTCAGATGATTTAGAACTTAATGCTCGAGTTTGGACCAGCTATAGGCCAAGCTAGGTTAGTTTATACAAGGTATGATTAGTTTAGCCTAATAGAGTAGTTAGATTTGATTAGAAAGGTTTCGTGAATATTCTAAATATTGTTTTCCTATTCTAGGTGATTTAGAAGACTTGGACAAAATCCCAGAATCAAGGCAAATACATGTACTCAGTATTACCATTATTGCATGCATCGCACACACATTGTCATGTTTTATTATTGTACTTGTTCTCGATTGATTGCATTGCTTCTCGTGTCAGGTAGGTGACGTTCTAAGACATGTGAATGACTAATATTGGTCAAATATTGCCTGATAGCATACTCTGTAAGCCTGATTTCCATTTTGTGCGTGACTGATAGCATTGTCGTCATACATGCTTGATTATTGCTTGACTGATAGCATTGTCATCAGACATGCCTGATTATTGTGTAACTGATAGCATTGTCGTCAGACATGCCTGATTATTGATTGACTGATAGCATATTTTATATGCCTGATTACATATTAGTCCCCACATCTTGATAACGTCCAATTGCACATATACACGTAGCTAGTGCATGCTTATTATTAATCTTGTTCTCTGTCTTTCAGTTATATTTTGATATACCATTCCATTGATCTTCATGGTGAGTTTTATTGAGTTATATTGTACTTTGCTCCTTTCTTGACTAGATCGTTAATTACAGGTGAGATGGGTCTTTAGATTGTCATGGCTGGCATTGGAGCTCACTTGAAATTGAGATATTAGTTTATGTATAGGAGATTGATTGAGTGTATTTGATTATATGTTGTTGTTGTAGCATTTATCTTTTACCGGCTTTGTACCCGGTCATTCATGTATAAGTTGTAATAATTGTATAGTAGATTGCTATGATGGTTAGTATACATTTTGAGATTAGATGCTGTGATGAGACTACTCTTATTATTGATGACTAGACGGCTCACTATCGCTGTCAACGATAGTGTAGGCCTGGCATGCTCGACTCGTACCCGATTATTCTGGAGCGGGGCGTGACATGTTTTTGTGGTGGCCCATGCAGGTCTCTGTCTAATGATACTTAGGATTAGAGTGCCATTGGAAGCCTACGGAAATAGGAAACTCATCACAGCATAGGACCATTATCATATTGCTTATTTTTCTGTCTTTTATATATCTCGTTAATACACACAGTACACCTACGAGTCACTGATGGTTCTCCTACAATTCCAGAAATGGCCAAAGGAAGGAAGGGACGTCATCTACGAGGCCGCACTCTGAGTGTAGCCCATTCCGAGAGAGGATCATCTGCCCTACCTATGGTAGACCCAGAGCGCTCCGGTACCCACGTGCCACCCGTCACGAGAGCTTCTTCACGACATTCTATTAGTTCTATGAGGGGAACCCAGATGCATGAGCTAGTCCATGGGCTATTGGAGTCCCAGAGAGCCCAGACCCAGAGCTTGTTGGATGTTTAGAGGGAGTAGACCACTATATTACGGGAGGGTATTGAGAGATTAGTTATCCCACTACTACCATCACCTCCCCCACTTCCCCAGACTACTACTACCGATCCACCAACATCACATATTCCACCTCTACCGACTGCCATACCGGCCCCATCATATATCCCACCTCCGCCATACACTCCACATCCATCACATATTCCACCTCCACCATCCACCCAGGTTCCTGTACAGCCTACTACCACTACTTTTGTTCAGTCTGAGCCTATTTCTTTTATTCTGCCTCTGGTCCATACTCATGCTTCTCCTACTTATACTCAGACTACTTCTACCCACCACCGGAGAGAGGGTTCCATCATGGATTTCAAAAGGATGGCACCTAGAGAGTTCCTTGGGACTGAGGGTATACTCTACGCCGTTGAATGGCTAGAGGATATAGAGAGGGTGATGCGACTATCTAGGCTTCCGGAGGACCTTAAGGTGGAGGCAGCCGGCGTGCAGATGCATGATCTGGCACATAACTGGTTTAGGAGTGAGCCTCAGCTTGCAATACCTGGATTGACTTGGGAGCAGTTTATAAAAATCTTCAAAGAGAAGTTTTTTCCAGCGGTAGCTAGAGAGGCTTTGGAGTGCCAGTTTCAGACTCTTGAGCAGGGGACTCGTTCGGTTGATGAGTACGCGGCAGAGTTCGGGCGACTTAGTCGGTTTACAGAGGGTAGAGCCAGAGATCTAGTTGTGAGAGCTACGAGATTCAGGCAGGGTTTGAGCCACGAGCTTCGTCACCTAGTCATGGCTAACGGAGCGACTACTTATGCTGGGATGGTCACCGTTGCTCAGAGATTAGAGATTGATCCGAGTCTCCGACACAAGAGAGATCATGACATTAGTGGAGGAGGTAGCCACTCGGGACCACCCAAACGTCCCAATAATCAGCAGACGAAGACCTTCATATCCCAGTCTCCTCAGGGGACACAGCAGTAGCAGCAACGACAAGTTTAACAGCCTTGTGGATTTTTTCAGAAAGTGGGCCATACCTGACAGGTGTGTAGAAAGAGACTTGGACAGTACCTTATTTGTGGTGCAGTTGATCATCAGGCTAGGGAGTGCACCGTTGCTCGTACAGCAGATGAACCTTCAGGACTTCCACAGCCAGAGGGACGAGTCTACCTTATGTTAGAGGAAGGAGCAGAGGCTATTCCGATTCCGGACGAGGACAAGAGACTGGAGGCATTCTCGCATAGCTGGAGCAAACCGTGGATCATCACTTCCCTTTTGATTCTTTCTAGCATCTAGACTTTCCTTGTTGCTTCATATTCAAGATTTGTTCTGAAGTCTCTGTATCTTACTATTGTTTCGTAATAGCCGCTTGTTTGATTCTTGTTTTCCTTTAGTACCTAATAAAACTACTTGTTCACTTTATATCATAACTTTTATTGTTAAAAGAATTCATTTTGATTCTTCATAAAATTCTTGGAAATTTTCTAGATAAGGTTGAGATATATTCGATAAGCTACTATAATGTGGCAGATGTGCACTGCAGTCATCTACCTGGATTATGGAAACTAAAGGTTCATTGCAGCCAGCTGCATACTGGCGAGGCATGGACTCTAAGTTAAAGTAATTACATGTAATTATGGGCTTTCGGGTATTATTGAAACTAAGTCCTAAATTCAAAATCCTTTGATGATATCGGATAAAGTTGAGAGAATATTTTGGCAATCTATCACTATCATAACCACGGAACCGAAGGTTCATTGCAGCCAGATGTATACTAGCGGGACAGAAACTATAGGGGAAGTGACTCGAGATATGTATGATTGTCGGATACTATTGAGACTACTATCCTTGATCATGTTTCATGACTGTCACTTTGTACCGCTTGAATCGTGCCAATTTATTTTTGATTATTCTTAATCGTGCCATCTGAAATTTCGAGGACAAATTTTTTCAAGGGGAGAGATTAGTAACTCCACTTTTCCTGAATAATAATTTTATGTATTTCTCCTATGATTTTATATATATTCTTCTATTAAAAAAAGATCGTTACTTTAATTTTCTAAAATTAGATTGTATGTGTATTTGAATAAGAATTGATATATGAGTATCTTAAAATACTGAGATGATTAATTAAAATTTTACTATTAAATTTTTACTAACTAATTGTCATTTAACAATTTATACAACTCTTTTACTTCTAACTTCCATGGGCTACCAGTCCATATCCTTAGCTACGTTATTGGGATGCACAACCATTGGAGCCATCTGTCACGACCCGCACCCGCTTTTCTGGATACAAGACGTGACCAAGCCAGCCTAGGCCGCAGAGTCGACGGTAGAACGCTGTCAAGCCCGCAAGAAATAAATGCTCAAAATCACAAAATATAATATTTGCTGCTCATTCACATTTCTAAGTTTATTACAACATTTACAAGATTTATATTTAAAGGAAAATACACAGTTCTCACAATTAATGAAAATGACAACTAGTTCCACTATCTAGGTCGGCTTCAGTATACCCATGTCTTCCCAGTGCTAAGAGTGATCGCGGTTAAACCTAAAAAATATTGGTTTCCAGTCAGGAATGGAACAAGAACACAAATCGACAGCAATGCGAAAACATAATAGAATTAACAAGACATGAAAATAACATATGAGATATGAAAACTGGAAAGTACTGATGACATGGCATGGTGGAGAATAAAAGAAAAAATAAAAGACATCTACCTATGTGGTATAAAATATCCGTTTCGATATGTGAACGGATATGGGGTAAATCCGGCACCTGCACGTATCGTGTACAGGTGCTATTATTCAAGAATAGACTCATGGGATAGTTCTGGGTAGTCCACATGTCTACTAAGAATTTTCCCTCCCAACTACTCCATGTGACGAGCGTGTCAACAAGTAGCAAGATATATGTATAGACATGAAATAAAAAAACTATTATGAATCGAAAGCAATCAGAAAGTGCACTTGCCTGAGGTCCTTAGCTGATGAAACCAATAATACTATACCACTCATAAGCCACAATCAGTCAACACATGCAGAAGTCTCCAGATGCTGAAGTAAACAGTACCAACGTTCTTAGAATAGTCAAATTAGCTAGGATTGCCTGTCCTTAAGTCCAATTTTGGATACAGGGGCAAATCGGTAATTTTGGGCAAAAATGATGTCCGCCGTTGGACCCGCTTTGCACCGAAAATTGTGCCAGAGTCAACGGTCTCTAAAGTCATCAAACTATATGTCAACAGGTCCGGTTTTCCGATACAAACCCAACCGTATATCCAAAGTTGGATTTCGGCAGGCCGTGCACAAAATTGCCCGTTGAGTCGGACCATGGGGCTCGCAAAACGGCGTACGATTCAACTGTCACAGAATTGGACTAAACTTGGCATGCAGGATCAGAAAAGCGATATGGTCCTGTTGGCGTAAGTTTTGCCTCGATCTGACGAGCGTGCACAAAGTAATTATAAAACTTGCACAGAGGCCGATACGGTGAATTTCGGCGGATACGCAACAAATTCGTCGCGCACACGCGACCGATTTGAATTACGCCAAAGCCCACACTACCACGAAGCCATTGTGCACCTTTTGATGCTTTCGGTTCACGACCAAGTCGCCCGGTTTGGCGGGACGTACGTGGTATCGGAGTGTTTTTGTGATTTTTAAAACAGGTTTTTCTGTAACTTCACAATCCAATTACTCATTATACTGTGAACGAAAAATTAATCTATCTGAAGAGTTTTGTTGTCCTACATGCTGTCTAAATAATTGTTCAAATAGAATTCTAAACTGGTCATTGGTTTGACCAGAATCGGCCTCCCAACATAGGCGTTTGGACTGGGTTTTACTCTGTTCGTCCGTAGGGTTTTCCAAGTTTTGTCACTCGATTTACCACGCGTACATCGCTAAATAATTACATCTACTTGAAGGGAGACAAAGAGGGTTAGGTTTGGTATGCACCTGAAGAAACGGTTCGTCAAGAGGATGAGTGTGTACAACGCAACCTCGGCGCGAAGTTGAGTGATCCGCTGCGGTTACTGCTGCTGTCAACTTGCGCTTGAGCGCGCTGGCCGTGCGCGCGTGGCCTCCTGCCGTCGGCCGGCGGTGGCTGCGATGCCACACGGGGCGGGGCAGGTTCGCCTGGGACTGTGGTGTCGACGCGTTAGGGTTTTCACAATTTCCTCGTACCTCTCTTTCCCTCTCTTGCTGTCTATATATATATCATTCAGTGTCGGGTCTAAGGCCGAGCGATGGCTCTCATTACTTTGCTGTGAGAGGTTTGAGCAGGTGGGCCTGTGGCCTGGCTTGTGGGGGGTCTATTTGCTCGATTTGGGTTGACTTGGCCCGAGCCCAACTCCACACTTGGAACGGGCAGACTAGCACAATATATCGGCAGCACCCAAATCCGTGAAATCGAACACAAACGTCCAAACCATTCCATTGTCCCCACTTGGGTTCAAGGTCCAGTTACTAAGCCCGGCTTTGGCTTGGTCTGGTACTGTTGCTACTATGCTCTTTTTTCTCTTTTCCTTTTCTATTACATGTAAATATATTGGCAGTATCATATTGAGTTCAGAATTCCAACAAGAAGCTGAATGTTCTTAATAAACAGAGTAAATAAAGGAACTAGAACTATATTCAGCATCCAAGAGAAATTGCATGTATAGTAGCATCATGATATACACTGGTAAAATGAACCAAAATATTCAAAAGAGTGGCATATTCTTATTTCTTATTTCTATTTCTTATTGCATATATATATATTATATATTATATATATATATATATATATATATATATATATATATATATATATTTATTTATATATTATATTATATTATATATATATATATATTTATTATATATATATTATATATATATATATATAATATAATATATATATATTATATATATATATATAATATAATATAATATAATATAATATATAAATATATATATATATATATATATATATATATATATATATATATATATATATATATATATATATATATATATATATATATATATACGAGTATTTATATACATATGCATATATACGAGTATTTATTTACGTATGCATATATACGAATATTTATATATATTATATATACGAATATTTATATATATATATATATATATATATATATATATATATATATATATATATATATATATATATATATATATATATATATATATATATATATATACGTATATATATATATATATCCACACCCATACAATCAAACAATATCTATATACACACATATATCTATCTATCTATATATATACTTCACACAATAAAATATTCATAAAAACTTAATGTCATTTATCCAATTTATTTAATGTAGTTAAACACATCTATATATATATATATATATATATATATATATATATATTTTATATATATATATATATATATATATATATATATATATATATATATATATATATAAATTTTGGTCTACAATAAATTAAATCAATAACATCTAAATAGAGTGAGCATATATAATTTTTTAATCTCCAAAAATAACCTTAATGATAATAAAATAATAAATTTACTCAATGGTGGTTTTGATGAACCCATACTACACTCCCAAATTCGGGTCCAGAACAATTTGTACAAATGTTACAAAATATTATTTAATAACAAAATATCAATATTTGTACGGATAGTTAAGTGGTTAGAAGTTGTACAAGAAAATCTAAAAATCACCGTTTAAATCAAATAAATAATAATAAAATATGTCTAAATTTTGGGAAGGGAAGCTACAAATCTACCCACCTTAAAAATAATTTCGTCCTCGAAATTCTAATCCATAATTATTCCTTAAAATTCAAGAAGACAGTCTACCTTAACCTTAATCTCCTTAAATTTTAATTCCTGAAATATTTTATAACCTTCTCTAGCCATTTTGAAACTACGAAGTATCGAGGACTTCTACCCACCTTTGGTCACACTACTCCTCAAAATATGGTCACTAAAATCTCATAATCTCCTAACTGGTTGCTACAATTCTACCAACGGATATCTAGGGTGTATGGCATCTATAATCCCTCATATCTATAAACAACCAAATATTCAATAGTCAAGCAATATTATACTATAATTTAAGGATTTCTGATGAATTCTAGACAGCACGATTATTTGTCACCCCGGAATAGGAAGGGACGAGAATCAATGGTACGGAAAGCAAGGAAGTATAATTGAGAGCAATTATGAAGTTTCAAGAGCGGTAGAGAGTATCCAAATTGTGTTTATGAATCATTGACTTATTTACTAGATTAGGCTAATCTAGTCTAGTCACTTGCTAAATCGAAAAACCCTTCATTTCCTAGAGGGGCTTACAATTCGTGCAATACCTAAATTCCGTTCTCAAAATTCTATCTGAACAAGATTTCATAATGGAACAGAATTTGAGAAATCGAGATTGTGATATTTTTTGTGGTTATTTAAACATACGAGCAAGGGGTATAAATGCAATACAAGTTCGTATCTCGACTTCCAGGTAGATGGAATAAGGGTTACGATTGTCTTCATATTCTAAGAGGTGAGGACTACATAATAGATATAGGGACCTACTTCAAATAGTTTGGTTTTATAGTCCAATTATGGTGGTATGCCTGGATGGGTTTTACTGGGTCTTAATAGGCTCCCTGATTGGACATCAATCGTTGGTTGGATGAATCTTGGATTTCAATCTATATCGACTGAACAAGATTCCAAGATAAAACTATGTTTACTGGGTTAGGGTTGAGGCTCTAGTGGAAGTTGGAAAGTGTATCGGTACTATTGTAAGGGTTATAGCTAGTCCTTTTGTCCTGAAAGTCGTACCATAAAAATAGAGCACAAGGGGACGGTTTTGAGCGGGACATGATATACCTAGGTGAAGGTGGACTCGTCTAGAGCTTGCATATAAAATTTATCAGAAGGTAGTAGCTGGTCTCGTGCTCCAAATATTAATGACACGATCGGAGACACAAGATGATCTAAATAGAAAGTGGGAGTCCATGGGGCACTAACTATCATCTTAATGGAATTTATTCTAATCAATCGATAATCCTGGTATATCCTAAAAATTTTAGAATGCTTACAGTCTACCCACCTTAGAAGCTAGGATATGGTTTTAGGAATAATGAGGCTAGAAGAATTCCAAAGTCCGGATACTGTACCTCGACTCTTGTTAATAAAGAATGAGGCACGACATAACGGAATACGGTAGATATAAGTCGAATCAAGGATCGTTCCTCAATAAATAGAAAATGAGTGTGTACAATGACACATGGTCGATAAAATAGAATAATCTACCCGTCCATAGTGTACAAGAGTTATCAATGGGGTAACCAGCTCTAAGGCACATCATATAAAAAGGTTCCTAACAACTGGGTCGTAAATTTCTATGTGTTTCAAACCTGCCAGACTATTGTCACAAGGGCACTAGTTAAAACAAGCTTCAACAAATAATTAGAGGCTCACAACATTTGATCTCTTGAGAATAGGTAGTCTTCTAGGTTGACATTTGATCAAGGGAAAGATCCTAATCATTCTCGGACTCCAATGACTAGAAGACCATGATAGTAGATTTTAGGGTTGAGAGGAGGACGAGTAACTCAAGGCAAGGTTCCAGTCATAGGGCTGGCCGATGGTAGCTACACTGGTGTATACCACTATTATGGCCATGGGGATACTCTATATCTATCTATCAATTACGAGCTTTCGTCTTTCCAGTCAGTGAAAGACAAAAACGATAAAGAGTTCAAGGGAGATGTCACTGAATACAATTACGTGATTCGAAGACGAATGTATAATTCAAAGGAAATTATCAAAGCAGTCGCGGATGAGATCCTAGAGATATCTACATCTCATTCCACGTAGTGTAATTAAATGAAGAGTGAAACAAATGCATCATGGTTGATCAGACCGTAATACAATGATTCTGAATAGACAATATGTTAGCGGGCGTCCCCAATAAACATATGTCTCGAATCAAGTTCGATAAAAAGTAAGCTTGCAAAACTAGGCTATAATAGCAGCATTGGTCAAGATAGTCAAAATATAAGTAGGCAAAATTTTTGAAAAGAGATACAAGTAGTTCGAGTTTTGAGAGAATTAAAACCTTACATGGTGCCATTGCTTATATAGGAATTCTACTATCTTCTTATCCTTAAGGCCGTGGTCGACTAATGGGTTATGGACTTCTGAATTCTATATTCTAAGTAAACCTATTAGTGTCAGTCAATTACCTCGTTAATAGATCACAAGGTCCACGGATTGCTAGGTTGGGGGATATGCTACCTAATCTTACATAATCCTTCACTAGTATTGGCTTTGGATCTTAGGAGATATACAGGGCTATTCTTTATAGTATCCTAAACTTGTAATCACATCTGTAGTCATTTTACCGAGAATTATGCCTCGCCCGTATACTCGGGCGGTGGTAAACCCTTGGTTCCGTGACTCAGCTGTGATATGCTATCAGGTACTCTACCTTATATTGACACAAGGTCAAAAAGAGGTCAGCAAGGATATAGTTTTAGCAATGATCCATAACCTACAATTCTTCGAAAGGATTTCAATTCTTTGGTTTGTGCCTTGCCAGTGCGCTGCAGGCTGCAGTGAACCCACACTCTCCGCTCTCAGGTAATTGGCGACAGTGCGCTGCTGTCTAGTCATCGCAGTCGTTAAAATGCTCCTACTATATTCCTATGAACGTCAAGGAGCTACTAGGAATTCAAACTCAGTTGACTATGGTAGAAAGCGTAACATCTGCCTATAAGTCTCAATCCTTAAAGTAAAAGACTGGTCGGAAGAAAATATCTGAAGACAAGGAAAATAAGAACATCCTAACATTTATTTCATATATATTTCTAATGGCTGAGGAAAAACTTTGAATCAAATCTAACTCGGGATTCATATAGGAATAACAGAATCAAAAATTATAAACTATCTCCTTACAGCAAAAGAGAATTTAAAATAGACAATTCTAACTTATGATATAAGATTTATATCTATTAAAGCAAAAGAAAATTAAACACTTTATCAAAATTAATGCCTTAATTCTAGGCAAGTCTAACATACCAAGCGAATAGTATATCCATACTGGATCACATTGTCATATCAAAAGTAATAGTGTACCTATAGGGATCTAGCAAGCTATCTAAATTGCATGGCCTATCCAATAACCTTAACTACACAACGGTCAATTTGAACAAGGGACTCCTAGTCCTAGTTATTCTCCTAAATTATTTTAATCTTAATTGTGAATGAGCATTTTCTGGGCACAGGCTCGCAATAGTACGACTAACGTACCATCACGAGTTCGCAATCTTTTGCTAAAACTGACCTGCATGGGCCACCACAAAAGCTTGTCACGACCCGCACCCGCTTTTCCGGATACGAGACGTGTCCAAGCCAGCCTACGTCGCAGAGTCGGCGGTAGAACGCTATCAAGCCCGCAAGAAATAAATGCTCAAAATCACAAAATATAATATTTGCTGCTCATTCACATTTCTAAGTTTATTACAACATTTACAAGATTTATATTTAAAGAAAAATACAAAGTTCTCACAATTAATGAAAATGACAACTAGTTCCACTATCTAGGTCGGCTTAAGCATACCCATGTCTTCCCAGTGCTAAGAGTGATCGCGGCTAAACCTGAAAAATGTTGGTTTCCAGTTCAGAAATAGAACAAGTACACAAACCGACGGTAATGCGAAAACACAATAGAATTAACATGACATGAAAATAACATATGAGATATGAAAAATGGAAAGTACTGATAACATGGCACGGTGGAGAATAAAAGAAAAAATAAAAAACATCTACCTATGTGGTGTGAAATATCCGTTTCGACATGTGAACGGATAGGAGATAAATCCGGCACCTGCACGTGTCGTGTACAGGAGCTATTATTCAAGAATAGACTCATGGGATAGTTCTGGTAGTCCATATGTCTACTAAGATATTTTCCTTCCTGACTACTCCGTGTGACGAGCGTGTCAACAAGCAACAAGATATATGTATAGACATGAAATGAAAAGACTACTATGAATCGAAAGCAATCAGCAAGTGCACTTGCCTGAGGTCCTTAGCTGGTGAAACCAATAATACTATACCACTCATAAGCCACAATCAGTCAACACATGTAGAAGTCTCCAGATGCTGAAATAAGCAGTACCAACGTTCTCAGAATAGTCAAATTAGCTAGGATTGCCTATCCTTAAGTCCAATTCTGGACACAGGAGCAAATCGATAATTTTGGGCAAAAACGATGTCCGCCGTTGGACCCGCTTTGCATCGAAAATCGTGTCAGTGTCAACGGTCTCTAAAGTCGTCAAACTATATGTCAACAGGTCCGATTTTCCGATACGAACCCAACCGTATGTCCAGAGTTGATTCCGGCGGACCGTGCACAAAATCGTCCGTTGAGTCGGACCGTAGGACCCTCAAAATGGCGTATGATTCAACTGTCTCAGAATTGGACCAAACTTGGCATGCAGGACCAGAAAAATGATACGGTCCTGTTGGCGCAAGTTTTATCTCTATCTGACGAGCGTGCACAAAGTAATTAGAAAACTTGTACAGAGGCCGATACGGTAAATTTCAGCGGATACACATCAAATTCGTCGCGCACACGCGACCAATTTGAATTCCGCCAAAGCCCACACAACTACGAAACTGTTATGCACATTTCAATGCTTTCGATTCGCGACCAAGTCGCCCGGTTTGGCGGGACGCACGTGGTATCGGAGTGTTTTTGTGATTTTCAAAACAGGTTCTTCTGTAACTTCACAATCCAATTACTCATTATACTGTGAAGGAAAAAGTAAACTATCTGAAGGGTTTTATTTTCCTACATGATGTCTAAATAATTGTTCAAATAGAATTCTAAACTGGTCATTGGTTTGACCAGAATCGGCTTCGAAACATGGGCATTTGGACTGGGTTTTACTCTGTTCGTCAGCAGGTTTTTCCGAGTTTTGGCACTCGATTTACCATGCGTACATCGCTAAATAATTACATCTACTTGAAGGGAGACAAAGAGGGTTAGGTTAGGTATGCACCTGAAGAAACGGTTCGTCAAGAGGATGAGTGTGTACGATGCAACCTCGGCACGAAGTTGAGTGATCCGCTGCGGTTACTGCTGCTGCCAACTTGCGCTTGGACGCGTTGGCAGCGCGCGCGTGGCCTCCGACCGCCGGCCGGCGGTTGCTGTGACGCTGCACGGGTCGGGGCAGGGTCGCCTGGGACTGTGGTGTCGGCGCGTTAGGGTTTTCACAATTTCCTCGTACCTCTCTCTCTCTTGCTGTCTATATATATCATTCAGTGTCGGGTCTAAGGCCGAGCGGTGGCTCTCATTACTTTGCTGTGAGAGGTTTGAGCAGGTGGGCCTGTGGCCTGGCTTGTGGGGGGTCTATTTGCTCGGTTTGGGTTGATTTGGCCTGAGCCCAACTCCAGACTTGGAACGGAAAGACTAGCACAACACATCGGCAGCACCCAAATCCGTGAAACCGGACACAAACGTCCAAACCATTCCATTGTCCCCACTTGGGTTCAAGGTCCAGTTACTAAGCCCGGCTTTGGCTTGGTCTGGTACTGTTGCTATTATGCTCTTTTTTCTCTTTTTCTTTTCTATTACATGTAAATATATTGGCAGTATCATATTAAGTTCAGAATTCCAACAAGAAGCTGAATGTTCTTAATAAAAAGAGTAAATAAAGGACCTAGAACTATATTCAGCATCCAAGAGAAATTGCATGTATAGTAGCATCATGATATACACTGGTAAAATGAACAAAAATATTCAAAAGAGTGGCATATTCTTATTTCTTATTTCTATTTCTGATTGCATATATATATATATATATATATATATATATATATATATATATATATATATAAAATATATATATATATATATATATATATATATATATATATATATATATATATATATATATATATATATACGAGTATTTATATACATATGCATATATACGAATATTTATATATATACGTATATATATATCCGCACCCATACAATCAAATAATATCTATATACACACATATATTTATCTATCTATATATATACTTCACACAATAAAATATTCATGAAAACTTAATGATAATAAAATAATAAATTTGCTCAATGGTGGTTTTGATGAACCCATACCACACTCCCAAATTCGGGTCCAGAACAATTTGTACAAATGTTGCAAAATATTATTTAATAACAAAATATCAATATTTGTACGGATAGTTATGTGGTTAGAAGTTGTACAAGAAAATCTAAAAATTACCGTTTAAATCAAACAAATAATAATAAAATATGTCTAAATTTTGGGAAGGAAGCTACACCATCAGTTCACGATCATTTAATTCCTTCCTGAACCCATTACTTGATTCAAAACAATCAAATTCTTTTAACTCATTGCTGCTTGGGCCAAAATAGCCAATTAGGCCATCACTCACCCTTCGGCCAGCCGACCAACTGATTGGGCACGGATCCAAACGGGTCCAAACCTAATTACCCTAAAAACCTTTAGCCCGGATCCACTAACCTTATAACCGTTCTCTTCCTCATATTCTCTGTTCATTTTGAAAACTCTTCTTCCCTCCTCTTTATACTTCCCGACTTAGAACGACGATGAAGTTGGCAGCGCCGCATGGTGAGGGCTCAAGCATCTAAAAGATTCTTCGTAATCTCCACCATCCTTAGCTAACCATTCACTTCCTATCCACCGTATGATCGTAACAGATTCGTAACTGACTGCTCTCATCTCCACCGTTGGATGACCACCGTCGACGTGGTCGAAGAGAGATCGACCGTCGGTTTATAGCCATTTCCTCCGTCCCCGCCTATAAATTAACCCCAGCCTCCTTCTTCTTCATCACTCTCCATTTGCAGCGAAGCTCTGCTGGAATCCACACTTTCCTCTTCTTCTTCTTCTTCCTCTGGTCCTCTGAAGATTCGGCCATGGCAGGAATGGTGGACAGCTGAAGCCTGCGTAGGGATGATGCCACTTCACTTCCAGACTTATGGATTCCTTCCTACTTGATCGACTGGTAAGTCTTCTTGATCCTCCTGTACAAAATCGGTAAAAATGAATTGGCGGGTTTTGATTCAATTGTGTTGAACGGATTCTTGATTGAATCTCTTGTCTTCAGAATTTTGATTTGGAATTCGTGTTGGTGAGTCCTGGATCTATTCTTGTGAATTCTCTCCAATTTTGGAGTCTTTACCATTCGAATTGAACTCATATTGCTGTCCTATTTTCGTGCACATTATATGTTCGATGAAATGCTCAAGAGAACCTGTCGTCGAGCTGAGGACTAGGGAATACTGTATCGGACTCAAGAAAGTTATTGCATCCTCATTGCTTAGGTATAATCGTCTATTGGACTATTTAAGACTGGTTCCTTCTTGTATGGTCGTATGAGTAAAGCTTGGACAAGCGTTTGTGTTGATCGATCTAGTGATGAGTTCGGTAGTCGGCTTTGTGTCTTACTGGTGCAGGACACGGAGTGCTGGCAGTAATATCAGGTTGACACATGAGAATAGTATCGATACAGGATTAGGTATGACACCATTTTCTGGAGTTGCAACCTTTGCAGGAGGCAGTGTTCGAATTAGTGTAGCTGTTGGGTTAGGGTTGTGGAATTATTCAACTTATATGAAGAATCGAGTCATTCATTGCTCTAGAGTTGAGTCATGGGTCTTATAAGCCAATTTTAGTAAAAACTTGTGTACATCAGACTCAAGTTGGGTTCTGGAGTTTATATTGTCATGGCTTAGTGAGTGTGGTTAGACTCATATTGAGATTGGACAGTGGGTTGAGATGTTAGACTCAAGTACTTGATGTTCAGATGATTTAGAACTTAATGCTCGAGTTTGGACCAGCTATAGGCCAAGCTAGGTTAGTTTATATAAGGTATGATTAGTTTAGCCTAATAGAGTAGTTAGATTTGATTAGAAAGGTTTCGTAAATATTCTAAATATTGTTTTCCTATTCTAGGTGATTTAGAAGACTTGGACAAAATCCCGAAATCAAGGCAAGTACATGTACTCAGTTTTACCATCATTGTATGCATCGCACACACATTGTCTTGTTTTATTATTGTACTTGTTCCCGATTGATTGTATTGCTTCTCGTGTCGGGTGGGGGACATTCTAAGACATGTGACTGACTAATATTGGACAAATATTGCCTGATAGCATACTCCGTATGCCTGATATCCATTTCGTGCGTGACTGATAGCATTGTCGTCAGACATGCCTATCACGACCCACAACCGCTGTGAGAATACGAGTACGTAACAGCGTCCAGCCTACGCCGCAGTATCGGCGGTAGAACGCTGTTCTAAGTCTCTAACTAACCATCAACTCATGCAATGTATAATGTGCTCATCATGATCAACTCCGAACGGAGGACAAGTGTAAGATATTGTAAGTCAATCACAGTCTAAGCACGATAAGATAACAAAGAAGAAATAACTAAGAAATATAAAGATAACCACTATAATAATAACAAAATCTCAACAATCTCAATACAACACAAGTCTCATATCAAATACAACAAGTTCAATCATGATAAACAGATAGAAGTCTATTAAACTAAATCCCGATCACTCCTGAGTGTCGGGGCCAAAGGTAGCCATCCTGTCTCCGGGTCCATAATATGTAGGGCATGTTTCCTCAGCGCAAGTATCTGTAATATTTTTAAGAGGTCCAGTCAGGACAGGAACGAGCACAATCTCATCTAGAAAACTCAAGTAAATGACAGAGAACTATAAAGCAGTTATAGACAGTTATATTGATGAACATGGCAGTTTATATTCAGGTGATGGTATAGAGAGACCGATAAGGTACGAGGAAAGTAAAGTAACTAAACAAAAGAAGAATCATGGCAATAAAGACTGTAAAATAGAATCTAGCTGAACTAGAGTAACATGGTATAAGTGCAGATAATAAATGTAGACAAGTGTAACTCCAATGTAAGTCCAGTACAAGACGAATCTAATACAAGATGAATCCAGTACGAGACGATTCCAGTCATAGTGATCAATGATTCCAGGGTGAGTCCAACCTATACTCTAACAGTGTGTTTTAAAATACCGAGATCGACATGTAAACGGCTATAGTTAATCCGGCATATCACACCTGGCCGGGTGTGAGATGGCTATCATTCCAGTTTGATTCCAGCATGAGGGTGATTCCAGAATTGGGATATGTCTACATGTCTTACTCTAGTATTTTCCCTCCCAGTAAGTAAATCCGAAAATCCGACACGACATTCAAGATGAGTCTAGCCAGAACATGATGATACTAGTAAGTAATTCCAGAATAATTCTAGTAATAGTGGCCAGACAATAAATGTGTGTCGCATACATGAATCCAGAAATATCCATACGTGTTATAACAGAGAATCACGTACAAGTAACTAGAACTGAAGTACAGTAACTGACAAGTAAATGAGAGAACTATCAAAGAATGTACTCGCCTGATACTTTGAAAAGATTAGTATAATATCAGATGTCTATATTGGAGTCACAATATCCTAAATAGAGTAGTACAGGTTATAATATGTTTAAAATAAGATAAATGAAGTTTATGATGCAATCTACATGATTTCTAGGCCAATCTAGGTCAAAGTCAACTCTAAGTCAAACTTGGTCAACTGTCTAGGTCAAACTAGGTCCAAGTCAAACTTGGTCAACTCTGGGTCAACCCAAGTCAACATCTAGTCAAAATCGGTCAATATCTAGGGTTATATTGGTCAACTTCCTAGCTAACTAAGTCAACAAGTCAAAATTGGTCAATCATCCTATATCAAGTCATACTTACATGAAATATCCTAACTTAGATAGCCTTAGCCAACCTTACCCTATATAAGTACATATATACATATATATAGGATATGCCCAATCTAGGTCATCTATTAACCTAGGCTAGATAACTCATCATCTACTACCCACCATATCCTCTTCCTTAGTCTATCTAGGTAAACCTTTAAACCTATATTTCCTAGCTAGTAGGGTTAAACACATAACTTAACTAAATATTCTATGTAACCATATACTAGATAGGTACTAGCCTAAACTACTCTAGGATACTAACTAACAATCAAACTAACATCTACTAACTAAACTAATCTTAGGATTACAAAAGTCTAACTATATTTAATGACCAAAATCATATAGCCTAACATCTAATCAACCACCACACACACAAACCTAAATGATACTAACTTCTATACCCCCCACTTCCCTTATTCTCAAAATACTCAACCTGAACTCCCTCTATCAAATCTATGGCCCAAGGCCATAGCCAACATGGCCTACTCAATATAGCCTATTGCTGCTGCTAATGCCACTTGTTGCTGCTGCTGAAATTGCTCTACAACTGCACTCTATTGCAGCTGCTGCAATTGCTGCTAATGTGGTTGGGTCAAGACAGAATGCATGTTGCAAATGCAACTGCAATTGCACTGCTGCTAGCTGCTGCAAATGCAAGCCAAGCCTAACCCAATACCAACTAACACTAACACACTCCTCTAATCTAATTAATCCCAACTCACTGCACTCCCTGAACATACAACCTTACCAAGCCCTGCACTCCTCTAACTCCTAATTTGTAAGCCAAACCTCTATTTAGCAGTACACCAATATTATAGCTACAAATACTTTATTCAAAAAGACACACACCCATATGTATGTGAAACTGAACACTATGTGAGTGAGTGAATGAGTGTCAAGAGTGAAGTGTCAAGTGAATCAAATGAATCGGGAGTGTTATAGTGTATCTGTAGTGTCAAACTCAGGAAAGGTGTTGTGTCAAAGTGTGAGTGTTTGTGTCATGAAGACAATGTGCAAGTCTATAAGTACTCTCAGTTTTGGTAATGTGAAGTATGGACTTAGTGTCTCATGTTAACAGATTTTTCATATAAATGTGTGTGTATGTAATTGAACTCAGTGTGACAGTTTCAATTCATTCAAAACCCTGCTACTAAGTCTTCTGATAAGACTGATACATGAATGATACATAGGTTAGAGCATTTCAATGCATAAGACTGCTATTATAAGGATGAAGGACAGAACTAAGTGATGAATGCAGTGTAGTGTCATGAATGTACAAATAATGAAGTGTATTAGAGTATTAAGGAGGCGTTAACAAGTGTCAAGGTAACAGATCATGGTGTCAAGTGGCTGTGTCATAGCAAGTGTCAAAGTATTCGAGTGTGTCAAGGAGTGTGTCCAGCACGTGTCACAGAGAAATGTGTGTGTGGAGCTCGACTTGGTCATAAAGGCAATACAATCTCAGGAATTTAGTGAAGTGACAGTTTATGTATATCAGCCCAACATCAAAGATCCATTTTAAAATCCCAAAACCCTGTTATCCTCAAACCAATTCATGTAATCATCATTGCAGTAAACTAATGCATATGTAAGTGAATTAATATGGTAATTGATATCCAAATTCAGTTTAAAGAGGAAATCTAAATTCAGAATTTAAAGCTGAGAACATGTATCAGAGAATATATGAAAACAAATTTCAAATTCGAAAATACAAGTTACATTAAATTTGTGGTAGGTAAAGTTTCGTACATGTGTACATGTGTCAACGTGTGTCAATGAAGTCATTCGTGTCCAGAAAATCGGACACGAGCCTGTCCAAAAGAAGAAAAATTAATATCAGAAAATACAGTGCATAGCACTCCTCGTGCAGAGGTGCAGAGCGTCCCAGGGCATGACACACGACACTAAGAGCTCGTGCTCATGTCCTAGGGTTCACCAAGGGTAGGTCTTCCTATTCGAGTGTCTGCAACGTGTCCACGTCACGCGTACACTCGATAAGGACACCGTATCAGTGCCAAAATTTTGCCTAAAGTAGTACAGTGCACCATCAGTGTGAGTCGATTTTCTTCGTGCACACTAAACGAGAACCCGTAAAATTTTGTGGGAGTGACGTCAGTGGGTGCCCGCACGTCTCCACAATATTTTGTGGTGTCTCGTACCTTTTCATGTCCGCTAGGACACTCGAACAACAGGGGACTGCACGAGGTCTGTGCGCGGTGTCGGGCGTGAGGTGCGTGTCCGATTTGGACACAAAATTCCATAGAATCGTGCTTAGTCTTCAACATATTTAATCTACACATTAAGAGCTTCAAAAACATGTATTACTTTTGGAAAATACGAAAATTCATTTCTATGTGGCATTTCAACAAATACTTGTACATACACATAGACACGTGCCCGATACGGACACCAAACGAACACGGTTTCCTACCAAACTTGAAGGACAGCTAGGGGACACCTAGATCTAGCCTTAAATGCAAAGAAAACTAAATATTAATATAATTAGAGGTGTTTTACCTATAGGTGAAAATAGCAAGAAAAGCTCCAAATGGAAGGAATCCAAATAGCAACTCCCAAGCTCCAAATTGCACAAAAACTGAGATAAATCTCCACAAACAGTAAATAAACAATAATTAGATCCTAATGCAAAAGACTAGAGTCAAAAATGATTTGAAATAAATTTATTAGGAATTTAGGAAGGTATGGAATTACCTTTTCTTCTAAAAACTAGGTCAAGCACAAAAGAGGCAAGAACAAGTAGAAGAGGCATTAAATAGGGGTGGGAAACCCTATGTTGGCTAGCCACTAGTGGGTTGGTTGGGGTTTGGGCTCAAGTCATGGGCCATGGGCTAAATTTACAAGTCATGGAATTAAAATCATAAGTCATGAAATCAATGCACCTAATCTATTCCTCCTATTTGAAAACTAGATTCTAATGGCTAGAATGAGGTCAACTTAAGTTAGACTAGGGTAACGCCATTATCTACCAAGTCACCATAGCTAGGGTTAGCTTCTAGGTTAGTCTCTTAAGTCACAGCTAGCAAAAGTAAAAATTAACAATCACCAATGCAATAAATCATAAAATAATTCAAAGAGGCCGAATGACCAAAATACTCTCATGCTCAAAAGTAAAAATAAATCATCCTAATGACATGGTTAGGCTCTAGGTTAGATAGTCTCTCGGGTTTCACTAGCAGCACATCAAAATCACGAGTCATGACTTAAAACAAATTTTAAATTGATTAAAAATCACCAAAATTCAAAATGTGATTAAATGCAATAAATAATAATTATAAATACAAAATTTCAAAAATACCCTCATTTCAGAAACTAGGTGTTACAATGCCTGATTATTGCGTGACTGATAGCATTATCGTCAGACATGCCTGATTATTGCATGACAGATAGCATTGTCGTCAGACATGCCTGATTATTGATTGAGTGATAGCATATTTTATATGCCTGATTACATATTAGTCCCCACATGTTGATAACGTCAAATTATACATATATACGTAGCTAGTGCATGCTTATTGTTTGTCTCGTTCTCTGTCTATTAGTTATATTTTGATATACCGTTCCATTGATCTTCATGGTGAGTTTTATTGAGTTACATTGTACTTTGCTCTTTTTCTGACTGGATCGTTGATTACAGGTGAGATGGGTCCTTAGATTATCATGGCTGGCATTGGATCTCACTTGATATTGAGATATTAGTTTCATGTATAGGAGATTGATTGAGTGTATTTGATTATATGTTGTTGTAGCATTTATCTTTTACCAGATTTGTACCCAGACATTCATGTATAAGTTGTAATAATTGTATAGTAGATTGCTGTGATGGTTAGTGTAGATTCCGAGATTAGATGCTGTGATGAGACTACTCTTGTTATTGATGACTAGACGGCTCAATACTGCTGTCAACGACAGTGTAGGCCGGGCATGCATCGACCCGTACCCGATTATTCGGAAGCGGGGCGTGATAGGACAGTAACCCTATAGCTAATCTGAAACAGTCGCCGTGTAACAAAATTTAATTTGTAAAATAATATTAATTATATTATTTGAAAATTTAAAATTACTAAACTTAGAATTAAATAATTGAAAGGGGATGATGAAAAGGATGTGGCCCACAAATTTTTTTCTTCAAAAATACATCAAAAAAACCCTAGGCGAATTCGGCCTAAGTTCGGTCCGAGTTCAGCCCGAGTTCTGTTGGTGGTATATGTTTTTAAGTCAGAACCCGAGGCCCCCTCCTCTTTATCTCTTTCAAACTCCTCTCACAGCAGCAATAGCCGCCCGAAAGCTTTTCTAAACCCTAGAAAATTTTCAATCCATTCCTCCTAATCTAATTGAATACTTCTATCCAAATTTTGGATTCCTGCGGAGAACTCCTGTCTCTATAACATACTCAATTTCTGGAAGGTATAACCCTCTCCTTCTATCTCCTTTTATTTTATTAGTTTCTTTTCAAATTTAGGAGAAATGCGTAAGGAATTCACTCATTCCAAGAGGAAGAAGACCAATGCCAGTAAAGAGGCATCGTCTTCGAATCCACCAGAGGATTCCCTCTTTCTCCAGTCCAATCGATCGATGGTGCATATAATGAGTTTTATTTTGAAACTCATGACCAATCATTACTATGGTATGGTGATTTTATCATGCGCAACATATGCACTGGCGCCCCGATTAAGTGGACTGCGTTTCCTGACCACCGTCATTACTTTGAGGCATTAGGGTTACACCGACTTGTCACCAAAAAATTCTCTATAGCTACTAATGCCATTAGATTATTTTACTATAACTTTTTATTAGACATTTTTGATGTTAAGACTCGTGTCAGAGGTATTAACATTGAGTTCAATGATGTCTTGTTAGCGAAAATCCTTGGTGTTCCTAATGAAGGTGCCCCGCTCGATGATATCACAGACTTTGATTTTTACGATGGCATGACTCGTCTCAGCTTCAAGAACAATCTTTGTGTACCTGCGCATATTCGTTCTGGAAAGTTCTAGGCTGCAAACTTGAACTTGTTTAACTATGAGTTACATCGCATCATCTATTCCACTATTCTTCCAAAATCTACTTCAAAAGATGATTTTACCAATCTTGAACTATCTGCCCTCTACCATATCATCAAGGGAATTCTATTTTTGGTTCCCAAGACTATTATCCAGATGATGGGACGATGTCGCACAAGAGATCAAAATCTCTCTTATGCGATGTTCATTCCACGCATCTTTCAGCATTTTGACATCGATCTGTCTACTTGTGCTCTGGACCTTGAGCCCAAGTATCTCCAGTTGTTCCGTCGCAGCACAGCCGCTCCTTCTGCTCCTCCTTCTGTACCTGCTCCACCTTCTCAGGCATACCCTATGTCTTTTGAGGGTATTCATCATCACATCTCTGATCTGCGGACATTCATCACTGACGCATCCAGGGAACGCAAGTTCCGCATGTTGGTACATTTTGCCATAGTCAAACTAATTTTGATAAGTATCTTAAACTTCGATCTCGATATGAAAAGAAACAAAGAATGTATATTGTATCATCTCTGAGATTTATATTTATTCTATATTTCTCTATTTATTGAGTCTAGAATATTTGTGAATCGGGATCACTGGCAATTAGAAGTCTATCCTTGATTCTATCCTAAACCAAACCCATCTTGATTCTATCCTAAACCAAACCAAATCTATTTCTAAACCAATTCCTAAACCAAACCATTTTTTAAACCAAAACTGCCCTGGAACTAGACTAACCAAACTCGGCCAAAGTTCTGCCCGAACTCGGACCGAACTCGGTTAGACCAAATCACTCCTGGTCAGAAGCTTTACCTATTCTTATGGATCTCCAATGTTTAAATTTTTGAACGTTAGGGTACCGAGTTCTCCCCGAACTCTGTCCTACAAAAATCTATAAATAGAGAAATTTTTTTCATTTCTCAACACACACTCAATCTTTATCTTCTCTATTCATTTCTAAGCTTCTTATTCTATTCCCAAAGCTTTAAACTTCAAATCTCCAAGCCAACTCAATTCTTTTAAGTGCCAGTGGTTTCCGAGTAGAAGTTTTAAGTTGTACAAGCTTGGCGTATAAAAGCTTTCTTCAAAAAGGTATTGAAGTTTGTTCGTGGGCTTCGAATAAGAACACGATGGTTGTGAAGTTGGCATATTCTTCGGTGTAAAACATGTGGTGTAATCTCTATTCAAAATAGTGGATACAAACATCGGGTTGAGACTCGAGACTGGACTAGTCCTCACAGAGGGAAACCAGTATAAATCTGCTGTCTCTGCGTATTGCTTTCTCGTCCTGATTTTACTGACTTACTTGTAATTATTTCATATTGATATTGCTTCACCTGTTTAGAGTTAATTTTTTTATTGCTAAATATTCTCCGCTGCACTCTATTCACCCCCTCTAGAGGTGCCATTGTTCCTACAATTGGTATCAGAGCAGGTTTCTTTCGACGGAGTTAACACTCACTGAGATATGACATCCCTATTTCCAAGTAACGATGAAGGCCAGTCAACCAATAGATCACCTTTATTTGATGGCACAAATTACACTTACTGGAAGACACAGATGAGCTTTTTTCTCAAGTCATTTGATTTCGATTTATGGTCAATTATCGTCAATGGTTATTGGAAACCTCCACATATTATGATAGATGGTGTTCTAGTTGAAAAACCATTTGATAGATACATTGACAATGAAATGAAATAAGCTAGTCTTGATGCAAAAGCCATCAATGCTTTATTATGTGCTATTGATAAAATTGAGTTCAATAGAGTCTCTACATATGGCACGTCCAACGAGGTTTAGAAACTTCTTGAGGTTACTCATGAAGGTACTTCACAAGTGAAGGAATCCAAAATCTCACGACTTACACAAGAATATGAGGCATTCAAAATGAAGCCTAATAAGACTATTACTGCTATGTTTACTAGATTTTTAGATATTTTTAATCCTCTAGCTTCCCTTGGCAAAGATTACAGCAATCATAAAAAGATTCGAAAGATTCTTCGTGGACTACCAAAAAGCTGGAATCCAAAAGCAACGACCATTATTGAAGGAAATGATCTCTCAACAATGAGTCTTGAAACCGTGACTGGCAAGCTTATGCCACATAAGTTGGACCTTCAAGATTTTGAAGATCAACCTCCAAAAGAGAAGACAATAGCATTCAAGGTAAATCACAAAACAATCTCTGAACAACGAACAAATGGCCTTGATAACAAGGAACTTCAGAAGATTTCTCAGACGCGAGAAGTCAAACAAGGAGAAGGACTTCAAAGATGACGAAGATCCGATCTGTTTCAGCTGCAAAAAAATAGGTCACATAAAGAAGGATTGCCCTATTATAAGAAAAGGAAGTAGACACGATCAAACAAGCAGACATGATCAAACAAGCAAGAGAAGGTTGACAACCAAAAACTATGCAAATACTAGTATCTGGTGTGAAAGCGAGGCTAGTAACTCTGAAGAAGAAGACAACTCTCGGAGCTCAGCAAACATATGCTTCATGGCTACAGATGCTAAGGTAATAAATAACCCTCTCTATGAAGAATTTTCTTTTGATAAATTATGTGAGGCTTTCTCTGATCTATTGGCCGATCAGAAGAAAATGATAGACATATACAAAAGTGCTAAGAAAGAGCTAAAATTTGTACAGTCTGAATTTTTAAAGCGAATCTAGGATCTTAGAAGATATTAAAGATTCTTCTATTGACAACAATGAGATTACTTCTTTAAGGCTAAGTCTGCATGATTCTCTTGAAAAGCTTGAAAAAGTAAATCAAGAAAAAGTAAAACTTAACAATCTCTATGAACTAGAGAGGAAGAAGTACAACATTTCCATTCAAAGAGTAGATGCACTCACGACCAAATTAAATGAAGCTAATGACAATTCTAAAAAGTTAGAGATAAAAATGGACAAACAAGTCGCTAAACCAATTGCTCAAATAAACACTAGTCAGAAGGCTAAACACAAAAACTACACTAACAACATGACTGGTAATGTTAGAAATCATGCTATATATACATGTTTCCAAACAACACGAGTACATACACCTTTTCAAAATCTCAAAAGCATGTTTCTCAAACAAAACCTAGCACCAACACTTCTGCTACATGTCATTATTGTAGATTAAAATGACATGTGTCAACACAGTGTAAGATTAGAAAGCTAGTAGATATGAATGTGTATAAATGGGTTCCAAAAGCTAACACATCAGGACCCTCAAGAAAGTATGTACCAAAGGTTACATCTTCAACTTGTGTTGTAGGTGGACCCTCCTCCTCCCACTAAAAGCAAGTGGATACTCAATAGTGGTTGCTACAGGCATATGACAGGTGATGACAGATTGTTTGCAACTCTATCGATGAAGAAGGAAGTCCATGTCTCCTTTGGAAATAATCTTAAAGGTAATATCGTTGGCATTGGTGACATAGGTATCTATCCCTCTTCTATTATTTAAAATGTTTGTTTAGTAACAGAATTGAAACATAAATTGTTGAGTATTAGTCAATTAGCTGATCACGGTTATGGAATAAATTTTGTTAAAAATAAATATTTTGTCTATGATAAAACCTTTGGAATTATTTTATTTGAGGGAATAAGAGAGGACAAAATATATGTTTTATATTTGTATGAAAAGACTAACAATACAGGAAAGTGTCTATTTACAACACAAGACGAAAGCTGGATTTGGCATATGCGTCTTGGTCATGCAAACATGGATACGATTGCAAGATTGTCTATCATGAAACTGGTAAGAGGCTTACCTGAAATAACTTTTAAGAAAGATATGATCTGTGCTGATTGTGAGAAGAATAGGGCATCTAGATTATCATTCAAATCAATAAATGCTGTAAGTACCTCTAGACCTCTGCAATTAATTTATATGGACTTGTTTGGACCAAGTAGAGTCGCCAGTCTTGGCGGAAAGCTTTATGCTTACGTGATAGTTGATGACTATTCACGATATACTTGGGTTTATTTTCTTGTAAATAAGAATGAGGCCTTTTCTTAATTTGTATCTTTCTGTAAGAAGGTACAAAACGAGAAAGGATTCATGATTATTCGTATTCGAAGTGATCATGGAGGAGAATTCGATAAACATGAATTCAAATCTTACTGCAATTCAAATGAATTATCACATGAATTCTCTTGCCTCAGAACTCCTCAGCAGAATGGAGTTGTAGAAAGGAAGAACAGAACTCTCGATGATATGGCCATAGTTATGCTTAATCAGCACAATATTCCTAAGTACTTTTGGGCAGAAGCTGTCTATACAGCATGCCATGTATTGAATAGAGTTCTTATTAGACCAATCTATAAAAAGACTCCGTATGAATTATGGTTTAATATAACTCCTAATATAAGCTATTTTAAGGTCTTTGGATGCATATGTTACATTCTGAATACAGAAGACAACTTGGGAAAATTTGATAAAAAAATTGATGAAGGAATTTTCTTAGGATATACGACGAAAAGCAAAGGATACAAAGTATTCAACAAGAAATCACTTATTGTTGAAGAATCAATCAACGTCAAGTTCGATGAGCTAAATGTCAAAAGACATTACGACAGTGACAATGAAGAAGAAACTCCCACAACAGAAGATACCTCCACGTCTTATCTGGAATGTTTGCCGAAACGTATGCGATTTATACCAGACCATCCCGAAGAACTGGTAATCGGTGATGTGTTAAAAGACGTAAGCACTCGTTCCAGCTCATGACAATTGGTAATAGCAAATGTTGCTTTTATTTCCAAAATTGACCCTAAAAATATTTTAGAAGCATTTTCTGATGAATTTTGGATTTTATCTATGCAAGAGGAACTTAACCAGTTTGAATGAAATCAAGTTTGGGAACTTGTTCCTAGACCTAATGATCATCCGATCATTGGTACTAAATGGGTGTTCCAAAATGAGTTAGATGAGAATGGCTCAGTCACATGCAATAAAGCACGTCTAATAGCTCAAGGCTATAATCAAGAAGAAGGCATTGACTATGACGAGACATATGCTCCAGTTGCTAGATTAGAGTTTATTCGTATGCTTTGTCCATTTGCAAGTTTTCATGGTTTCAAACTTTTTTAGATGGATGTTAAAAGTACATTTTTAAATGTTTCTACAAAAGAAGAAGTTTTTGTAAAACAACCTCCAAGCTTTGAAGATTTCAAATTTCCTAATCACGTATTCAAGCTTCGGAAAGTTCTCTACGGTCTCAAACAAGCACCTAGTTCATGGTATGAGCGCCTTAGTTCTTTTCTACTTGAACACGGTTTTTCAAAAGAGAAGATTGATTCGACTTTGTTTATAAAATCTTTGGATAAAAACATTTTATTAGTGCAGATATATGTAGATGATATAATCTTTGGAGCTATTAATGAGATGCTATGTAACAAGTTTGCTAAGTGTATGCAGAGTGAATTCGAAATGAGCATGATGGAAGAATTAACATTCTTTCTTGGACTATAAATTAAGCAGAGTTCACAAGAGATATTCATTAATCAAGCCAAATATACAAAAGACTAGCTAAAAAAATTTGATATGGAAAACGTCAAACCTATTGGCACTCCGATGGCAACGTCTACAAAGCTTGATATAGATGAAAGCGGTACACCAGCCGACATACGTAAGTACAGAGGTATGATTGGTAGTTTACTATACTTAACTGTTAGTCGTCCAGACATTATGTTTGTTGTATGTCTATGTGCTAGATATCAGGCTTGTCCTAAAGAATCACATGTAAGTGTTATTAAGCATATCTTGCGATACCATAAAGAAACTTTGACAATCGATCTTTGGTATCCCAAATCTGATTCGTTTGACCTGATAGGTTACTCGGACACAGATTTCGCTGGATGCAAAGTCGATCAAAAAAGTACCAGCGATATATGTTATTTTCTAGGAAAGTCCTTAGTCTCCTGGTTTTCTAAGAAACAAAATTCAGTTGTATTATCAACTATTGAAGCTGAGTATATAGCTGCAGGACGTTGTTGTGCACAAATTTTGTGGATAAAATAAACTCTGGAAGACTTTCAATTATTCTTTCATCATATTCCCATTTACTGTGATAATACTAGCTCTATAGATCTCACTAAGAATCCCATATGTCATTCACGCACTAAACATATATAAATTATATATCACTTTTTGAGTGACCAAGTTTGGCAAGGTGATATTGTTTTAGAATTTGTTGATACTGAACATCAACTAGCTGACATCTTCACAAAACCTTTGGCTGAAGATCATTTTAACTTTATACGAAGAGAGTTAGAAATTCTGGATGTTGAGGTAATATAATATAATATTATTATTTAATGAACATGAATTCGCTAAATTTATTTTGGTTATAAGCTAAAAGGGTCCTTCTGTCACACATACATAAATAACCTGAAGTGACACGGTGCACTAGTCTTCAGACGACCACTAGCTGGGATTCGGCCCCTACAGCAAACCCAAAGTAGCTATAGCAATTTATGGGAATTAATTAATAAATATTAAATTATTTTCTTCAACATAATTATTTCTAAATTATTTTTGTATTTATGTTAAAAACTATCACACCCTTTCCAACTCTGCCTTGAAACCCTAGTGACCGAACTCGGTCAAAGTTCAGGCCGAACTCGGATCGAACTCGGTCTGGGGGATTTCGAATGGAAGTTGGACAGCCGAGCCCCTCTTCTATTTAATACCTAATTCTCCTCATCAAGAACCTCCAAACCCTACTGAAAACCCTAACCCTAACCTCCTTATTCTCCCTCATCTAAGCTTATGAAGCTTTTGAAGTTCGGATTCAGAGCTCTCTTGAGGTTCTCTTCCACTGTTCACCATCAATTTCGGTATATTCTCTCTTTTCTCTCCGTACCATTTTTTATATGGCTCCCAAGCAACCTATTTCTTTTCAAAAGAAAAGAAAAGTTGATGAACGTTCATCCCGACACCTCATGAGGCAGCCTTCTTTTCTCTTTACACTCCTTCGAGACCCGATGGAGATTTCTACGATGAAGTTATTTTTGTGTCCCAAGAAGCTTCGGACTCTTGGTTCACAAATTTTTATACAAGAAAAATCTGTCTGGGTGCTCCTATCAACTTCACACTATTTTTTGATCACTCTAGTGTATTCACATATCATCATTTGGTAGATTTAGTTCAATCTACTTTTCCTATTTATACACACGCTAATTCCATGTTCTATTATAATTTCTCGATCACAAAGGTCACGGTAAAATCTAAAGTTGGTGGAGTGGACATTGAGTTTGATGCGGATGATCTCGTGATCATTCTCCATGTACCCAATGACGGGGAAGCACTTGTAGAGATTACATCTGTTAAGTTTCCCGAGGGAACAACTTTTGATTCCTTCCGTAATTCGCTCTATGAACCGAATCCTCGACCCCATGGCACTCTTCGCCCTAGACACATGAATAACTACTTTTATGATCTCCATCGCATGGTGTTCTCCACTATCCTTACTAAGAACACTGCCACAGATGAGATTTCTTACATGGAACTCTCGATAATTTATCATCTTCACTTCTATGTTTCCTTCAGTCTACCCAAGACTATCATCTCCACTATGGATCATTTTTGCAAGAATTCCTTGCGATGCCTTCGATATGCTATGTACCTTCCTATCATATTTTAGTATTTTAAGGTCAGTCTTGAGGACTGTGTTGAGGATGCTGCTCCTGCTTATCTTTATGAGCATCGTCGCCCAGCTCAGCATGTACAGGTTCTACCTCCTGCAGTTGCTCCCATTTCTACTAACTCCCAGGCTACTCATCCTCCTGCCGGTGTTACTCTTGAGTCCCTTCAGACTCTCATGTTGGATCAGTTTCGAGCTATGGTTTTTCGTACTACTCTTCAGCTCCAGGCCATCTCGAACACGGTTCATGATTTATTGTATAGCCTTGCTCACAACCCTAGTGGCCCTTTTCTTATGGTTCTTGATCCATCCAGGCTTGGCTATCGCATTGATGACTGTGAGGCGTAACGTTACTTTGGTCCTGCTGCTGCTCGATATGACCCCAGTCGATCTACTGAGACCGGTCGTTCTAGTGCTGCTGGTACTACAACTGCTGATGTTGATGAGGATGATAGTTGAGGATATGTTTTTCTACGTGATAGTTCAGTGACTTCTTGTTATTTTTTGACTTTATGCATGTATTAGTGATAAATGCTTCTTTCAAGCATTTTTAGTTATGATTTGAACAACTCAAAGGCTGGAGGACAAAAGCGGAGTCTGGAGACCGGCTCACCTCAAGGAAGGACTTCGGGACAAGGACAACAGAAGCATGCTCAGCATGAGCAGAATAGAGTCATGCTAAGTTGTTCTTACTGTTGGAAGTCAGGGCATACAAAGAATAACTGCATAAGACTTCAGGAAAAGTGCCTGAAGTATGGATCCTCCAACCACCGGTTGAACCAATATTCCCAGAACAATAAAAGATCTATAGTACAGAATAATGCACAAGGACCAAGAGCTGCAAACCAGGGATTTCAGTATAGGCCTTTCTTTCAGAACAATGAGCCCAGGATTAATGCTGCTGCAGCACCACAAGCGCAAGGTCATGCTCCTACAGGATATCAGCAGAGACCAGCATTGGCACCTCAAGTGCATTAATTTCATCAAGCTTAGACGGCTGGTCAGAACCACAACAACAAGAAGAAAAAGAACCATGGTCAAGCCTTTATGATGGATAGCAATGAAGCAGGAATACCAGGGGACGTGGTGACAGGTACTATACTGGCTTTATCTAGCCGTGCATCAGTACTGTTTGATTTTGGAGCTACTCATTCTTTTATATCTGCATCATTTATATCTGGATATAATATAGAGACTCACCCTCTCGTTAGAAAATTGAAAATCCTTACGGGCAATGGTGTAGTAGAAGTGAGTCGAGTTTGTAAAAACTGTCCAATAAAAATAGGAGGAGTAATTTTTTGGGCTAGACTATTAGTTTTTCCTATGAATAGCTATGATGTAGTGTTTGGAATGGATTGGTTAACACTAACATCGACAATTATCGATTGTGGACAAGGGAAGGTTCAATTTACCATCCCTGGTAGGAAGTTGCATGAGTTTGTTATAGCACATAAAGAGTTTGATAAAGAGGAGTTAGAGAGGTTTAAACTAAGGAGTCTCCTGAACCAAGTAATAGAAGAATGGCCAAGGATGGTGAATAAATTTAAAGATGTATTTCCTGATGAGTTACCCGGATTACCACCGGATAGGGTCGTTGAGTTTAGTATTGATCTAATTCCTGGTGCTGCCCCTATTGCTAAGAAGATATATCCAATGAATAAGGAGGAATTGACGGAGTTAAATAATCAAATGAAGGAATTGCTGGCTAAGGAGTTTATTAGACCCAGCGTTTCTCCATTGCACCTGTGCTATTTGTAAAGAAGAATGATAGGAGCTTGAGATTGGTAATAGATTATAGAGCACTGAATAAAGTGACGATCAAGAATAAGTACCCACTACCTAGGATCGATGAATTATTCGACCAACTTGGAGGAGCAACTGTATTCTCTAAGATAGATCTCAGATCAGGCTATCATCAAGTGAAGATTAAGAAAGAAGATATACCAAAGACTGCTTTCAGAACCAGATATGGACATTATGAATTACAAGTCGTGCCTTTTGGATTAACAAATACTCCGGCCATATTTATGGATCTGATAAATAGAATATTCTACCAATATTTGGATACATTTGTGATCGTGTTCATGGATGACATATTGATCTACTCGAAGAACGAGGAGGAGCACGAAGAATATTTGATGATAGTACTTGAGACTCTACGACAGAAAAGCTATATGGAAAGTTGAGTAAATGTGAATTTTGGTTAAAAGAAATTTCCTTCTTGGGACACATAGTAAGTGGAGAAGGATTAACAGTAGACCCTAAAAAAATAGAAGTAGTCAAATCATAGCCTACTCCCAATAATGTAGCTGAGATTCGATGTTTTGTTGGTTTAGATGGATACTATAGAAGATTCATGGATAACCTTTCCAGAATAGTTGAGTCGCTTACTCGATTGACTCGAAAGAATGAGAAATTTGTTTGGACTGATAAATGTCAAGTGGCATTTGGGGATGTCACGACCCGCACCCTAGAGTAAGGGCACGAGACGCGAATACGTCCAGCCTACGCCGCAGTGTCGGCGGTAGAACGCTGTCCTAGGTCACAACATCTAGCAATGTATATATATATCTAACAGTTTATACTCCCCGAATGGGGGTGACATAGCAATAATAAACTCAATCACAACTAAGGAAGAGATAGCACGATATGAACAGAACTCAAGGAAATGAAATAGATAAAACAGTCTAAGATAATCCCAGCAATACAAGGTCTCAGATAAAAGAATATATACAATACTGAACTCCAAAATAGAGTCTAACTAGAACATGTCTCAAGACTGCAAAAGTAAGATAAGCCTAACTAGTCTAGTCTAGGCAGTCGGGGTGATCTCCTCAGCTAGAGCTGGGTCCTCTTGAGGGTCCAGCTCGCAGGTGTCATCTAAGGCTGCCCCGTAGTAAGTGTCCAGGCAGGCCTCCTCCTCGTCCTCTGTAATATTTTCAACAGGTCCAGTCAGGACAGGAGCGAGCACAGTACATCTCAACAATTTATAGCAGGTTAGAAAATATAAACATGCAGTAAAGTAAGATACAAGTACTGAAAGAAGTGCAGTATGTAAACATAGAGAGAACTGTAATAGAAATATCTACTATACATAGGGAACTAGCAGTGACTAGTGAGTCAGAGTACAATATGAACATGTAATACTCCCCCGTACCCCCGATCAATACACAAGGATCCAGCCAGGTTATGTTATATGATGCTATATAACAGACCCCGAAGGTGATAGACCCCGAAGGTGATAAGCCCCCGAAGGGTGGTAGACCCCAAAGGTGATACATAGTAGTCCCATAAAAATGGGGATTCTGGGGGTAACCCAACAGTGTAAGTCCCATAAAAATGGGGATTCTGGCGGTAACCCAACAGTATAAGTCCCATAAAAATGGGGATTCTGGGGGTAACCCAACAGTGTAAGATTCCAGGAAGACTCTACGATCATGAGGGTACATGTCGTAAGTGATCAAAGAACCAAGAAGCATATGATATGCTATGAAAGTGAAACGCACAGAACATAGAGTACCCGATGCTCCCTAAGGATAACATCTCAAGAAAGGATCCATATAGTACCAATCCGTGTGACCAACGTGACAGTACAAGTAAAGTAATCTACTGCAGGAAATAATTCTAAGCAGGATATAAAATGATCAGAGAATGTACTCACCTGTATCTGAGTGTCCGATATGAATCGTACTGTCCAAGGAGTGGTGTCTGGCTCCTAATCAGAACAGCACAAGTCACAACAAGTCCAGAATAGCAAAATGGAGTCCTACTATGCATTCTACATGATTCTAAGTCAATCTAGGCCAAAGTCAACTCTTGGTCAACTTTGGTCAACCCTAGAAGTCAAACTAGGTCAACCAAGTCAAACCTGAGTCAAACTAGTCTATACTAGTCTAACCAGTCTATTCTAAGTCTAACAGGACTACACAAGTCTATTCTAGGCTAACACTGACACACAGGCACAACCATAGGCCAAACCAAGTCTAACAACCCTTAATACACCTACACAAAGCTATTCTATCTCTAAAATAATACACAAGTACAATATGACTATATACCACTACACCAAAACAAGCAATTTGTAACACTTTTATTTTCCAATTTGTAACAGTTAATACCGTTACAAGTTAGTAACAGTAATTACCGTGACAGTAATTAAATAACCGTTACTAAAATCACTTTTGTATATTTTTATATAGTTTATTTTTTGTAGCGGTAATAACCGTGACAAATGAAAAAAAAAATGTTACCAAAAATTTCAGCCTCCCTCCTTTAATTTCAGAATCCCTCCTTTATTTACCCCACTTTTAATAGAGAAGTGTCACCAAACTAAAATCATCCCGAGAAGGGCTCTCACCATCCTGAGCTAGGGGACTCCCTCCTCACTCCCACTACCATCCTCACCTGAAAGCCATCCTGAGCCAGGACTCTGCTACCACCACCCTCACCTGTGCCATCACCGTGCTCGTTGGCTCTCCGAGTCGGAGCGTCGATCCCTGGAGGAGGAAGAGGACATGAGTGTGTCGAAGAGGACTACTCCGACCTGGAGGCCCTCCAAGCCTTCCGCCTCCAGGGATCCTACAGGTTCGACATCCGCATCCTTCTGCTTCCATGGATCCGACAGGTTCGACATCCGCATCCTTCTGCTTCCATGGATCCGACAGGTCTGATCCCCAAATTAATCTTTCTTTCTTTATCTTCTTCAAAAATTGGGAAATTTATTAGTTCACATATAGTGTTATTTTGGTTTTCTTGATCATATTAGTGGTAAAGTTTGGTCCTCTATATGGAAAAGAAATTAATTCCATGGAATTATTTTCCTAGGAAAAAAATTCCATAGAATTTTAAAAAAAATTCATGGAAAACTTATTTCGGTGTTTGATTGTCATTATTTTCCATGGTAAATAGTTATTTTCCATGGAAAATGATATTTTCCTATGGGTTGGACAAATTTTATTTTCCACCATTTTAGAAGAAAATATGGAAAATGATAGTTTTTTGGAAAATAAATCCATGGAAAATATAAGCTAGCAAACACCACAATTGGTAGAAAATTTGTGATGGAAATATTTTCCATAGAAAAAAAGCCCAATCAAACACAGCCTAAGATGACCACTTGAGAAAGAAGAAATTTAGTCCCGGCTGTGAGAAGATCTGTGCATGCCTTTATTTAAGCTTAAATTATTTCTCCTCTATGGTTCTCTATATCATTTTGTTCTTAAAAATATTAGGAAGTAATAAGACGAAACCCTTATTTTTTTCAGCCTCTTCCTCTTTGTATCTTCCTCATTCTTGCTATTCTCATCCACGAATCTGATAAGGCATCCTTTTGACCCGCATGTTATTTAGAGAGTTAGAATCAATTAAGGCTTTGTTGTCGTCATTGTTTGTTTAGACATTACAAATTTGTCCCAAAGTAGCCCGAGAAAACGAACTTGTATCAATTGTATTAAAGTTTATTACTACAGTAAGTTATGAATAATTTGAGACATTCAATGGCGACATGCCATCTACTGGATTATATAGTTCCGAAAGACTTTATCAGTTTTTTCTTGTCAAGGTTTTGTAGTTTGATGTGTATTTCAGGTTGAATCCCCCCAGGAAGAAATAAAATTTAGGATGCGTTACAGAGATTCTTATGGCTTCAACGATGAGCTTTCTCCGATCTTTACCAGAGGTGTCTTAAGTTTTCTTTAAACTAGGGAGTGTAAATTGTTTTCTACGATAATTCATGTGGTTGTACTTGTACCTTAGAAACATGAAAGGAGCGGGTTGTGAGAGGAGTTTGCTTTTCTTGCTCACCCATTATATTCATAATAAACGAACTGACAGCTTTGCTATTTAATTGCATCCAAGTTGTTTAATTGCATCAAAGTTTGTTCACATGGTGCTTATCTTTTTCAGGTGATCCTATTGTTTCAGAAAATTGATGGTGCAGATGTCTTGCTTTTTGCCATGTATGTCTAAGAATATGGTTTAGAATGTGCCTTCCAAATAGAAAGGTTTGTATTTCATATATAGATTATGTCAGATATTCAAGCCAGAGATACCAGCTGCAAGTGGAGAGGCCCTGCGCACCTTTGTTTATCGTGAAATTCTGGTATGATAAACTTCCTAATCTAAACCTGTGTTTACCCTTTCATTTCGTGTAACTCTATCTGAAGATCACTTCCTTAGACAAAATTACTTATACTGATTTGCATCTGTGTATACTAGATCGGATACCTTGATTACAACAAGAAACGAGGCTTCAACAGTTGCTATATATGGGTCTGCCCACCTTCAAAAGGTGATGACAATATTCTGTATTGTCATCGAAACCTACAGAAGATTCCCAAACCTGATAAACTTCGTGGATGGTAAGCCAGACTTATGCATTGTAACCTCCATATGAATCTGTATGCTTAGTTTTATTTATGACCTTTCATGGTCTGACATGATGTATAACATTTCTGCCAGGTATCAAAACTTGTTCAGGAAAGCAAAAAAGGAGAAAATATTGATGAATACACTAAATTGTATGATCAGTTCTTTATCCAATCTAACGAATGCAAGGCCAAGATCAGTGCAGCTCGCATGCTATATTATGATAATGATTATTGGCCAGGAGTAGCAGAAGTGATCATGAACTCACGCTGGACAACATTAGCAGGTAGAGCAGTTATCCCCGTTACTCCTTTAACTATTCCCTTTTATACGTTGAATTGCTTCTGTAATACAATTGAATACTGGCCAAGATTGGTTAACATGTGCAGGTATATGGGAATTCTACCATTTGGGACAGATAAATACTTACGCTTCATGCTCTGGAGAAAATTACGCCAGTAATATGATACATCATACATGTCAGAAGTCTTTGTTTTAAAAGTAGACTCAAATCTCATAATAGTCCTTATTTATGATTTATCTTATCTTGTTTTAAATTTCAAATAAGATTGATATCGGTTAGAAGTGCATTGAAAGCTCATAGTAGACATGTATGTTTTCGGAAGAGGAATTGAAATCCACGATGAGCCTCCAATGCATGTACCATTTCTAATTCTCATACTCTACATATATACCCCAAAATTGGTGTTAGTTCCAAGGTTGCTGTCTCTAAAAGTATCCAAAAGATTAGCTCATGCCTTTCAACCAGGACGGATGAACTTACATATGTATTTGTTCAAAATTCCCAAAACATATGTATCATGACCCCTAATGTTGTCATTGTTAAAGGCTAGGTCAGTTAAAGAATGTACTTTTGTAGGTATTAAGTTCAAATTATCTCAAACACATTTGAGTTAGATTTTTTTCCAAGTCCCCGCTCACTTTTTTCTCAAGCCCCCACTCACTAAATCCTCTAGATTCTCCCATGCTTTCAACTGCATCCAAAGCTCACAACCATTGATCATGTCTCTAAATTGATCGTAAATTTCCAAATGAATTTATCTTAAAACTAGGGATGGTCTTATATACATGGTCCATATGGTGGCATAAACATATAAATGTACATGAATATAGGCCCTTCAAATATTTCAAGTGACAATTATTAAGCTATTATATGAAATGTATATAAGAATCCCTTCAGACATGAACCCTTCGTATTTATCTTGAGTTTTTTTTCTTTCATCACTATAAGGAACATCTTGCTTCCAAGTGAGGACCTGGAATGGACCTGATCCGAGTTTCTAGAAATGGCAGCAAACCTCAAAAGTAGTAGGTAGGTGAGGCTGCCTTGCGGCTGTTGTTGAAACATCAAGTTGGAGCTACTCATTATTATCACTGAAAAATAATGGGCAAGCCAACATTTGTATGAAATTGACACAACATGAATATGTTATCCTCTTTTTTTTTTCCACTTTTCAGTTCCCTGCTTGTTCCATACTACCAGTCATTATAATGTAAATGGTGATGCTCCAACTATGAATCTGTAAGGTAGTGGAAATGATGACACTTCGACTATTATTTTCTTTCAGTGCTAAAGTTTATTATAGTTTCTTGTTCTTTAATATATTAGACACCAACATTTGTTAAGGAGAGACAATCAATTGTGGTTATTTATTGTATTATTCAATATGATATGCATTTGTTTCTAAACTATTTTGTGTTGGAGAGGAACTTTTGATAGGTTCCTGAACCTATAGAATGAGTTTTTTTTTACTACATTTCTATAGAAAGAAGACAATTAATAGTAGATATATCTTTAATTTCTTCTTCAATGTTATTATTTATTTCTATCTTCTCTTTAGATTGTTTTGGAGTACCCATGTGTTTATATTCCCGATGTCAGTTGCTTCTGCATATATGATCCCTATTTCTTAGGTAATATATAATCATATATTAATATTGATATTGTTGGAGTGGGTGGGGTTCCCAACCTATGTGGAGAAGACCCCGGAGTGCGATGAGCGCCGTTCGTGTGTCGAAGAAGCTCGGGAAGTAGGCGACGCGGAGTCGCTGCTGCTGTTACTGCCCAGAGGGAGGTTCTGGAACTGGGGATCCGAGTTCGGGCCGAACTCGGTCCCATGGCGAGTTCGGGCCGAACTCGGTCTGGCCACTCCAGCATTGTGGCGTGAGGTTCTGGATGCTCGACACAGAGTTCTGGCCGAACTCTGTGTCGTCGAGGGCTGAAGCGGATTTCTGGATGAGTTTTCATCATTGGATCTAATCCAACGGTTCAGGTTTGCTGCGGGATTAGGAAGTTATATTGGGATTTCCCAACCCTAATTTATAATCGCAACGCAACATTATCGCATGAAACACAAGTTTGAGAGAAGAAGGAGGCAAGAGTGCCATTACAACTTCGGAGAAGAAGACGGAGGATTGAAGGTCGCTATTCGAAGGAGATCGTGTTCGGGTAATCTCTACTCGTTGTTTTCGCTCTTCGTAGCCTTGTAATCATTGTTCTTATCTCTGAGTGTTGTGGGGATCCGATTTGGATCGGGAGGAGTTTGTAGAGGGTGTAATTCTTCTATTCCATTAGTGGAGGCTTCTCAGGGTTGGACTCCGATCGTCCCGTGGTTTTTTTCCCGCAAGGGTTTCCACGTCAAAAATTCTCTGTGTCTGCGTGGATTGTTTTTGTGTGATTGTTTTTGGGTTCGTGCGTTGTATTGCTCGGTCCTCTCGCAGGTACTCTCCGGTTTGGGGAAAGGTTTCCGCGTTTCTTTTCCAACAGAGTGGTATCAGAGCCAGGTTCTGGAATTCAGAAGGGTGTCAGGAGTTGACAGAGGAACCAGAGAGGAGAGATGGACGCGAAGCCGCTGCGTATGGTGAATCTTAATGGCACAAACTATCATTATTAGCGGAGCAAGATGAAGGATTTGCTGTTTGTCAAGAAGCTGCATCTACCCGTGTTTGCATCCGAGAAGCCCAGTGATAAATCCGAGGAGGACTGGACATTCGAGCACATACAGATGTGTGGGTACATACGGCAGTTTGTTGATGAGAACGTGTACAACCACATTGCCAATATTGAGCACGCAAAGACGTTGTGGGATAAGCTAGAATCCTTGTATGCGAAGAAGACCGGGGTAAACAAGTTGTTCCTGATCCGGACGATGATGGGTCTGCGGTACAAGGATGGGGCGTCTATTTCGGATCACTTGAGTGAGTTCCAGGGCGTGGTTGACCAGCTATCTTCTATGGGAGTCAAGTTCGACGACGAAGTTCAGGGACTGTGGCTGCTGTGTACTTTGCCAGACTCGTGGGAGACCGTACGAGTATCTATGATCGTTTCTGCTCCAGAGGGCGTGGTCAGTCTGGAGTTTTCCAAGAGCGAGGAGTTGAATGAAGAGATGCGGAGACGTTCTCAGGGCACTTCATCTACATCCCATCACTCAGAGGCACTTGTTTCAGAGAGCCGCGAAAGGAACAAAAGCAGGGGTCCAGGTGGTGGCAGAGACAAGAGCAGGGGGAAGTCCAAGGGTCATTACGAGGACTCAGAGTGTTACTATTGCGGTAAGAAGGGCCATATCAAGCGGAATTATTTCGCTTGGAAGAGAGAGAAGAAGGGCGACAAGGGGAAGCAAGAAGAGAACACTACAGCGGCGGCCTCGGTGCATAGAGGCGATGTGATCGTCGTAGGTGATGAGGTCATTACTAACCTTGCATGCGATGACAATTCTTGGCTGGTGGACTCAGGGGCTTCAGCACATGTATCTCACAATAGGGCACTGTTTGCCACTTACACGACAGGCGACTGTGGCGTGTTGAAGATGGACAATGGAGATGTGTCGAAGGCGGTTGCCGTTGGAGATGTGCATTTGAGAATAAAGACGGGTGCGGTTCTTGTTCTCAAGGATGTTCGTCATGTCCCTGATATCCGTTTCAACCTGGTGTCGGTTGGAAGGTTGGATAACGAGGGATTCTTCAGTCTCTTTGGGAACAGTCAGTGGAAGCTTTCCAGGGGGTCGATGGTGATTGCCAGAGGAAGCAAGAAGTTCGATCTTTACTATATGGAGGGGAGCGCAGAGGGGGCACAGGAGGTGAACGCAGTCAGTGATGCGTCTACCGAGTTGTGGCACAGGCGGCTCGGCCATATCAGCGAGAAGGGGATGAGCTACTTGGTGAACAGAAAAGTGATTCCGGGGCTCAGGTCTACAAAGTTGGAGAAGTGCACGCACTGTTTAGCTGGAAAGCAAAATAGGGTGTCTTTCCAAAGTCACCCAAGTTCGAGGAAGCCGGCGTTGCTCGAGTTGATTCACTCGGATGTCTGCGATCCTATGAAGGTAAAATCTCTTGGTGGTACTTCTTACTTTGTAACCTTTATTGATGACTGTTCCAGGAAGATTTGGGTCTATGTCTTAAAGACCAAGGATCAGGTGGTGCCTACTTTCAAGGAGTTTCAGGCCTCTGTTGAAAGGGAGACGGGCAAGAAGTTGTTGTGTGTTCGGTCCGACAATGGCAGCGAATACATCGGTCCCTTGATGCGTATTGCAGAGAGCAAGGGATACGACACCAGAAGACTCCGCCAAAGATACCTCAGCTCAATGGTGTAGCGGAGCGCATGAACAGGACACTGATGGAGAGGGTGCGGTGTTTACTGTCAGAAGCAAACTTGTCGGGCAGTTATTGGGGTGAGGCTCTTCTCACAGCTGCTTATATTATTAATTTGTCTCCTAGTGCTCCTTTGCAGGGTGATGTGCCTGACAAAGTATGGTACGGCAAAGAGCCGTCATACAGTCACCTGCGGGCGTTTGGTTGTAAAGCCTTCGTGCATGTACCGAAGGACGAGAGGACCAAACTTGAGCCAAAGACGAGGCGATGCGTCTTTGTCGGCTATGGTCGGGATGAGTTTGGCTATAGACTCTACGACCCAGTGGAAGGAAAGCTCTACAGAAGCAGGGACGTGGTGTTCGTCGAGGATCAGACTATGACTAAGACTCAGGATTCTGAGACGCCTTCTGAGGCTGAGGAATTGCCTGAGTTAGAGTCATTTCACTTCGAGCAATTTCCAGAGGACATCGCAGAGGATCCAGTTATGGAGGAGCCGGTACATGGAGTTGTTCCCAACCTTGATCATCAGCCTACTGATGGTGGTCAGGGTGTCCCTCAGGAGGATGAGCATGCCGGAGAGGTAGTTCCTGAAGGGGTGGAGGCTGTCGGTATACAGCCAGCACCAGTGGCTCCACTGAGAAGGAGTGACAGGGATCGTCGACCATCTACGAGATACTCACCGGATGAGTATGTGCTATTGACTGACGGGGGGGAGCCCAAAAGTTTCACAGAGGCTATGGAAGACGAACACAGGCAGGAGTGGATGGTGGCTATGCAGGAGGAGATGAGTTCCTTGCACACCAATTCTACTTATGATCTGGTGCGGTTGCCAAAGGACAAGAAGGCTTTGAAGAATCGATGGGTGTTCAGAGTGAAGCAGACGGATGATGCTACTCGCCCTCGATACAAAGCGAGGCTGGTAGTCAAAGGCTACGGTCAGCGGAAAGGCGTGGATTATGATGAGATCTTTTCGCCTGTTGTCAAGCATTCGTCTATTCGGGTGGTGCTAGCATTAGCAGCCAGTTTCGACTTGGAGGTCGAGCAGATGGACGAGAAGACGGCATTCCTCCACGGTGATCTTGAGGAGGAGTTGTACATGGAGCAGCCAGAAGGATTCTGTGAGAAGGGCAAGTCACATTTGGTCTGCCGGTTGAGGAAGAGCTTGTATGGTCTGAAGCAGGCTCCGAGGCAGTGGTACAGGAAGTTCGAGTCGTTTATGGGGGAGCATGGTTATGCACGGACGACGTCAGATCATTGTGCATTTGTAAGGTATTTTGCCGATGATGATTTCATCATTTTGTTGCTCTATGTTGATGATATGCTATTAGTGGGTCGGAATGCCACTAGGATAGCGGAGTTGAAGCGCCAACTGGGCGCGACCTTCTCTATGAAGGATTTGGGCACAGCGAAGACTATTCTTGGGATGGAGATCAGCCGAGAGAGAGAGTCCAAGCTGCTATACTTGTCCCAAACGAAGTACATTCACCGGGTACTTCAGCGTTTCGGGATGGACGGGTCGAAGAAAGTGAGTTCCTCCCTCGCGGCTTACTTTAAGCTCACTGAGAAACAGTGTCCATCTACCGAAGACGAAAAGGAAGATATGGAGCGGGTTCCATATGCCTCAGCTGTGGGAAGCCTGATGTATGCTATGGTGTGTACGAGGCCAGATATTGCTCATGCAGTTGGTACGGTTAGCAGGTATCTTTCAAATCCTGGAAAGGTACATTGGAGTGTGGTCAAGTGGATTCTACGATACCTTCAGGGCACTGCCGGTTGGAGACTTTCCTTTGGTGGTGACGAGCCGAAGCTGGTTGGGTATACCGACGCTGATATGGCTAGAGATGTAGACACGAGGCGATCGACTTCGGGCTACGTGATGATGTTTGCGGGAGGAGCAGTATCATGGCAGTCGCGGTTGCAGAAGTGTATTGCCTTGTCGACGACGGAGGCAGAATACATTACAGCGACGGAGGCTTGCAAGGAGCTGTTGTGGATGAAGAAGCTGCTGCAGGAAATGGGACTGAAGCAAGAGCAGTATACTTTGCTTTGCGACAGTCAGAGTGCTATCCACCTTGTGAAGAATCAGACGTTTCATAGCCGGTCCAAGCACATCGAGACCCGGTATCATTGGATACGGGATGTGGTTGAGAAGAAGGACGCGGAGCTTGAGAAGGTTCATACAGATGACAACGGAGCTGATATATTTACAAAGATTCTACCAAGGGAGAAGTTTGAGTACTGCAGGCAGGTCGTCGGGATGACGACATCCTCCCCATAGTTGTGAAGGGGGAGATTTGTTGGAGTGGGTGGGGTTCCCAACCTATGTGGAGAAGACCCCGGAGTGCGACGAGCGCCGTTCGTGTGTCGAAGAAGCTCGAAAAGTAGGCGACGCGGAGTCGCTGCTGCTGTTACTGCCCAGAGGGAGGTTCTGGAACTGGGGATCCGAGTTCGGGCCGAACTCGGTCCCATGGCGAGTTCGGGCCGAACTCGGTCTGGCCACTCCAATATTGTGGCGTGAGGTTCTGGATGCTCGACACAGAGTTCTGGCCGAACTCTGTGTCGTCGGGGGCTGAAGCGGATTTCTGGATGAGTTTTTATCATTGGATCTAATCCAACGGTTCAGGTTTGCTGCGGGATTAGGAAGTTATATTGGGATTTTCCAACCCTAATTTATAATCGCAACGCAACATTATCGCAAGAAACACAAGTTTGAGAGAGGAATGAGGCAAGAGTGCCATTACAACTTCGGAGAAGAAGACGGAGGATTGAAGGTCGCTATTCGAAGGAGATCGTGTTCGGGTAATCTCTACTCGTCGTTCTCGCTCTTCGTAGCCTTGTAATCATTGTTCTTATCTCTGAGTGTTGTGGGGATCCGATTTGGATCGGGAGGAGTTTGTAGAGGGTGTAATTCTTCTATTCCATTAGTGGAGGCTTCTCAGGGTTGGACTCCGATCGTCCCGTGGTTTTTTTCCCGTAAGGGTTTCCACGTCAAAAATTCTCTGTGTCTGCGTGGATTGTTTTTGTGTGATTGTTTTTGGGTTCGTGCGTTGTATTGCTCGGTCCTCTCGCAGGTACTCTCCGGTTTGGGGAAAGGTTTCCGCGTTTCTTTTCCAACAGATATTTGTTTCTTTGTGCGGTTCAAGGAGTTGGCCCAGGCTTATGATGTATTGAGTGACTCTGAAAAACGTGAGATATACGATTAGTACGATGAAGATGCACTCAAGGAATGAATGGGAGGTGGCAGCGGTGGCCACGATCCTTTTGATATCTTCCAATCCTTCTTTGGTGGTGGAAGTCCCTTTGGAGGTGAACTTTAATAAATATTTGTATTTGATATAAATAACAGACATTGAATTGCATAAAATTGTTATGTTCAGCTTCTTGACTATTCAATGTATACAAATACAGGCTTCAACAAAGGTAAGCAATCTGTTAGTAATTTATTTACATACCAATTATTTAGTTCCTTCTACTTATGTGTAATTTGTTCATTTGACTGTCTTTTTAATCAGACAGGGAGATATGGGAAAAATCAATAAATGTGTTACTTTTTCTGAAATGCTGGACATGATTCCATTTGTGACCGATGCTGCAGACAGCCCTCCACTTTACATGTTGTATAGAGTTGTTGTACATGTGGGTACCTTGAATGCATCATTCTCTGGGCATTATATTTCATATGTTAAAGATGCGCAAGGGAGTTGGTTCAAAGTTGACGACTCTGAGGTATTGCCATTTCATCTTGATGTTTAATATCTCAATTTCCCATTCTTGAGACACATGTTTAATTTTTATATCGCATGTGTTATTGAGCATTTTGATGGGTGAAGGCTTGGATGATAATATGTTTTGAATATTTTGCTATAAATTTTTATCCGTATCTCTGATTTAGTCAATTGGAATATGATTTTACCGAAACTCTATGATTCAAATTGTGGTGTGTATTTGTCATGGTGGCGCACTAATTTTCCAATTCCTAGGGTCTTTAGCTGGCTGGCCAGGTTTTCTATAAACTTTGTGCATGTAGTTTAGGCCAATGCTAAGGGAACTTCATTTGTTGTTAAGGGCTATCACCATTTTTGCAGTTCTGTGCATAGTAAGGATTGCAAAAATTTTGACAGTCATTGATGTCCTTAGGACAGCCAAAATTTCTGCAGTACTAAAGATAGACTTCTCAGTCTATAGGACTGCAGAAATTGTGATGCCCCTTAACAAGTTTTGTAGTTCCATTAGCATTGGCAGTAGGTTATTATCTAATTTATGGTTCACTTTTATAAGTTATAGTAGTAATATATGTTTACATAACTATTAAAATTTGGCCATTATTTGATCTGGGAATGAAAACAAGTTTCTTAATCCATATATTTAACTCCAGCTCCGTCATCATCTCTTTCGTCTTATAACAGGTGCTGGCTGTGTTCTTAAATGAGGTAATATCAGAAGGTGCTTATATGCTCTTCTATTCAAGGTATGTATATTCTTACTACCATTTGATTTCTTAACCCTTTTAGTTCAATTTTAACCACTAGATTTCATTCAGGTCCTTTCCATGGCCTCCAAGAGCTTACATCGAAAAAGCATCAGCTAAGTTGTCTGCTTCAAAAGGCTAGAATATTTCAAGACATGATCCCCAGAAAATTAGTAGGGAAAATAGTTCCGGGGGCAGCAGCAGCAGCATCCTCCCAAGAGAAGAAACATTTTTCGATTCACTGAACACAGACTTCTCTGATGCGACATCAAGTGATTGGTCTCTCTTCACTAGCTCAGATGAATCATCTTTCACGACAGGAAGCACAAGAGATTCATTCAGCACTGTTGATCATCGGGAAACTGCTGGCCTCGATCCAATTTCCTCTATATTTGTCCCTCCATTCTATATTTCAGAGTATCCGAACAACCCGATTTTTGTACAAAGTTCTCCACTTCTAGGCCGCTGATATTCTTTTCAGAAAAGAAGGGGTTAGTCAAGGATTCTTCTTCGCTGACTCACCCTCCCAGGAGTGTACATAGGGGAAGGGGTTTGGAGCAGGTCGAAGATCCTTTAGCTCTTGGAAGTAGTTGTAACATGTATGGTCGATACCGGAGTAATCCCAAAAAGAATTTTGTCCCAAATTCTGGAGATTATGGTCTTTAGTCATTTAGATTGCTTCTGTTGTAGAGTTACAAGCCAGAAATTGGCCATACCTCATAATTTTTTTTAGCCTGTTGAGGCGTGCTTAGTTCTAAATTGAATTATTGTACTGGAATAGAACTTTTCTTTATATTTTATTAGTGATCTAATGTTAATTCAAAATTCTAATTGTTGTTGCTGTAGGTACTATTTCTGTTCTGACTAGTATGGGAATAGTATTTTTTTAAATGTATTTGCATCGGTTATAACCGTTACAATTAGTGTACATTAGTGACCAAAATAATACATTATAGTCACAATAATAACAGTGACCAAAAAATATTTTGTAACATTAATAACCGTGACAAATGTTAAATCTCTAACGGTAATTACCGTGACGAATTGTATTTTCCTCACGGTTATTACCGTTACAAAAAATATAATTCGTAACGGTTATTACCGTTACAAATTTTTAACCACGCCCAAGCCGTAACGGTTATTACCGTGACGAAAAATAATTGTCACGGTAATAACCGTGGGTAATCGCCTATTATGGTGTAGTGTACTCTAATATAGGAAATCTCACATGCATCCATTGATATAAATTAACAGGAAATCACATATAGATGTGGTTATCCAAAATAATGATATAGCCTACAGATGTATCTCTATATAATATAACTTAGAATTTATAACCTATAGACTATATGTGTAAGCCACACAACATCATATTGACATTACAATATATATATGCCTATGCATATAGATAGGGGGAGACACAAGGCTATGTGTCCAATGTATGAATGTGTGTGTAAAGAGTGACAGGAAAGTAGGGTAGTGTGATAGGATATGTGTTAAGTGAATGTGTGGGTGTATAGGAAGGTAATATATCATGTGTGTGTGTGTTATGCAACCAGTGTGCAGGAAATGACAGGGAATGAGGAGAGATGGTGTCTGTGTGAGTGTGTACAAGTGTGGCTATTGTTCACAGGAAGGTATTGGCAGGAAATAAAATCAGTGAAGGAGAGAAAAGATAACAAACATCAATTAAATTCAGGTTTACATATAAAAATCAAATGGCAGTAAAACAGTGGAAGAAAACAGGACAGTGTGAATCAATTTCCAGGTTGGACTTCCCTCAAGTCTCAGGTTTAAACAATACAGTGTACCCCAGGTTTGTTATCCTTTGATCAACAACTTAAAGAAAGGAAGAAAGGACTCAATATTCCAGGTTTATAAAATAGGGAATGGATCATGAATCCTAACTAAATCCCCTTATCCAACCAAACCTTTACTCGAATTTAAGGACTTAAATAGCAAGGATTTGACATGTAGGAATCATCAGAAAATGCATATATCCAACAGTGAACATTAACAACCCAGGTTCCAATATGAAAACTCAGTTCAATGCATTCACAGGTTAAGAAGAAAGAAAAGGAAATCAGTTTAATGCATTCACAATCTCAGTTAAGAAGGAAAAGGAGAAAAAGAATTCAATTCATTGTCCCTTTCCCCAATCTCAGGTTTTGCAAATTAAACATAACATCCTATCTCAGGTTTTACAAATTAACCCACAACCAAAACTCAGTTCAATGCATTTAACATTCCAACCAACCCACATGCCAATTCTCATAACACACTATACCATTTCAAATCTTGAATGAACATACTTAGCTAACATGATAGGTAACATGGGGGATCAAATTTAGTTGAAAAAACACAGCAGAACAGTGGATTAAATAGGTTGGAAAATTTACAGGAATGCAGTATCAGCCATGTATCAGTGAACAGTCATTTGAACCTATTTTCGAGCCAAAACACCACCTTAACCCAAACAAATATGTAACCCTATATAAACAGGGATTAAACATGGTATTTAGGATCCAAACCATCATTAAAACATAATTTAAGAATATTTAAAATGATTAAACAACAGAAACCAACTCCAGAACACTCGACTACACAGTGTGTCCCCGTGCACACATGATTCCGTGTCCGACACGACACGAGAGCATCTCAAATTTGGAGGGACTCATGTCAGTCATTGCCCCTTGGCCCACGCCAAGTGGCATGACCTGAGTCGCCGTGTCCATCGAGGAATCCACCCCGAGAGGCAGGACACGTTGCCTGTGCGCGCGCACAATGCACCCTCGTGTGCACGTGTCCAGAATGACATGACGCGACATAGGAACCACCTCAGTGTCCCAAAAATGTGTAAGCGACGACAAAACAATGATTCCTATTCAAACACAAAATCAAAATCAATACAAAATGCTCATTGAGGCATTTTGTCAAACACCTAAGACTAGTGATTGATACGTGTCCAGAATGGACACGAATCCACCGACACTGGACACAAAACCTATCCAGACCTTAGGGGAACCCTTAGGGCTTCCTATTGGTGAAGACTAAATGAAGTTTCATTGAGAAATGGAAAAGTTACCTATTGGTGAACAAGCCTTCACAAAAGCTAAAATGGAGAGATTCCTCAAGCCACCCAAACTTTCACAAACTGTTGTTTCCCTGCAAACAAATTATACCAGCAGCAAGAGGGTGGGTTTTAGGTTCTAATAGAATTGGTTTGGGGAAGAAAGGATTTAAAATGGATATTTAATGAATTTTGGAAGATGGAACTCACCTCTTTCCTTAGAACTTTTGAAAGAACCTTAAAAGAGACTAGCCCTAAAATCTAGGAGAGACTTTATAGTGGGGAATCCCTAGGTTTAACCTAGGTGGCCGGCCATGATGGGTGTGGGTGGGGTTTGAGCTAGGTTTAGCTAGTCCAATCAAGTTTAGTCACAAAATGACTTATGAAACCACAAGCCATTTATCAAAACACTTGATTCCTAAATTCCTAATTAATATTATAATGAATCAATAACTACTAACTTAAGTCATACTAGGTTAGGCTAGAGTCACTTGACCTAACCAAGCCCAACTAACTAGGGTTAGTTCCTAGGTTGGTCTACATGAGTCAAAACTAGTCAAAAATCAAACTAGTCCAAATAAATCCAAAATAATTCCTAAAAATTCCCATAAATTTTAATTAATACTAATAAATTTAATTTACCCTAAAAATGACAAATTTACCCTCAAATAAGAAATGTGGTAGTGACAGGAGAATTGAAGGAAAGACTTGTCACAGCACCAATATATGCTTTACCCTCAGGATCAAGAGGTTACAAGATTTACAGTGATGCTTCTGGCAAGGGTTTGGACTGTGTGCTGATGCAGCACAGAAGGGTTATCGCTTATGCTTCGCGGTAGTTGAAGATTCATGAAAAGAACTATCCAACACATGATCTGGAATTAGTAGCTGTTGTGTTTGTACTGAAGTTGTGGAGGCATTACTTGTATGGTGAACAGATCAAGATTTACACAGATCATAAGAGCTTGAAATATGTGTTCACCCAAAAGAAGCTAAATATTAGGCAATGTAGATGGCTGGAGTTGCTTAAGGATTTTGGTATGGAGCTAGAGTATAATCCAGGCAACGCGAACAGAGTGTCAAATGCTCTGAGTAGGAGGCTTGAGGCTTTCTTTATGAACACGCCCAAGAAGATATTGGATGATCTCAGAAAGATGGAGATTAAAGTAATATGCCCAGTAGCAGATAGAATTTGGAAAATTTTATAAGTACAATCATCCTTAGTAGAGAGAATTAAGGAGGCACAGAAGAAGGATATAAAGTTGCAAAAATTGTGGAATCAAACTGAAGCTGGGATACAAACTTGGTTGATTAAGCATTCTGATGGATCCTTGAGGTTCGGGAGTCGTTTGTGTGTACCATTTGGAGAACTCCAGACTGAGCTGATGTCTGAAGCACATAGTTCTCAATACTCCATTCAACCTGGGAGTATGAAGATGTACAAGGATCTGAGGCAAAAGTTTTGGTGGCATGGAATGAAGCGAGAGATAGCTAAATTTGTCTCGAAATGCTTAGTGTGCCAACAAGTGAAAGCCGAGCATCAACGAATTGCTGGACTACTGCAACCACTACCAGTACCTGAATAGAAGTTGGAGCATATCACAATGGATTTTGTATCAGGACTTCCAAGGACACAAAGAGGTAACAATGCTATCTTGGTGATAGTGGATAGACTTACAAAGTCCGCAAGATTTCTATCTTTTCGAGTCGAACAATCTACGGATCTTCTAACGGAGATGTACATGAAGAATATTGTTAGTCACTATGGGGTACCGGTAAGTATCGTCTCAGACAGGGATAGTCGGTTCACCTCCAAGTTTTGGAAAAGCTTGCAAGATAGTCTTGGCACTCGTCTGAACTTTAGTTCAACATATCATCCACAGACTGATGGGTAGTCAGAAAGGATGATACAAATTTTAGAAGATATGTTGAGGGCGTGCTCTCTAGATTTCCAGGGATCATGGGATGACCATCTGCATCTGATAGAATTTTTATATAATAACAGTCATCAGGCCAGCATCAAGATGGCACCGTTTGAAGCACTATATGGAAGAAAGTGCAGGTCACCGATATGTTGGGGTGACGTCGAAGAATGACAACTTCTAGGGCCAGAGTTGGTCACTCAGACAGTAGACATAGTCAAGGCAATCAGAAGTCATCTTCAAGCGGCACAAGACAGACACAAGATGTGGGCAGATAAGCATCGAAGGATCTTAAACTTTAAACCCGGTGATCATGTATTTCTGAAGATCTCACCAACTAAAGGAGCAATCAGGTTTGGAACAAGAGGGAAGTTGAGCCCAAGGTATATAGGCCCATTCTATGTCCTGGAATGAGTCGACGACGTGTTTTATCGATTGGCCTTACCACCATCTCTAGAAGGAGTCCATGATATTTTTCATGTATCTCAATTATGGAAGTATGTGCCAGATCCCAGTCACATACTGGATCATTCGAAAACCACAGTTGGCCCAACTCTTCGCATTGAGCAGAAGCCAGTGGAGATCCTGGATCGAAGACAGAAGATTCTTAAGAACAAGACCATCTTTTTGGTTCGAGTATCATGAAACAAGGACTCACTGGAAGAATCTACTTGGGAAAGGGAAGATGAGATACGGCAACTGTGCCCCTACCTCTTTAGTGATTAAGGTACTTAACAACCTATTCTTTCTAATTCTCTTTTCTTAAATTTTGAGGATGGAATTTAATTAGGTGGGTAGAGTGTCATAACCTTATTTTTTTTAAATATTTTATATGTATTTAAATTGTTTTCAACTATTAAAAATAATTTTCTTATATTAATTTTCTCCTAAAATCAAATTTTCTTTCGCCCCCTCATGCAAATACAAATTTTGAATTTTGTACAAGGGGCATATGTGGCAACCATGCATGGAGAAATGACTAATGTCATCCTCTCCTCATGACATGGCCCAAAGGGCAATATAGTCATTTCATGCCTCCACCATACTAATTTTTTTATATATGAATTAGGGAGAGAGGAAGAGAGTTTCATTCTCTCTAGCATTTTCATCCAGGTAACTCTCTTCCTTTCCTTCTTTCTTCTCCCACCTCCTTTCTTCCTCTTTTCCCCTTTCTCCTAACCGAGCTCTCCTCCCCCTCCTAAGCGGCTGCTGCCACTGTTCCTAAGCGGCTGCTGATGTGGTTGCTTATGCGGCTGCTACTACTAATTTTGCTACTGCTGCTGTCGCTAATACTGTTGCTGCTGCAGCTAATGTTTCTGTCGCTGCTGCTGCGGCTGCTGCCGTGGGCCGGCGTCATCGCCGCCGCCGCTGGCCGACCGGCCGACTGCACACCCCCTTTGCTTCTTCTTCTTCCGCTTGTTCTCCAATTTCTCTCTATTTTGATTTCAAATTTATTTCTAGGGTTCTAATTTTAACCCAATTTCATTTTTGTGCCCTCGAATTTTGAATTGGGGCTTGGGAAAGAACTCTTCTAATAGGAATCATACCCAAAAGCAAGGCAAGCCCTCTCTCATTCCTCCTTTAGAATGTGTCCCTTGTTAATTATTAATTGATCTTACATATTGCATGATATTGTTAATTATCAATTGAGTTGTATATTGCATGATAAATATTTATATAAATATATATATGCAGACATATTCTGAATTTCTTTTTTATGAAATTATTGACAATTTCAACCGTAAGCCAATGTAATGTGCTTGCATTTTGTTGTGATTGTGTGTGTGCATATATATATAGAGAGAGATATTTCATCGGAATGATTTTAAGCTTGAGACTTACGTACATGTATAGGTCTATACACATAGATACTCTTGACACTTTATATATATATTTATATATATATATGTCTTGACATACACATGCACAAGTGTATTGAAACTTTAACATATTCATGTGGATATAACTCAACTTATAAGTCTTGCTACTGTTTGCCATTAAAATCGTTTGATTGCAAATCTTAATACAAACAGAACAGTGTTACAATATAGGACTTAGATGTAGTCCTAGGAGTAAACTTTTGTTTAATCTGGGTCCTAAGTGCCAATGGAGAGGGTGGTAATGCGTTGACTCCGTTGACGGGCTGACGACGGTTATCGGTTCTCTGAAGCTGTAGATTGCTCTGGGTGCTGGAGCTGGCTGAGAGGAGGAAGACGTTGAGTGTCTGTATCTGTCTCTCTGGTGATATCTGTCTGGATTGTTCGTACATGTCTCTCTGTGTGTGTGTCAGAAGGAAATGGTCCTTCTATTTATAGCTGGGCAGGTTGGCTGCCCATGCGCGTATATGTAGGATGTGCCGGTGCGTGGAGACGCCACATGGAGGTTGCTGATGGGGGCACATGGATGATGCGCCCTACTCGCGAGGTTGAATTCTTCATACTGCTGTTGTGAGCCGGCACGTAGCAGAGGAGAAGATCTTTCTGTTGCTGAGATCTTGGATGAGTTGAGTCAAAGGACACGTGTCGTCGACCCATGGCTCGGAGATCTCTCATTTGGTGGGGGGATGATTTGGTGGGATGCGCCTTGGATTGGACGCATGATGAGATTTTGGCTCATGACCTTTAGGAGTCACGAGCCATTCTGGGCGCATGGCTTTTGAGGCACATACGAGCGACTTTCCTTCTGTCTTTCGGGATCAGAGATCAGTCTGGGGCGCATGGCTTTTGAGGCACATGCAAAGCTTCAACTGGAGACTCTTCTTCTGTCTTTAGGGATCAGTGAAGAGTCTGAGACGTATAGCTTTTGAGGCGCATACAGGTTTGGGCGCATGGCCGCGGAGGCACATGCGGGTGGTCGAGTGGCCACGTTGCAGTAGCCGTCGGGATAGAGTCATGATGATGCTGACGTTGTGGACGCTTCATTTTTTGTAAAAGCTGTCAGCCATTCAGACTTGGGAAGACGTGCTGCCAACTCTGTCAGTTCAGCATTTAATGTTGGTGACATTCGATGGACAGCTGAGTGGGCGCGTCGGTTGACGTTCCACTAGGCGTATAGGGACGTATGGCGGCGCATCCCCTGTGATGCGCTCGGTACAGGGCGCATCTGTTTGATGTTTGAAGAGGTGTGATGCGCTGTCCAGCCGGCGCATTCGACACGTCTTTGATGATGCGGCTGTTTCGCTTCTCGAGTGCTTTTAATAGCCGTTTGGCTGAAGTCGAGGCGTCTGGTTCATCCATTTAATGTGAGTTTATTGCACGGAATTCGGAGAGCCATCCACTTGGCGCATGGGTTTGATCTGCCCGGCCTATAAATAGTGGCATGGAGAGAAGGTTGGCCTCTCATTCCCTCACGTCTTTCCAATATGAACTCGGGTTCTCGGGTGCATTCTGTTGACGAAGTGCTCCCGAGGGTGAAGATGAGACGCCATGTCGTCGTTAATGCTCCTGAAGGTGACTGTTACATCCAAAAGATGGAGTCGAGGGCTTCTGAGGCAGGCAGAAGGTGCCTGTTGCATCCAAAGATAGGGATGCTCGGGCCTCGTCTCCGTTGTTCCGGAAGAGCCGTAGATCGGAATGGCGGTGCTAGGCTCTCTCTTCCTTCAAAGTGGGTGTCGCCCACTCTGAAAGCTGCTCTTTTAGCCGTATTTCGATCACGGTCTTCCTTGGCTTTTGGAGGCTCTTTCGAAGCCTTCCCTGGCCACAGATTTACGGCGCTCTTCTCTTCCTTGGTTCCAGCCAGAGGGTTAAATGCTTTGTGTAATCGAAGCACTTATCAGGTGAGCCTGGCTGGAAGAGCGGCACATAATTGGGCTCCTGTTCGGCCAGGTGAGCCTGGTTGGAAGAGTGGCACATAACTGGGCTGCTGAAGGGATGCACATAACTGAGCTGGATGCACATAACTGAGCTGCTGAAGGGATGGTGGGATACGCCTGGCTGGAGGCACATGGTATCTGCTGCGCTTAACTGGCAGCGCATGGTGACTACTGCGCCTATCTGGTGGCACATGGTGACTGCTGCTCCTATCTGAAGGCGCATGGTGACTGCTGCGCCTATCTGAAGGCGCATGGTGGCCGCTGGCTGTAGACTTAGGATCTTTCCTTTGTAGAAATTCTCCTTTGTACAATGTTTTCTAGACATGTAATAGACTTTTATATATATAAATAAAAGTCCTTCTTCAGATGTCTATGGCTATTGATCTTGCTGTGAAGTGTCCTGTTCGAGTTCTGGTGCCTGTAGTGTCTGGCGCATGGTCTTTCTGGTTGTGAAATTCCATGCTTCTACAGCTACAATTTGGAACTTGACATTTCACTTCAACAAAAATCAACATATATAGTTTTTCTAATTTTTTAAATCATGTCTACTTGTGGTAATTTTGCTAAAGTAGGAAGAGTTTTACCCTATATATCTCATATATACTCCAAGCACGTTCGTATATCGCCTACACTTTAACTCTTCGTGACACTATGGGAATTCTTGTAGTCCCATGAAATACTAATATGTAGTTGTAAAATTTAGTACAATGGTTTATTTATATATGTATACTTATGTATTAATTTCAGGAAATAAATAAGTCCAACAAGGTTGCCTTCATGGGAGTACTTCAAAATAACTTCAAAATGAGGTTTTATGAATTATTTTATCATTATTTATGTTGTTTAAATTTTGTCCAAATTTGGAAATTATACATATCTAATCAAAATCCTTGAAATCACATAGTTAATATATATATTCATAGATACTGGTTCATTTAGGTAACTTCACCTATAAATTCTCTAGTCAAAATGACTATTTTGTGCCCTAAAAGTTTGGTTTTAAGTATAAAATTACTTTGTATATGTTAGAAGCTAAATTTAGATAACTTATCTATTTCGTGGTTATTCTTAGAAACTTTACTATGTAGTTTTTTCATTACAACTTGCATGCTTGAGCTTGTGAAGATCTAAAGAATACATTTTATCCAAAGATACATTTCACACACAAATAAGATTGCTAGCTTGCTAAGATATGATGTCAAATCCTTATTTTTAGTATATATATATATATATATATATATATATATATATATATATATATATATATATATATATATATATATATATATATATATATATATATATATATTGCGCGGTCGGTGTTGAGAGTTGCTCCACCGAAGGGGTCGGCGAAACCGGGATATTACATTACGTGGCCGGTGTTGAGAGTTGCTCCACCGAAGGGGTCGGCATACCCATATTTATATTTCCTCGTATTTGCTTGTATTGGAATTTTTTCGGGGCAGTAAATACAAAGGAGACTCTGCTGAAATTTTTAAGAATTTCCAGAGTAAATCATTTTTTCGGGAATCCGGGCTTTTTAGAAAATTTGACTTGTGTCCTAGATCTTGGAACCATCCATCTCCGATTTATAATATCGAGAGGTTCTTGAGAACCATTGGCCAAATAGATACCTTTGGAATTTTCCTTTGGTTTCAATACCTTTCTTGGACTTTTCTAGTTTTAGAAAGGACGATACTATCTCGTGATTTCATTTTAACTTGTTAAGACTCCCATTTAAAGATAGTTTCTATTGAATCCGAATGTCATAACGTCACTAGAATAGGTTATTGGGTTGGAAGAGAAACCATTGGATCACACCCGGCTGACTTCTTTGCAATATGGTTTTTGATCTTTCGTACTGATCAGTCCCTGAATCAGTGTTCATACGACCGCACGAATATCCGAGGTGAGGCTTAGCTCATCTTCCTGATACAAAAGGACATCCATACCCTGAGCTCAGCTCAGCTATCCATTGTGTATGTTTTATGCCCTGAGTTTCAACTCAGAATATATGTTATTTCATTAGACATTCAGGCCCTGAGTTCAGCTCAGCTATCTAATGAATAGATTCGATATTCTTGGAAAAGTATAACTCATACGAATTCTTTTTATAGCTCATGATTCGATGATTCGACCCAGATGATTCGGAAACCAATTCATGATGCTATCTTGCTTGTAATCACATCAATATGTGATAGTACAGACGGATGGATAATCTAAGCACCACCCGATTTGTACGAGCCTGATCCCGGGTAAATAGGTTATTGTCGAGTGCTAGGCGTGTGTGTGTGATCCAGAAAAGTTTCTCTAAATTACATTTAGGTATAAAAAGGTCTTACACGTGTTCCTTGTGACATTATTTAGAGAGCAATGTATGCTTGTCTGATGCTATCTTGCATTCATTTATCTTATCATCCTACATTCTTAAATCTCTCATTTGACCGAGGGCTTGCTCGTCGTATTGACGACCTAGTTTTGTTCACTAAGGATTGGTGAAGATCAGGATGGAGATCTGGAGTACACCGAGAACGAACTCTACGAATGACGTAGAACTAACGGATTGTAGTTTTTATTTTGAGAACATTCTCAGTTATGTAAATTATATGTTTTGAAGAACAATGAATCAAATATGTATACTATGTGTTTTGATGAATCTTAATCAAGTTGTAACTATTGGACAAATGAATGTCATATCAATTGTGGAATTTCTATGATTATGCCTTATATCTATGCCTATCCCGGACCTTGTAGACGACAATCGTAGGGTATAATACGGTATTCATTGTACAGTTGCGTAGCCTGGCGAGTAGTATCACTGCCTCGAGTAATCCTGGGAACCAGGGCGTGACAGGTGATGTATGCAAAACTCTTTTCAGTTTATGCTAGTATTTCCATTATTCCATGCAGGTCATCTTTAATATTTTGTGGTTTCATAATATTGCTATACCATTTTGCTATTATAACAAAATGGGGGAGTAAGATTGATAGATAAGATTTCATTGATAATAAGATTGATTTAATTCATCTTGGCTACAACTTAAGGTTTTTGATGTTTATTCACAGTATTACTAATTTGGTTTGAAAGAATGTTGGTTTAAGACTCTACAGATATAGTTTCAGCAGAATGTTTTAGTACGAGGGAGTAATAATACTTGATCGTACACTACGGGGGAGCATTGAATATTGTATTGTACTAACTGTTTGACGGACAAAAAGCTACTATCGTACCTTCCGTACTCATCAAGTCTACTTCCACTTCAAGCTGAACCATTCTTTAAGTATCATTCATAAGTTTTGTCACATTATCAAAATGGGGGAGATTGTTGGCACATTTAGCCATAGTCATACCGATTTGGATAAGTATCTTAAACTTCGATCTCGATATGAAAAGAAACGAAGAATGCAGATTGCGTCATCTCTGAGATTTTATATTTATTCTGTATTTTTCTATTTATTGAGTCTAGAATATTTGTGAAACGGGATCACTGTCAATTAGAAGTCTATCCTTGATTCTATCCTAAAGCAAACCCATCTTGATTCTATCCTAAACCAAAACAAATCTATTTTTAAACCAATTCCTATACCAAACCATTTCTTAAACCAAAACTGCCCTGGAACTAGACTAACCAAACTCGGCCAGAGTTCTGCCCGAACTCGGTTAAACCAAATCCCTCCCGGTCAGAAGCTTTACCTATTCTTATAGATCTCCAACGTTTAAATTTTTGAACATTAGGGCACCGAGTTCTGCCCGAACTCTGTCCTACAAAAATCTATAAATAGAGAAGAAATTTTCATTTCTAAACACACATTCAATCTTCATCTTCTCTATTCATTTCTAAGCTTCCTATTCTATTCCCAAAGTTTTAAACTTCAAAACTCCAAGTCAATTCAATTCTTCTAAGTGTTGGTGGTTTCCAAGTAGGAGTTTCAAGTTGTACAAGCTTGGCGTATAAAAGCTTTCTTCCGAAAGGTGTTGAAGTTTGTTCGTGGGCTTCGGATAAAAACATGACGGTGGTGAAGTTGGCATGTTCTTCGGTGCAAAACACGTGGTGTAATTCTATTCAAAAAAGTGGATTCAAACATCGGGTTGAGACTCGAGACTGGACTAGTCCTCACAGAGGAAAACTAGTACAAATCTACTGTCTCTACGTATTCCTTTCTCGTCCTGATTTTACTGACTTACTTGCAATCATTTTATATTGATATTGCTTCACATGCTTAGAGTTAATTTTTTAATTGCTAAAAATTCTCCGCTACACTTTATTCACCCCCCCTCTAGAGGTGCCATTGTTCCTACACCACGATTTGAGTCAATTTCATGCACTCGCCAACTCCTTTGCCGATCTCCGTTTTGCCCAGACTAGACACTCTGCCAGTTCTCTTCCCAGAGATCCTGCTATCTCTGGATACCTCTATGAGGATGAGGCAGTATACTCTCTCTTTAAGCCCGGTAATGCTTATGACTGGTACCGTGGTTCTGGTGCTACTCTACACCATTCTGGAGCTAGCACTTCTGGAACTGGTCCATCCGGACATGGTGGACGTGCTAGCACTGTTGATAACGATGATGATGAAGATTTATGAGCTAGACGCATTAAATTTTGTCTAGATGTCTCACTTTTTGAGACTTTATATTGTCTTTGCTTACTTGGAAATGCTCCGACATTCCAAGATATCAGTACTTTATCTTTTAGTTTACTTTTGCTTTTGAGATTGTGACTTTCTGAGCTGATGTATTGTGAACATCTTTTCATGCTCTGCTCAGCATATTATATCATTTCAATTTAGATTCATATCTCTTGATGTAGTACTATCTCTTTATGCTTCAATATTAACTGCCTGTGAAATAATTTTTTATTTTGTTTATATTTCTTAAACGATTGTTTCATATGCAAACATTGCGGGGGAGCTTCTCTCTTTGCAATTATTTTGCTAAGTGACACGTGGGAGAAATAGGATCTAACATCTTTTGCAGGATACAAGAACAATTTTTTTCAGGGTACAGTACAATTTTGATTATCTTTCAAACATTATTGATCGAAGATGTTATATCGGTCAAGGTTTGTCAATTATCAAAATGGGAAGATTGTTGGCCTATTGGTCATGGTCAAACCTAATTTTAATAATTGATCAAACTCTGTCTCGATATATGGGCTACTTAAAAATATTTTGGACTTTTGGACACTGCCAAAGATCTGCAACTCATTATGTTCAAGACCGAAGCTGTGTTTTCTACTCGAGTCTATATTTCCTTTATGCAATATAATTTTTATTTTTATTGAGTCCAGAAATACATTGTACACCGAGTCGTAATGGCAAATAGGCTACCCAAAAATATTTTCAAAAATATCCCATATTTTGAAAAACAGCCCCATATTTACAAAAAGCTCATAACTGCTTAAAACAATTTCAAAAAGCCTAAAAATCAAATTGCAAAAACCCTGACCAACCCTGACAGAACTCGGCCAGAGTTCGGCCATAGTTCGTTTAGTAAATGTTGCTTTTTGAACATGGTTTTCCTGCAATTACGGATCCTAACGAGATTTTCTCATATAGTTCTGCCCGAATTCTGCTAGAGTTCTGCCTTTGGAAAAACTATAAATAGAGAAGGATTTCTATCATTTCAATTCACTCATTCACTTTCATCTCTTCTCTCTAAAGCCTACTTTTCAATTCCAAAGAGTTCTAAGCTTTATTTTTCAAATCCCAAGCCAGTTACAATCTTCTAGTCGATTTTCCAGTACGATACGGTCTAGAAGCTTCAGAGCGATTGTACTCAGAGGCTTGATTGAAGAAAGACTCTTCACAATTGAAGTTGGTCGAGTACTTCAAATAAAAGCTCGCGTTTGTAGAAGTCTCAAGGACTTCGTATGAAAACTTACGAAATTTTCTAATAGTGGATTCAACTGGAAGTTAGAGTCCTTCCGACTGGACTAGTCCTCACAAGAGAGAAACTAGTATACATCGCCATCTTTGCGTTTGCTTTCTGATCTCTGCTTTTACAATTATTTACTTTTGATATATATTTCTTTGTGATCTTGCTGCTAACCTTTTAAATTAGCTATATTCCACTGCCTACTCTATTCACCCCCCTCTAGAGTATTGTGCTTTACAAATTCGTTCCTACATGTATTTAAACGGAAACGGGATATTGTTCTACTCTGCAGGGTAGGGTTGTTTGATCCCACGCTTCTGTAATCCCTTTTTATGCTTAAACGCTTCAAACTGATTTTATAGAAGTTTGACTACTTCAAGAGGGTCCCTGGATGTTTGAGGAGCAGCAGATTTATTCGATGGATTGGGATATGAAACTGCATGATAAGCACTAACCCCAACACCAGAGTGACTTGGAGTGACCTGTGCTTGAAGATATATGACTTCTGGTACGGTGGTATGTAGAGGAAATTGTAACCCCGGACCAGTTTGGGCAGGTCCAGAGACTGCTGCTTGTTCTTGAGCTGGAGTTGGGTTCACAACTGGGGGAGCTGTATTCTGTGCCATAATTACCGTGTGCATACTTGTAACCATGTCATTTATGGTCTTTAGATTTGCCTCCAAGACAGCAATCCTTTGTTCTCGATTAGCGAAATTGGTAGCATCTTGTTCTTCGTTGGTCACGTAAACAGACACTACTTTTGATACTGAGGATGAGCTGGTAGACAAGATAGTCCGATAAGAATCCTCGCTTATAGTATCATAGTCAAGTAAGCTGCTACCCCAAGGGTTAGAATCAGGAAGATTCCCTTGACTGAGGAGATCTCGGTTTCTTGATCGTGTGTTCTGGTAGACTCCTCCAATAGGGTCAAGGATTTGATAGAGGTATTGCTGATTCGGAGTTCGAGATGAATTACACCTTAGGCATCGCCTACCCCCAGTACTATGAGACGTTATATTGACGGAGGCAAACATCAACACTTCTTCATCTATCAGGATCACATTAGGGTAGCCAGGATAATTCAAGCGGTCAAACACAGACCATTTAGCTGACTTACAGTAGAACTTGATTACAATCTTATGATGTGAATTACAATGATGTTCGTTATGTGAAGTCACACGATATGAGTCTTTGATCTTCCGTTTTTGTAAGATGAGCTCGCGGAGATCTGTTGCATTAGATAGAGAAGAAGAAGAAGAAGGCAAACTCTGCCTGATTACATTAGGAATATGATTTTTATTCTTAGATTTTTGTGTCCCCTGCGTGTACAGGAAGTACTGAGTTCATTGGTATAGTGAGCGGGTTCTTGTTCTTAAATACCTTCAATGTGCTCAAACTGGTAGTCGGTGCAAACTATGTCAAACTCTTCTGGCGTGCCATATGGCTTGGCTTGGAAAGTTCTGCTCGGTGCCTATTGAGATAGACACGCATATCAGTGTCTGGAGTTACTTGAATGTCAGTCTGTGACTGTAGAAGCATGGAAAAGGACAAAAAAAGCCCATGCGGCTCCAAACAGAAGGAGCCTCATGCAGCTCAGGAATCCTTCAGAACATTATGTGGCTCGGAATTCTCCAACAGCGCCATGCGGCTCAAAAAAGACACGTGGCCAAATGTTGTCTGCTTCTACAGCTGGCCATAAAGCAGCCTCCCAATTAATTGCTCTGATGACAGCTCTGACATAATGAATGACAGCTCTGAAGCAATGAATGATAGCTCCGACATAAAGCAGAAATAATGATGGCGTGCTCCTTGGGAAAAGAAAAAAATCTTTTATAACTGGCAGGATCCATCGAGTCCCAAAGCACCCCTATGCGGCTGCCTCCTTCATACGGCTGTCCTCTTCATGCGGTTGCCTTCTTCATGCGGCTGCCTTTTTCATGCGGCAGGCTTTTTCATGCGGCTGCCTTCTTCATGCGGCCGTCTTCTTCATGCGGCTGTCTCCTTCATGCGGCTTCCACCTTCATATGGCTAGGATTATGTGTCCACCCGTATGTGGTTCACTTAGAGACTGCACTCATGCGGCTCTGTCAGAATATTCCACTCACGATAGTTGAGACATGTGGCGATCCTCGACAGTTGAGACACGTGGCGGTCCTCGCGACAGTTGAGACACGTGGCGTTCTTATCATCCTCGGAGTTATGGCTGCTAGCAAATCATAACAAACTCAGATTTGTTACAATCATCATAATTATCCCAAATCAAATCAGATCAGACAAATCGAACACGTGGCAGGAGATCTGAGCCTATCATCACAAAATTCATGGCAATCTATATTAATTGCCCACAGGACTTGGTACAATCCACATCAATTGCCCAGATTCGTTACAATCAAAATCAATGGTCCAGATGATTGGCCACCAACTTTTTAAGGGGGAATCATTGCAAACCTTAATGATCACAACCCCACCTCTATAAATAGCAAGGTGCCATTCCCTTACAAAGAGAGAGGAGAGACCGAGTAGAGAGGATTTTTCGAACACCTGGAGATTCCGAAGGCTGGATACACAGAGAGACAAAGGCACGCACAGAAGAGTCTCCCCACACATTCCGAGAGTATTTCTTCATCAGAGCCAAGGCTACGTCCGATCGTCCAAGGAGTAAGACAGAGCTGCCGTCGCTTTCTCGAGCCTCTACCATCACCCCCCAGAATCAAAACTAAATAATTGTATTTAGATTGCTGTAACTAGGTTTTCATTCCTAGGCTTTCTTTGTATGAGTGAGTTTATATTATGAAGTAAAAGTCCAGTCCTCCCATAAAACTGTTCTGTTCTTTTATAATTAATGGCAAACACGATGGCGACTCTGCTGGGGACTAACTTCTCTACGGCTGAGGAGTTGGTGACGCAATCGGACGCAGCCAAACATGGCTCCACTCAACAAATATTGGTCGCCCGGTTCGACCAACAGGCATTTGAAGAAATGCTCTCCGACGGGAGCGCTGGCCAGGTCTAGCGGCGATCCCGCACGAAGAAGGCCAGCAGGGAATGGAGGCCCAAATCATTCGCTCCTCCCCAAGCTCTCGAAGGAGTACTCTCTGTTGCACAAGACGGCGAAAAAGACCCTCTTGCGGCCCCACTTCAGACCATAGAGGACTCTGCTGTCCCCAAGTCCGGCAGAGGAAAACACTACGATGCTAGACTTGTAAGGGAAAAGAGGAACTCTGTGCGGTCTAAGAAGTAGCCGTATAGGGACGCCAGCCGCATGAAGACTCATGCGGCCACAGAAGCCTGCCGCATGCAGAAGACTCATGCGGCCAAAACTTTAATCCGCATGAAGGAAGCTCATGCGGCCACGACTGCCAGGCGCATGCAGACAGCCTGCACGACCACCGCTCCTAGCCGCATACAGAAAGCTCATGCGACCACAAAGGATAGCTGCATGCAGACAGCCTGTACGGCCACCAATCCCAGCCGCATACCATCTGATTCATTCGGTTCACGGTCAGTCTTTGATCGCCTCTCGTATGGTCCTGAATCCAAATGCGCTCAAGAACATGTGCCAGACTCTCTGCGGCACCATTTGGACTCTTCCTACTATGCACCCTCGGGCACTAGAGTGAAGAAGACTAGGACAGCGTGGGCTCGACGAGCTCAGTCAGCTGTCCCAACCTCTGACCATCCGAGCGCTCCGCTTACTGTTATGCAGGCCTCCGATGGAAAGTTGTACTGAACCACTCGAGTCCAGCCCCCGGCAGCAAACGGACAGAGTGGTTCCCAAAAGTCTTCCAACAATCAGAGAGCAAATGTGGTACAAATACACTCGGATGCTCGGGTTTCCCAGGTTGCTCGAGTTGCACCTGACTTGCGTGACGTGATCTATCACAAGCGCAAAGAAAGAGAAGAAGACTCGGTGTGCAGAGAGTCCTTCCATGGACATCACTGCACTCAAGTCATTGTCAACTGCTGCTGCAGCAAGACGACCACACAAGAGGAGCGGCGATCCGTCTTCCAATGACAGCAACACACAAGCTCGGAAGACAAGGCGCTTCTTGTCGCCTCCTGGAATTCTGCTCACAAGATCCCTGGCAGCGGGAGAGGGAAGAAAACAAACGTCTCCAGCCCTAAAATCTCAACCAAGAAACTCTCTTCTAAACGGTTGTCCACGACCGCCACATAAGGAGTTTTCCAAGGTACTCGCTCGAAGACGAAATCTGCCATGCTTGGAGAATCGTCGTACACATGTCTGGGAGGCGCTGGAGCTGGGGGTAGCATTCCTCCAAACATCCGCAACAACCCGGTGTTCCAAGAAGATAATCCAGGGGAAACAATTTCTCCAACAGACGCAGCAGGTTCCGACATCCTCGAGGACGTCCGCGACTCTCAAGACGAGGCAAGCTCTGAAGCTGGGGGTACCACTCCTTCTATGTCCGAACCAGAGAAGAACATTCCTACATATCCTGACGACTTCTCTGTACAAGTGTATGACTCGGAGGGCGCGTCCTCCACCGTCCCTTCCATCTCTCCTCATGTGAAGATGGTATTCATGACAGACAGCAACGACGGTTCCGCCCCGACGTCATGAATGCCATTAAAGTCGAGGTCAATAAAATGATAACCACTGGTTTCATCCGCGAGGAACAACATCTAGACTGGGTTGCCAATATAGTACCAGTCCTCAAGAAGAATGGAAAGATTCGAATCTGCATCGACTTCCGAAACCTGAATGAGGTATGTCCTAAGGATGAGTTCCTCCTCCCTATCACAGACATCATGATTGATAACACCTGCAGCTTCGAGCGTATGTCATTTATGGATAGTTTTTCGGGGTACAACCAAATCAAGATGTTCCTCGATGACGAAAAGCATACATCATTTCGAACACCAATTGGCACATACTGCTACACAGTCATGCCTTTCGGTTTAAAGAATGTTGGTGCCACCTATCAAAGAGCTATGAGCGTCATCTTCAGAGACCACCTATGCAAGACAATGGAATGCTACGTCGATGACATCGCTGTCAAAAGCCGCTCTAAAGAAGATCATCTGCATGATCTGAGGACAGTGTTCGACCCGATACGAGCGCACAATTTAAAAATGAATCCCACAAAATCCTTCTTGGACGTATCCAACGAGAAGTTCTTGGGTTTCATCATTACTTCCCAGGGTATCCACATAGACCCTGAGAAGACGAAGGCAATCATGGAGATGGGTCCCCCAAGAAATCTCCGTGAACTCCGAGGCCTTCAAGAAAGGCTGGCCTACATCAGGAGATTCATCTCTAACCTCTCTGGGCGATGTCAGCCATTCACCCACCTCATGAAGAAAGGCGTCTCCTTCATATGGGACGAAGAATGCCAGCACGCCTTCAACAACATCAAAGAATATCTGACGAACCCTCCAGTCCTGGTGGCTCCGGTTGCTGGAAAACTATTCCTGCTCTATGTACGAGCTATGAAACATTCTCTTGGTGCTCCACTAGCACAAAACAATGATACAGGCCATGAGCAAGCTATATATTACCTCAGTCGAATGATGATGGAGCCAGAACACTAATACACTGCCGTAGAAAAGGAGTGTCTTGCTCTAGTGTTCGCCATTCAGAAGATGCGACACTACGTCACGGGACAAACCATCCATTTCATATCAAGAGTCAACCCTCTCAGAGTCCTCATGACTAAGCCGGGCGCACTCAGCTCTCGCCTCGCTACCTGGGCGATACTACTGTCCCCCTATCACATGATCTTCGTTCCACAGAAAGCGGTTAAAGGTCAAGCTCTGGCAGACTTTTTAGCGGCTCATCCTGGTTCGGAGTCAACCAGAATAGACGAAGAGATACCAGACGAGGTTGCCAATTCAAATGCGGTCTCTCATGATACCATATGGCGAATGTTTTTTGACGGTGTTTCCAGAACTGGGCCCAAGGGCAACATCATCGCTGGAGTCGGAGTGGTACTGATTTCTCCCTCTAGGCTGGTGTTCAATCGGGCTTACTCCCTCACGGAGTCCTTCTCAAACAATATGGCCGAGTACAACGCTCTGGTCATTGGCCTCTGACTTGCAAAGGAGCTGGGAGTAGAATACCTCGAAGCATATGGCGATTCACAGCTAATCGTCAATCAGATTCGGGGTTCATACGAGGTTCGCCTTGAAGACATGATCCCCTATCACCAAATAGCGATTGACATCATCTCGTCCTTGGAAGGGTTCTTCATAGAACATGATCCCAGGCTCCAGAACATTGAAGCCGATGCCCTAGCAGGTCTCGCCGCTTCCTTAGCAGTTTCAAATCATGCTCATCATTTGGTTGACATAATAGGCCGTGAGTTGGTCTGTCCCAGGAATAATATTCAATGTGTTGAGAGTTACTCCGCGCTGGCAGTCGACGAAGCACCAGACTGGAGATAACCATTCATTGACTTCATAGTCTACGACATCCTGCCAGAGAATCCGAAGGAAGCCACTTCTATCAGAAGACGTTCCCTCAGATTCTTCTACGATACAGAAATGAAAATACTGTATCGACGATCATACATTGGATTATTGCTTCGGTGTCTGTCAAATACAGAAGCCAAAGACGCCGTACGTGAAGCTCATGACGGCATCTGTGGGGCCCATCAGCCTGGCCCAAAATTACAGGATCGCCTTCGACGAATGGGCTATTATTGGCCCACGATGGTTGTAGATGCAATAGACTATGCACAAAAATGCAAAGCCTGTCAAGTCCATGCATATTTCATCCACCAGCTATCCGAGTTTCTACATCCGACGGTGGCATCCTGGCCATTCGAAGCATGGGGAATGGGCATCATTGGTCCGATCACTCCACCTTCGTCCAGAGGACATCGCTTCATACTCGCAATCACAGATTACTTCTCCAAATGGGCGAAAGCTGTTCCGCTCGCAGAAGTCAAGACTTCAAACATGATCAGCTTCCTCAAGCATCACGTCATCTATTGCTTTGGACTTCCCCGAAGGATCATCCACGATAACTGTTCGCAGTTTGAAAGCCACGCCTTCTATCGTTTCTGCGACAAACACCGAATACAGAATATTGCTTCAACACCATACAACCCAGCGGCTAATGGTCTGGCTGAAGCATTCAACAAAACAATCATCAAGCTTCTCAAGAAGTTCGTGTCATCAAACAAACGCGACTGGAATAAAAAGCTCGACGAATGCTTATGGGCGTACCGTACTACAGTACGAACGGCCACCGTGAATACACTATTCTTCTTGGTATACGGGAGTGAGATAGTTCTTCCCTTGGAGACCCAAATACCCTCACTCCGTGTCGCCCTCACCTATCGATTAACGACAGATGATAATCACCATCGTCGACTATAAGAGTTGGAGGCCCTAGACGAGAAGTGCCTGTTAGCTCAGCAACGAATTGAGCTGTATCAAGCCCGAATCTCCGGAGCTTTCAACAAGAAGGTCAAAATCAGAATGTGTCACGACCCGCACCCACTGTGAGGGTACGAGTACGTAACAGCGCCCAGCCTACGCCGCAGTGTCGGCAGTAGAACGCTATTCTAAGTATCTAACTAACCATCAACTCATACAATATATAGTGTACTCATCATGATCAACTCCGAATGGAGGACAAGTATAAGATATGGTATAACTCAATCACAGTCTAAGCACGATAAGATAACACCGAAATATAACTAAGAAATTGAAGACAACAACTACTGATATAATAACAACAAACTCAAACAATCTCAAATACAACTCAAGTCTCAATTCTATATATGCAACTCTAGTTCTAAACATGAAAACTAAAACAAGACAAACTAGCTAAACTCCCGATCACTCCTGAGTGTCGGGGCCATGGGTAGCTAAGCCATCTCCTAGTCTGTAACATGTAGGGCATGTGTCCTCAGGGCAATTATCTGTAAAATTTACAACAGGTCCAGTCAGGACAGGAACGAGCACAATCTTATCTAGAAAACCCAAGTAAATGATAGAGAACTATAAAGCAGTTATAGACAGTTGTATTGATGAAAATGGCAGTTTATATTCAGGTGATGGTAAGAAAGACGGATAAAGTACAAGGAAAGTAAATAACTAAACAAGAGAAGAATTATAGAAATGAAGACTGTAAAAATAGAACTAGTTGAACCAGGGTAATATGATATAACGTCCAGACAGCAATGTAGACCAGTGTAACTCCAATGTAAGTCCAGTACAAGATGAATCTAATACAAGATGAATCCAGTATGGGATGATTCCAGTTATAGTGATCAATGATTCCAGGGTGAGTCCAGCCTATACTCTAGTAGTGTGTTTTAAAATACCGAGATCGACATGTAAACGGCTATAGGTAATCCGGCACATCACACACCTGGCCGGGTATGAGATGGCTATCATTCCAGTTTGATTCCAGCAGAGGGTGATTCCAGAAATGGGGTATGTCTACATGTCTTACTCTAGTATTTCTCTCTCCCAGCAAGTGAATCCAGAATTTTGACACAATGATTCAAGATGAGTCCAGCCAGTAATATGAAGATACCAGTAAATGATTCCCGAATGATTCCAGTATTAGAGGCCAGATAATAAATGTGTGTCGTATACATGAATCCAAAAATATCCATACGTGTTGTAACAGAGAATCGCATACAACTAACTAGAACTAAAGTACAGTAATTGACAAGTAAATGAGAGAACTATAAGAGAATGTACTCGCCTGATACTCTAAAAAAAGTAGTGAAATATCAGATGTCTACACCGGAGTCACAATGTCCTATACAGAGTAATACAGGTTATAATGTGTTTAAAATAAGGCAGATGATGTTTATGATGCAATCTACATGATTCTAAGTCAATTCTAGGTCAAAGTCAACTCTAAGTCAAACTCGGTCAACTGTCTAGGTCAAACTAGGTCCAAGTCAACTCTAAGTCAATCCTGAACTATTGGGTCAAACCCTGGATCAACTCTCTAGTCCATTAAGTCTCACTAGGCCTATCCCAAACCTATACTAGCAATCTTGCACAAGTACAAGCCAAACTAGGCTATCAAGCCAACCACACACCTTAACTGGGCAGCCATGCCATAAACATAGGCTATGAGCCATAGGCTAGAGGCCATAGGCTAATTACACATTTACACATCATGTATATTTACTGATTTAATATAAATTGTCATACACATATATATGTCTATACCACATTAATATTTATCAAGTATATAGAATATATATATATATATATATATTTTTAATATTTATCAAGTATATAGAATATATATATATATATATATATATATATATATATATATATATATATATATATATATATAGTGAGATAGAGAGGGGGGCATGTGTGTCTATAGATGTATGTGGGTGAGACATGAGTGTGTGATACATAACCAAGTGTGTGTGATTCAACAGGTTCTCAAGAAGTACATGGTGTAGAGAGTGTGTGTGTGTTAATGTGGCATGTGTGCATGGTGTTGTAGCTAGGGTGAGTGAGTGAGTGTATATGTGTCAATAGGACAGTTTCAGATTTAGGTGCTAGTGTGTGTGTGATTGGAAAACTGAAATCAGTGAACATTGTAGATAGGTTAGTGAATAATAGGGCAATGTGGGTTCAATGTGACAGTTTAGTGTAGTAGGATTTCTCAGGAATTATGTGTTCAATGTGTGTATACATAAAAATGGATCAATGCAATGTGTGTGTGACTGTGTATATGAAATCAGTGTGATATTTAGGAGTTTCAGTTCTCAGAAAACTGAAAACAAGTGACAGTTTAGTAAAATAGAACTCAGGGATTTACAATTGTGTCAAATAGAGAGAGTGTAATAGTATTAAAATCTCAGAAATTATGGTCTCAGGTTTTAGGCAGTGTGTGTGTCTGGGACAGTTAAGTGCTAGAGTATTTAGATAGTGAATTTCGGGAGTTCTTTCCAGGAAACTGAAAATAGGGACATAGCAATCAGTCCCTACCCAAACACCAAATTGAATCTCCATCTTTGATGACATCAAACCAAGGAACCAATCTAATAGTGAGCTAATCACAAGTGTTCATGAATTTACTATAGCAAATAAACTCGAATTCAAGTTTAATGAAAGAAATAAAATGACAGTAAACAAATACTAATTAATCAGTCTAACAGTGTTTTTCATAGAGTAGTTCATCAATCCAACTTAATTCGAATATCCCCAAACCCTTGTTAACATCCTAACAGTGAACAAATCATAAAGTAAATGAATTTGACCTTGGCAATTAAACTCCAAATCAGTTTAAGAAAAATAGATGAAGTTCAGAACTCCAATCTCAGGACTGTGACAGTATGGAGATGTGTCCATACTCAGTGATTCTCAGCTTGTGACAGGGAATTCTCAGAAAAGTTTAGTAAAGCAACATTAGCCCAAAACTAACTCGAAAACCCAATGCACATGGACATGACTTAACATGGTGATTTGAATCATGGCAAACAATATTCGATTTCAGTCATGTGGGTGTATGTGTAGCATGGTGTGTGGGTGAACTAACATGGTATATAAACATTACCAAAACAGTAAGAAATTATAAGTTAAAATCAGAAAACAACTATTGAACTATGTATCAGCCGACCCAATCAATCAAACCATTCTCATTTGTGAACAAAACTCGAATCAATACATGTCCCAATTACTATACAGCATGTAGGTAAGGTATCTACAGATTTAAACACAATAATTACTTAATTTAAAACAGAAAAACCAATTTCCTTCTCAGTATCACTGTATCAGAGTTGAGTTCGATAACCCAAGGCCAAATTCAAATCAAAAACCTAATTCAAGGTGTGTCAAGAGTGTATAGACATGGGGACATGTCACACGTGTCTAATAGGACACCCATGAGTCCAGAAAAAGGATATGAGGTGTCCAAAATCCCAAAATCGAAAATGATAGGAAACATGAGTCTCAGTCCTCGTGCACGCGTGCCTGGTCATTGTGTACTCGACACAGAGCTCGGGGTGGGTCGAGCTCATGGATAGGGGTTCGCCCATAGTAGGGCTTCGTGATGAAGTGTCTGCATTATGTCCAATCAAGCCGTGTCCAAAGAAATCAATGCGTATCAGACGCACTTTCTGCACGCGTGCACGACAGGCATCGACCCGTACGAGTGAGATTTCTCACAAATCACTCGATGGTTTGGCCTCAAATTTGGTGTGCGTGCTGTCAGTCATGTGTCCTAGGTGTGTGCAAAATTTTGTGTCAAGACGTGCTGTGTCGTGTCCGCTACAGTGCCCGAGCAGTAGGACACTGCACGGTGGTCTCGTGCTGCGTGTCCGTATCCCTTTTGGACACAAAAAAGACACGAAAATCCAATCAGTCTTTACAAAATTTTATATACACATATAGAGCAACAAATTCATATAATTAGTTTTACAAAAATCGAAAATAAAATCCTTAGAGGCATGTAATCAAACACCTACAAAACAATACGACACGTGTCCGATACGGGCACCATACGGACACGAAATCCACCCAAATTTTAGGGACACCTAGGGGACTCCTAGATTTAGCCCTACATGCAAAGAAAACCAAAATTTAAATCAATTTAAAGGGTTTTACCTATGTGTGCAAAAAGCTTAGAAAAGCTTCAAATGGGGGATTCCTCCTCTTGATGGAAAAAGCTCCAAATTGACCCAAAGCTGGGATTAAACCCCAAAATCAAAAAATAGAAGAGTATTAGGTTCTAATGCAAGAAACTAGGATTAAAAAGGAATAAAAATGGATTTATGGGGATTTTGGAAGGGGGACAAATATATTTCTTTTCCAATGTTGAAATGAATGAAAGAAAGAGGCAAGCCCTAGAGAATAAGTGCTTATATAGGGTGGGGATCCCTATGGCTGGTTATAAAGGAAGGATTTAGGGTTAGGGTTCACTAAAATGGCCCATGGGCTCAAGTCATGATCAAACAATCATTAAGCCATAAGTCATTTCACTTAAACCATAAGCCATGACTTAAATTCACTAAACCAAATTCCCTCATTCTAAAATTAGTTTCTAATGACTAAAAGTAGGTTAAACTAAGTTAGACTAGGGTCACTATGGCTAGGATTAGCTTCTAGGCTAGTTCACTAGGTCTTAACAAGTCTAATCAACCTAGAATTCACCAATTCAATAAATCATCAAATAATTTAAATAAGTCAAAATGAGCAAAATACCCCTAGGCTAAAAATGATAATTAAATCATCCAAATGACATGGTTAGGCTCTAGGTCATGCAGTCACTAGGGTTTCACTAGCAGCACGTCAAAATCACAAGTCATGACTTAAAACAATTTTTAAATAGTTTAAAAATAATTAAAAATTACCAAAAATTATAATATGAAATAAATATCAATAATTAATATTTATAAATACAAAATTTCAAAAATACCCTCATTCTAGAAATTGGGTGTTACAAGTCTACCCTCCTTAGAAGAATTTCGTCCACGAAATTAAGATGCTCGCACCTTTCCTAGGTTAAACCTCCAATCAATCAAAGTCGAAACAATACAATCCTACTAGTCGTGATTCCACAGTCTCGAACAGGGTATCTACACTATCTAGCAATCACAAGTAATATCCTGGCAGGTACTAAAGGAAATCACACATGGAAGTGGGAAGGAAGAACAAGAAGGTCAAACCTGCTAATCCATCACCTGCAACGGCAGCCTCCTCGGCTGCCATCGCAAAAGCTCTATCCCTCTGGTACTGAGCTACAGGTGGTCTAGCCCCCTCAAAAGGATGTACAATGGGACAATCTATCTTCTGGTGGGCAGCTGACCCACAGAAGTAGCAAACCTTCAACCTCTTTTTATACTGCTCCCTGATGCGTCCCGGCTTCTTGCAGTAGGAACAACTGATCGCCTTCGGGTCCTGACCCCGATACTGATGCTGCACCTGCTAAACTCCCACTGGTACCTACGTCTGCTGAATCTGCACATGAGGCCTCTTGGCCTGGCCTCCGCTGCTGCTGATACCGTGAGCGTCCTGTCTCCTCTTGAGCCTCAGCTCAAGATCATCCTCTGCCAATAAAGCTCCCGTCAAAATCTTCTCGAAAGTGGCATCCCTGTTGCCTTTGGTCAAGGACTTGACTTCCTTGACCAGACCCTTCCAGAACCTCTGGGCCTTCGTCGCCTCACTCAAGTCCTCTACGAATCTGCTGAGGCGGCCGAACTCCCCAGCGTACTCCTCCACTGACAGGCTCCCCTGAACTAAGCTCTCGAACTGCGACTCCAAGGCTCTGAGCGCTGAATCTGGAAAGAACTTCTTTTTGAAGAAGCCTTTGAACTCCTACCAAGTCTGTCCAGCTATCCCCAGCCTGGGGTCTGACTGATACCAGGTGCGAGAAAGATCTCGCATCCGGCTAGCTGCTGCCTCTATCTGGAGATCTGCCGGTATCCGGGCCAGACGAAAGATCTCCTCTATATGCTCGATCCACTCGTCAGCATATAAAATCCCCTCTGTCCCTAGAAAGTCTCTCGGGTTCATCTTCTGGAACTGCTCTATCCCCGGTGTCCTCGACTGCTGGATCACTGGTCGAGCTGCGGCTGCCGTAAGGACCAACTCCATGCTTCGGTCCTGTCGGGCCTGCTGTCGGTCCATAAACTGTTGGAAGTAGGCAAACATCTGTACCGCATCCACGTGTCCTGTAGGCGGCGGCTGCTGGAACTGCATCTGGGATGACTGGGTCCTGCCTCCGAGCTGATGGAGGCATACCCCCTGCTGCTGCTGCTGAAGTCTCAAAATGAGTAGAGGTGGCAGGAGCTACAGCCTCCTGACCCTGCTGAACTGGCTGAGAGGTGGCAATCCCCTCTACAGTAACTGCTGCACCAGAGCGATGTGATCGTGTCTCCACCATCCTGAAGACAGATCGAACAAGGAAGTCAATACTGAGCAGGAATCAATATATCAAAGGAGGATAGTTATTTCAAAGAAGACAAATCAGTACGATATGTAGATGGCATGATCTAGAGCAGAATTTTCCTAACTGTGATTGAGTGCCTCTTTGGTAAAGCCTATCTCTCAGTCCTATCGCAAGCTCGCAGCGGTACAGTTAAGTCGCCGTACTACCACGATATCGCACTAATGCGACTCTCGACCTGCATGGGCTACCACTAAAAATGTGTCATGACCCGCACCCACTGTGAAGGTACGAGTATGTAACAACGCCCAGCCTACGCCGCAGTATCGGCGGTAGAATATTGTTCTGAGTATCTAACTGACCATCAACTCATGCAATATATAGTGTACTCATCATGATCAACTCCGAATGGAGGACAAGTATAAGATATGGTGTAACTCAATCACAGTCTAAGCACGATAAGATAACACCGAAATATAACTAAGAAATTGAATACAACAACTACTGATATAATAACAACAAACTCAAACAATCTCAAATACAACTCAAGTCTCAATTCTATATATACATCTCCAATTCTAAACATGAAAACTAAAATAAGACAGACTAGCTAAATTCCCGCTCACTCCTGAGTATCGGGGCCATGGGTAGCTAAGCCATCTCCTGGTCTGTAACATGTAGGGCATGTGTCCTCAGGGCAATCATCTGTAAAATTTATAACAGGTCCAGTCAGGACAGGAACGAGCATAATCTTATCTAGAAAACCCAAGTAAATGATAGAGAACTATAAAGCAGTTATAGACAGTTGTATTGATGAAAATGGCAGTTTATATTCAAGTGATGGTAAGAAGGACAAATAAAGTGTAAGAAAAGCAAATAACTAAACAAGAGAAGAATCATAGCAATGAAGACTGTAAAAATAGAACTAGCTGAACCAGGATAATATGATATAAAGTCCAGACAGCAATATAGACCAGTGTAACTCCAATGTAAGTCCAGTACAAGATGAATCTAATACAAGATGAATCCAGTAAGGGACGATTCCAGTTATAGTGATCAATGATTCCAGGGTGAGTCCAGCCTATACTCTAGCAGTGTGTTTTAAAATACCGAGATCGGCATGTAAACGGCTATAGGTAATCCGGCACATCACACACCTGGCCGGGTGTGAGAAGGCTATCATTCCAGTTTAATTCCAGCAAAGGGTGATTCCAGAAATAGGGTATGTCTACATGTCTTACTCTAATATTTCCCCTTCCCAGCAAGTGAATCCAGAATTCTGACATAATGATTCAAGATGAGTCCAGCCAGTAATATGAAGATACCAGTAAATGATTCCAGAATGATTCCAGTAATAGAGGCCAGCTAATAAATGTGTGTCATATACATGAATCTAGAAATATCCATACATGTTGTAACAGAGAATCGTATACAACTAACTAGAACTGAAGTACAGTAATTGACAAGTAAATGAGAGAACTATCAGAGAATGTACTTGCCTGATACTCTGAAAAGAGTAGTAAAATATCATATGTCTGCACTGGAGTCACAATGTCCTAAACAGAGTAATACATGTTATAATGTGTTTAAAATAAGGCAGATGATGTTTATGATGCAATCTACATGATTCTAAGTCAATTCTAGGTCAAAGTCAACTCTGAGTCAAACCTGATCAACTGTCTAGGTTAAACTAGGTCCAAGTCAACTCTAAGTCAACCCTGAACTATTGGGTCAAACCCTGGGTCAACTCTCTAGTCCATCAAGTCTCACTAGGCCAATCCCAAACCTATACTAGCAATCTAGCATAAGTACAAGCCAAACTAGGCTATCAAGCCAACCACACACCTTAACTGGGCATCCATGCCATAAACATAGGCAATGAGCCATAGGCTAGAGGCCATAGGCTAATTACACATTCACACATCATGTATATTTACTGATTTAATATAAATTATCATACACATATATATGTCTATACCACATTTCTATTTATCAAGTATATAGAATATATATATATATATATATATATATATATATATATATATAAATATATATATATATATATATATATATATATAAAATATATATATATATATATATATATATATATATATATATATATATATATATATATATATATATATATATATATAGTGAGATAGAGAGGGGGATACATGGCATGTGTGTCTATAGATGTATGTGGGTGAGACATGAGTGTGTGATACATAACCAAGTGTGTGTGATATAACAGGTTCTCAAGAAGTACATGGTGTAGAGAGTGTGTGTGTGTGTGTTAATGTGGCATGTGTGCATGGTGTTGTAGCTAGGGTGAGTGAGTGAGTGTATATGTGTCAATAGGACAGTTTCAGATTTAGGTGCTAGTGTGTGTGTGACTACAAAACTGAAATCAGTGAACAGTATAGATAGGTTAGTGAATAACAGGGCAATGTGGGTTCAATGTGACAGTTTAGTGTAGTAGGATTTCTCAGGAATTATGTGTTCAATATGTGTATACATGAAAATGGATCGATGCAATGTGTGTGTGACTATGTATATGAAATCAATGTGATATTTAGGAGTTTCAGTTCTCAGAAAACTGAAAACAAGTGACAGTTTAGTGAAATGGAACTCAGGGATTTACAATTGTGTCAAATAGAGAGAGTGTAATAGTATTGAAATCTCAGGAATTATGGTCTCAGGTTTTAGGCAGTGTGTGTGTCTGGGACAGTTAAGTGCTAGAGTGTGTAGATAGTGAATTTCAGGAGTTCTTTCCAGGAAACTGAAAATAGGGACTTAGCAATCAGTCCCTACCCAAACACCAAATTGAATCCCCATCTTTGATGACATCAAACCAAGGAACCAATCTAACAGTGAGCTAATCACAAGTGTTCATGAATTTACCATAGCAAATAAACTCGAATTCAGGTTTAGTGAAAGAAATAAAATGACAGTAAACAAATACTAACTAATCAGTTTAACAGTGTTTTTCATAGAGTAGTTCATCAATCCAACTTAATTCGAATATCCCCAAACCCTTGTTAACATCCTAACAGTGAACAAATCATAAAGTAAATGAATTTGAACTTTGCAATTAAACTCCAAATCAGTTTAAGGAAAATGGATGAAGTTCACAACTCTAATCTCAGGACTGTGATAGTGTGGAGATGTGTCCATACTCAGTGATTCTCAGCTTGTGACAGGGAATTCTCAGGAAAGTTTAGTAAAGCAACATTCAGCCCAAAACCAACTCGAAAACCTAATGCACATGGACATGACTTAACATGGTGATTTGAGTCATGGCAAACAACATTCGATTTCAGTCATATGGGTGTATGTGTAGCATGGTGTGTGGGTGAACTAACATGGTATATAAACATTACCAAAACAGTAAGAAATTATAAGTTAAAATCAGAAAACAACTATTGAACTATGTATCAGCCGACCCAATCAATCAAACCATTCTCATTTGTGAACAAAATTCGAATCAATACATGTCCCAGTTACTATCCAGCATGTAGGTAAGGTATCTACATATTTAAACATAATAATTACTTAATTTAAAACAAAAAAACTAATTTCCTTCTCAGTATCAGTGTATCAAAGTTGAGCTCGATAACCCAAGGACAAATTCAAATCAAAAACCTAATTCAAGGTGTGTCAAGAGTGTATAGGAATGGGGACATGTCACACGTGTCTAATGGGACACCCATGAGTCCAAAAATTAGGACACGAGGTGTCCAAACTCCTAAAATCGAAAATGACAGGAAACAGGAGTCTCAGTCCTCGTGCACGCGTGTCGAGTCATTGTGTACTCGACACAGAGCTCGGGGTGGGTCGAGCTCATGGATAGGGGTTCGTCCATAGTAGGGCTTCGTGATGAAGTGTCTGCATTGTGTCCAATCAAGCCGTGTCCAAAGAAATCAATGCGTATCAGACGCACTTTCTGCGCGCGTGCACGACAGACATCGACCCGTACGAGTAAGATTTCTCAAAAATCACTCGATGGTTTGGCCTCAAATTTGGTGTGCATGCTTTTAGTCATGTGTCCTATGTGTGTGCAAAATTTCGTATCAAGACGTGCAGTGTCGTATCCGCTACAGTGCCCGAGTAGCAGGACATTGCACGGTGGTCTCGTGGTGCGTGTCCGTGTCCCTTTTGGACATGAAAAAGACACAAAAATCCAATCAGTCTTCACAAAATTTTATATACACATATAGAGCAACAAATTCATATAATTAGTTTTACAAAAATCGAAAATAAAATCCTTAGAGGCATTTAATCAAACACCTACAAAACAATACGACACGTGTCTGATACGGGCACCATACGGACACGAAATCCACCCAAATTTCAGGGATACCTAGGGGACTCCTAGATCTAGTCCTACATACAAAGAAAACCGAAATTTAAATCAATTTAAAGGGTTTTACCTCTGTGTGCAAAAAGCTTGGAAAAGCTTCAAATGGGGGATTCCTCCTCTTGATGGCAAAAGCTCCAAATTGGCCCAAAGCTGGGATTAAACCCCGAAATCAGAAAATAGGAGAGTATTAGGTTCTAATGCAAGAAACTAGGTTTAAAAAGGAATAAAAATGGATTTGTGGAGATTTTTGGAAGGGGGACAAATACCTTTCTTTTCTAATGTTGAAATGAATGAAAGAAAGAGGCAAACCCTAGAGAATAAGTGTTTATATAGGGTGGGGATCCTTATGCCTGGTCATAAAGGAAGGAATTAGGGTTAGGGTTCACTAAAATGGCCCACGGGCTCAAGTCATGATCAAACAATCATTAAGCCATAAGTCATTTCACTTAAACCATAAGCCATGACTTAAATTCACTAAACCAAATCCCTCATTCTAAAATTAGTTTCTAATGACTAAAAGTAGGTTAACCTAAGTTAGACTAGGGTCACCATGGCTAGGGTTAGCTTCTAGGCTAGTTCACTAGGTCTCAACAAGTCTAGTCAACCTAGAATTCACCAATTCAATAAATCATCAAATAATTTAAATAAGTCAAAATGACCAAAATATCACTAGGCTAAAAATGATAATTAAATCATCCAAATGACATGGTTTGGCTCTAGGTCATGCAGTCACTAGGATTTCACTAGCAGCACGTCAAAATTATAAGTCATGACTTAAAACAGTTTTTAAATAGTTTAAAAATAATTAAAAATCACCAAAAATTATAATGTGAAATAAATATCAATAATTAATATTTATAAATACAAAATTTCAAAAATATCCTCATTCCAGAAATTGGGTGTTACAGAACGTTTCAAGTAGGCGATCTTGTTTTGGCAGTTCGGAGGCCGATGGTCATGACTCACTAGACCGTCGGCAAGTTCCAGCCAAAATGGGAAGGCCCGTTCATCATCGATGCTGTATTCTCCAATGGAGCTTACTGTCTCGCAAAGCAAAATAGAGACTTGCTCATGTTGCCCATCAACGGCAAGTTCCTAAAGAAGTATTACGTCTGAAACGACATACCACAAATATTCCAGACTTTTGAGTTATGTACCCTCCGGTACCGCTGAACCCACAGTCTGCCTCCAAAATATCTCAGACTGTTGAGTTATGTACCCTCCGGTACCGCTGAACCAACAGTCCACCTCCAAATATCTCAGACTATTGAGTTATGTACCCTCCGGTACCGCTGAACCAACAGTCCGCCTCCAAAATGTCTCAAATTGTTGAGTTATGTACCCCCTGGTACCGCTGAACCCACATTCTGCCTCCAAATATCTCGGATTGTTGAGTTATGTACCCTCCGGTACCACTGAACTCACATTCGACCTCCAAACATATTAGATTATTGAGTCATGTACCCCTTGGTACCACTGAACTCACCTACATTCATCCTCAAAATATCTCAGATTGTAGAGTTATGTACCCTCTGGTACCGCTGAACTCACATTCTGCCTCCAAATCTTTCAGATTGTCGAGTTATGTACCCGTAGGTACCATTGAACTCCAATCCTGGTCAATCTATATCACATCTTTTGGGTAGTAAGTCACGTATGATCATACATCTGAACTTTCTTCCTAAAAGAAGTTCCTTCCCCATGATCCACTACCCGTACTTCCAGTGCACAAAAAGGGTAACAGATCCACAAATTTCTAAGACAACCATGTCGATGCTACCTCTGAGTTGTTTCACTTTCATCAAAAATAAACCGCCCCCTCACATAGAACTTCCATGTCCTCATTACCTCTGAGTTGTTCTATGTACCCCTTCATGGAGCCCACTCCTGCCATGTCCTCATTACCTCTGAGTGGGAAGGCTCCATTGAAGAAACCCTCATATTTACCACGTCCTCATTACCTCTGAGTAAGTATGTTGGTTCTCTCTCGACTTATTATCTGTACCAAAAAAACCCAGGGTACGCCAAAGATATAGGTCCACAAATGTCTTTCGATGACCATAAATGTCCTCTGTTGACCACCGATGTCCTCTGTTGACCACAAATGTCCACAGTCGACCACAAATACTGTACTAAGTTTTCTAGTACATGCCACTCTTTTCTTATCATGTCTTGGGAGCCCAACTGCTCCCTGGCATTCTTTCAATACCAAGAACTTCCGCAACGCTCTCATCGCAAAGTTGTTCTAGGTATCCCTCTCAAACTTGTTATCCGTACCTAAAACTAAGGTATGCCAAGGGTAACAGGTCCACAAATAGTCCCCCAGTGGGACAAAATGCCATAAACACAACAATTACAAGAAATGAAGGATGAGTCGAAACATGCTCATTTATTCAGAATCCAAGGTACTATATTATTTGGGACTATGTCCCTATTATAAGATGAAAAGAGAAAGAAAAAGAGCATAAACAAAAGAAGGAAAAGAGCCGAGAGACGGTCTCTCAACAGGGTAGTCAAGCGCTCAAATCTCTGTTTGGCCCGACGTTCGGCCTCCTGATTCAGCAGCGCTGCATCTTCCCTGTGCGCATGACCCCTCCAGCCATCCTCAAACTTCTTCAGAGCACCCTCCAGGTTAGCAGAAGCTTGGGAAACCCTTTCGGCGTCCTGAATGATCAACTCTTTTTCTACACGGGAAGCTTCAAGCTCAGGCTCCAAAAAGGCCAGCTTCTTCTGAAGTTCGAGGATCTGCTCCCTTGTATCGTTTACTCCACGAGAGGCGACCGCTTCCCGAGCTCCGCAAACCTCGCTCCGGCGGTTCAGCTGGTCGTACAAGAGAGATAGGTCGCCTGGGTCCTTCATTATGACCGGCTTGGATGTATCTCACGCAAGCCTTATCTTCTCCAAGGCAGTGGTGAGGAAGCCTCATTTCTGATCTATTGCTGCAGACAAATCAGCTTGCCGCAATGTTCAAAATTGGGCCACAAGCTGATCGGCCTCTAACAATTGGGCTCCAGAAGCGCAGCTATCCTCTCCCCGCCAGGAAGGGTTTTAAGAATCTCAATTTTCCCATGAGCGCATTATCGGGCCAGGGCATAGGGAGTCCCCCGCTCTACAGCAGCATCGACTCCTCTTTTCAAATGACGATAGAAGCTGTCAACCACATCCTGTGATACCTCATCCAAAACTTCCGGAGAGGATGGCGTTAAAGGAAGTGTGGCTGGCAGAGTCGAAAAAGACGCAACAGAACTTGCTGCCCCTGCCACAAGGAAGATAAATTCTGAGCGAAAGGAAGCTTGAATAGTGGCCAATTCTTCCTCCACGGCCCAAAGAACTTGGATACTCGGTAAGACTGAGAGGTCAACCCCCGAACTCATACGAGCAGAGGAGGAAGCTTGAACAGTGGCCAATTCTTCCTCCAGGCTGTGCCGCCATCTGATCTTCCGAACTCGATCCGGCGGAAGGCCTCTCGAGATAATGAGAGAGGAGGGGGCACGCTCCCTTCAACCAGGTTTCCACTAGCAGAGCCTTTCCTGACAATATCCGTCATGGGTAGTAAAGAGACAGGACCTGTATGTCCAGGGCAACTATCAATCATCTTAACCCGAAGGATGTGATGATAGAGCGAATAAACCTCCTCACTGGTCAAGATCTGACTTAGCTTACCAGGAAAGGGTTACGAAAGTTGAGGCTCGATCTCAGTGATCGTGTCCTCCTCACCGACGACATCCGAGACGAATGCTGTTGGTTCCTCCGCTTCAGCAGTTCCGGAGGTAGACGCGATGGGGTCCACATCACCCGGCTGGAACCCAGTACCCTCGGAGATTGGCTCGGAAGGGTCCACATCATCCTCAATTAAGATCTCCGCGACGGGAGGAGCTTCAGCCGTAGCCTGGAGAACCTCGACAACAACTATCTCGGTACACAGGTCACTAACCAAAGTGGCTATGACCGGATCAGCTTCAGGAACATCAGCGGGTTGTGAGAAATCCCTTTCTTCTGATGCCTACAGAGAGAAGAAAAAATGATTAATCAACAGTTCAGGAAAAAAGGACCAAAAGAAAAGACGGCTGTAGCTCAATTTACCTCCAAAGCAGCATCATCACCTTCACCTCTCTCTTTAATGAACAACACGTGGCGTCTTACCGTAGCCTGCTTTGTAGAGTAAGTTCTGCCACCATCAGTGGACACGCGCCTGCTCCACTTACGCGAAGGACCAGGTACGACGGGCGGCTGATTCGCCACCATCTCATCTGGCACAACAGGCGGCTGATCCGCCCCAGCATCTTCTACAGGAAGGGAAGAGTTATCTTCCTCATGCTCGTTATTCTCTTCTTCTGCGGTTCTGGACTCCGAGTTGAGCACAAGAACCGCATTCGTTCGCCTCTTCCTCGTCTTAGACCCATTGGGCTTCTCCGCCAAGCCGGTACCCATAATGAAGCTGGTACTCGGGTCGAAATTAACGGGAGGCATGCTCGCCGTAATATGATATAAGGCCGCCATGTACAAAATCTCTCTTGGCACCCCACCATCAGGGACTGAAAAGGTGGTTTGGGTATGAACCGTATCATAATAATGCCATGTCTTGATACCATCCAGCACGCTACCTTCAAAGCCCAGGCAAGAGCTGGGGCTGTCAAAGAACAACTGGCTATACCCGAACTGGCGGGCAAACCTGCTGGGCAAGTAAGGCTCCAGGTAGACAATGTTACGGTTACGATACACCAGGTCGCTGGACGGATATTACGTAGCCAAAGGAGCATTTTCTCAGGTAAGAGGAGAGGAGGTTCGGTACCATCAATATGTACGCTCCTCACTTCTTCAGTAGTAAAATGAGGTACGGAAACAAAAAATCTTATCCGTCCACTCTCGCCAGCACTCTCCGGCAGGCTGGCATGGTGCTGCACTCCCAGAGCTGATGATGGAATCAGAAAATGAAAGCGTTATCAACTGTAACGCCATTTTCTGCTCCAGGCCTCATCAAAGACCGGTTGTGCATCAACAGCCACTCCATCAGATAATGGTATGGCAGCTCTATGCGCTCAAAATCCATCATCGTGTCACGGACGATAACCTTAGAAGAAAAGATGCGAAGGCCATGGTGTATATTGCACACCATGGCCGAAAGAAGAGCCAGCTTGACCCCGAAGACCAACTTTACGGCGGGGAGGATGAAGCGGCGGCTGATCCTCTCAATAGAACCTGCCCCTCCCGGAGACTACGAAGTTTCGTAGCCACACCATCAGGAATCCCAGCAAAAGCCCCTTCTCCGACAGTGGCTGAGTACCATAATAAAAATCGATGAAAGAGTCAGTTCGACTCCCAAAAATATTGTCCGTGGACCTCGACCTCTTGGCAGTCGACGCCAGGTATTGTACCTCCTCTGGGGTTTGAGGATCTCGGGAAGAAACCCGACCTGAGGCACCAGGGGTAAAAAGGTATAAGACCCAGGACCTGGTATGAGGAGCGCTCCCCTCCGAGCTGCCATCCTACTTGATGGCCATCTGGTGGCAAGTGCTGTGATGAAATAACAATTCCCGATACACGGCGACGAAGCCCGGGAACTGCCGATCCAAATCCTTGAGCTCTTCGCTCGTAGGGGTGTACACTTCAAAAACTTTTTCCCTTCAGGGCAGCTTGGAGATAACATACATCTCGTGGAGAGCAAGTCCCAGCTTCCCTCCCGGTGTGAAGAAGGTTCCCGTTCGCCGGTTGTACATCTCCAGAAGAGCCATAAACAACGGCTTATTCATGGACCGACCATGACAGGTGCCCCGAATGGCGTGATAGAGGCCAATCTCATGCAGGGAAGTCGCATACTTTTGCAGAATCTATGTGGTCAAATTGACCCATGCAGGGATAGGGTTTATCCATTTCAGCAACGCCAACGGGATACGACCCGTTGCGAGCAAGCTGGTTCAAAAAGGTATTAGCCTGAGAGAATGTGAAGTTGGGACCCGTTACGTTTATAAAGGTCCCCGGAGCCAGTCCCATCACATACCGACTGAACGGTTCCCTTCCAGCATACGCTGACCCCAGATTCCTATTGTAATAGATATTTTCCACAAACATCCCCGACTTGCTTGGGGTCAAAGAGTTACCATCTTCATGTCTAATGTAAACATGTTGAACCACGAGAGAGGAAAATGACGCTCTATCGGAGGAATATTGATCTCCATCCCGTCAAGAACAAAGTCCTAGCTCTCCGATATATCCATAACCCGGGTGTTCTTTACATATAAAGCATCCCCAAAGAGAAATGCAGGCTTCAGGTATTCCCCTTCCAATTGCCCCGAGTTCACCATAGCACAGAAAAAGTGGAAGGATTGTTTCTTGATAGCATTCAGCCTCTCCGAAGGCTCTTTTGGAAGCTGGTTCGTCACATACTCGACTATGTGGTCATATCGATAGCCCAAAGCCGATTGTGCGCGACCCACCAGAGGCTCTCCTACTGCATTAACTGGCAGATTCACTGAAGAAAGAATGAAAAAGACATATTAAAATATGGCAAAACAAAACCACTTAGTGATTTTAGGCTCATGTGGTCCAGTCCACATAAGCTCATGCAAACACGAGCTTCTGCGGCTCTGCACTCATACGGCTCTGTTTGAGCATAAGCTTATGCGGCACTAATTAGCGTAGGCTTATGCGGTCCTGATTAGTGGACCATTATGCGGCCCAAGTCATAGGAGTTCAGGTGGTTCGGTTTAGCGAAGCATTATGCGGCCTAAGTCAGAGGAGCTTATGCGGCTCGGTTTAGTGCAGCCTTATGCGGCCCAAGTCAGAGGAGCTTATGCAGTTCGGTTTAGCGCAGCCTTATGCGACCCAATCTAGATGAGCTTATGCGATTCTGCTTAGCGAAGCCTTATGCAGCCCAATCTAGATGAGCATATGCGGCACGACTTAGCAAGGCCTTATACGACACAGTCCAAAGTGGGGCCTATGCGGTCTTGTTTGAGAAGGCTTCATGCGGTTCGATTCAGAAAGTCCTTATGTGGTTCGGTTCATAAAGTGCTTATGCAACCCTCATGCGGCTCGAACATAGGGTATACCCCCATTTGGCTTGGGAGGCACATGCAGCACAGTATACGAAGATGAAGAAGGCCCACGCATAAAATATGCGACATAGCCATGGTTCTGAGTTCATCCTTACCAGCAATGGTGGAGTGGACGTCAGGGTGCACTTCAGGCACCGTGGCCGACAAAAAAGCTGCTTTCTTGCCCTTCGCCGCAGCAGAGGCAACCTTGGAAGACTTGGGGGCCATCGTTGATCGAAGAAGAAGAAGAAGAGGGCGACAGTTAGGGCAAAGAAGTGCTTAAATTAGAAAAGAGAGTAAAGAGTTTCTCTCTCTAAATTACTCTTATTTATAGGAGGCCAAAGGGAAGACACGTGGATTGATGAACGCTCCGGGTCTCGTGCTGCAGGCAAAATCGACCCCTAGGATTTTGTCCCCTCTCATAAAGGAGATTCATCAAAACACAAATCCAAATATTTAATGAACCGACTCTTGGGATTCTTCCAAAAGATGACTCCAAATTATAATGAATCAAGAGCAACTAATGCCGCGTACGTGGCAGAGAGGACACTATGCGGCCAGAGCGGTCTATGCGGCTAGGCAGTCCATGCGGCTAGGATGTCTATGCGGCTAGGAAGTCTATGCGGTCAAAATATCCTCTGCGGCCAGAAGAGCTTATATATATCCATGCTTCTTATTCAAAGTATTTTAATTTTGCAAATTGAAAACTTTGAAGGAGGGTCTTGTAGAAGGATGAAAAAGGACAAGAAAATCCCATGCGGCTCCAAACAGAAGGAGCCTCATGCGGCTCATGAATCCTTCAGAACTTTATACGGCTCGGAATTCCCCAACAGCTCCATGGCCATACGCTGTCTGCTTCTACAGCTGGCCATAAAGCAGCCTCCCAATTAATTGCTCTGATGACAGCTCTAACACAATGAATGACAGCTCTGACGCAATGAATGACAGCTCTGACATAAAGCTGAAATAATGATGGCGTGCTCCTTGGAAAAAGAAGAAAATCTTTTGTAACTGGCAGGATCCATCGAGTCCCAAAGCACCCCTATGCGGCTGCCATCTTCATGCGGCTGCCTCTTTCATACGGCTTTCCTCTTCATGCGGCTGCCTTCTTCATGCGGCTGCCTTCTTCATGTGGCGATCTTCTTCATGCGGCCGTCTTTTTCATGCGGCTGTCTCCTTCATGCGGCTGCCTCCTTCATGCGGCTGCCTCCTTCATACTGCTAGGATCATGGGGGCCACCCGTATGTGGTTCACTTAGAGACCGCACTTATGCGACTCTGTCAGAACATCCCACTCATGACAGTTGAGACACGTCGCGGTCTTCGCGACAGTTGAGACATGTGGCGGTCCTCGCGACAGTTGAGACACGTGGCGTTTTTATCCCCCTCGGAGTTATGGCTGCTAGCAAATCATAACAAACTCAGATTTGTTACAATCATCATAATTACACCAAATTAAATCAGATCAGACAAATCGAACACATGGCAGGAGATCCGAGCCTATCATCTATATTAATTGTCCATAGGATTTGGTGCAATCCATATTAATTGCCCAGATTTGTTGCAATCAAAATTAATGGTCCAGATGATTGGCCACCGACTTTTTAAGGGAAGAATCATTACAAACCCTAATGATCACACCCCCACCTCTATAAATAGCAAGGTGCCATTCCCTTGCAAAGAGAGAGGAGAGACCGAAGAGAGAGGATTTTCCGGACACCTGGAATCCCGAAGGCTGGATACACAGAGAGACAAAGGCACGCACAGAAGAGTCTCCTCACACATTCCGAGAGCATTTCTTCATCAGAGCCAAGACTACGTCCAATCGTCCAAAGAGTAAGACAGAGTTGTCGTCGCTTTCCCGAGCCTCTACTGTTACCCCCCAGAATCAAAACTAAACAATTGTACTTAGATTGTTGTGCCTAGGTTTTCATTCCTAGGCTTTCTTTGTATGAGCGAGTTTGTATTGTGAAGTAAAAATCCAGTCCTCCAATAAAACTGCTCTGTTCTTTTATTATCAATGGCAAACAGTGAAACCTTCAATTTTTTTTCCAGTCCTTGATATATGCAAGGTGGGAAGATCATGGCGCAGACCTGATTGGTACAAATCGATTTGACACAAAGTAGGCAAAATACCTTGTTGCTTTGTGCACATTGGTCTGACGCATTTGGCGTGACATCTATGGGAAGAAGAATTTGCACTTTGAACATGACATACATTCTTGGAATTATTTTGATATTCTTTGGCAAAAAAATATATAGTTTCTATTCAGAAGTGTTTGAGCACTGATTGGCGTAGAGGCGCAATCAAGTGTGTTTTTCACTAAGTTGAAGACTAGAGAAGAGGGGGGAATGAACGGGAGCTTTCCCTTGATTTGAGCATTAGCAGCAGTGATTGGCAAGCATTCAGACTTTGGAGTCCAAATGGCGCACGTCTTCTTGTTCTTGGCAGCAACAGTGGCACGCTTGGCTACCCCGGTGCCAATCATGTCTTCGTAAGCCATTTGGTCGAATTCTATAACCAAAGTCTCCTGCGTCGTACCTACCGACGCAACATCGCATTGAGTTGCCACTTTCTTGTTAGAAGAAAAAGTCGTCCCCAACAATCGTTATTTTGTTTGCAAAGAACAAAAGTTTTCTAAAGAAAACTTAACTACAGACTAAGAAAGAAAGTACAAAATCCTTATAGAAAGATCTAAGTACAATTTTGATTATGGGGAAGTACAATTATAGGAATCTGATCAGAAGATAATCACTTTATCCCTTGGACGATGCGATGTCAGAGATGAAAAGCTCTTTAACTTGCTACGAAAGCGATAGAGAATTGCCAAACATTCTTTCCAGGAGTCGATGATATGTGTACAGACCATAAAAAGTGATTTTGGAACTCTATTTACAGAGTTTGAGATAACTGCCAGGCAGTTACAATGATTGGCACGTAGTGCAACACTGATTGTGCTTTACTTTGCGTGCCATATATTGTTTCATCCATTAGCGTGAACGGTTAACTTAACTGCATAGGACGCATGGCTTTCTGTGACAGAAAGGTGCTTGGTCATGGGCAGTATCATATGCACGTTCTTCAAGATTAGTGGAATGCATGCCACGTCATCTTTAACTGCTTCCAGATGGTAATTGTCTTTGGTCGGTGCCGGTTTGATGAATGACACATTCTGTTGGTTGGCGCCAAACTGTAATTAGTGCTGTGTTTTGAGTCTATGCAGAGTTTGTCAATTTGTGCCATTTAAAAAATAGTACTGAGAAAGCGTAGTTGTTAGTGCTAATCTCGAAAATTTTTCGTTTAGCACACTAACAGTCATTATGATAAATCTTTCTAAAAAGTCGTAAGATTTGGCTTCTTCAGGAAGATTTCCATGTAGTGTCACTAAGTTTGGCGCTATTTGATGATCTGTGCGATCCAGCTTTGGCGCTAACTGTATTTGACAAAGATCTTCTATGAGCGCCGTACGCACAGAACTCGAGAAGAGGATCTTCTCGATTGTCGTGCTTTATTGTCGTGCTTTCAGTCTTTATGACTGATGTGACATAAAGTGTTGTCAACTTGAGAAAGCTTTGCCAAGGGTCCTGGCTCTATCTGATGGATGGCGCTATTCAGCGATTGGCGCCTTTTAATAGATAGCACCATTTGATGTTGTCATGCGCGCTAACTGTAAATGGCACGATGTACTTTGTTAAAAATATTTGAGCTTCTACATGTTTATGGATAGTGAGGTAATGTATTTTTGACTCAAAGTGTCTGCCACAACATTTCTTTTACTCGGAGTGTAGTCCATTGTTAAGTTGTAGTCTTTGATTAGTTCTGGCCAACGCCTTTGTCGTAAGTTCAGCTTTTCTGGGTGAAGAGATACTTGAGACTTTTGTGACTTGTGTAAATGCTGCATGCCACGCCATAAAAATAGTATCACCAACCCAAACAATTGTCGCTAACTCCAAGTCTTGCTTGGATAGTTCTTCTCGTACGGCCTCAACTTTCTTGAGGCAAAAGATATCACCTTGCCTCGCTACATGAACACACATCCCAAGCTCTGGCCTGAAGCATCGATTAATATTTGAAATTCCTCTGTCCCGTCTAGACGAGAGAGTATAGGGGCCAAAATGATATGCTGCTTTAGCTTCTGGAAGCAAGATTCACAGTCGTTTGACTACTCATACCCGACTCCCGAGGTGAGTCAAAGGCGATGCGACCTTTGCAAAGTCTTTTATGAATCATTGATAGTATCCCACCAAACCAAGGAAGATACGAATCTCACTAGCTGATGCAGGCCGCTTCCAATCAATAACGACTTCATGTTTCTTTGGATCGACTGTAATACATCTTGTGGAAATGACGTGCCCAAGAAAAGATATGATGCTCAGCCAGAATTCATATTTGCTTAGCTTTGCATATAATTTATTTTCTCGAAGAGTCTAGAACACGGTTAACAAATGTTCCGAATGTAGAACCCTAGGGGGTAAATAGGGTAATAAATAATTACTGATAATTTAAAGCTATTTTACTGAGAGTAAAAGAGAGAGAGAGAAAAAAAATTAAACACTCGATGTATCCTGGTCTCCTCCCTAGATGCAATCCAGTCCCGAAACTCTCTCCAGCTTAAATTCACTATTTGAGTTAATAGTTACACATGAGTTTGGATCCGAAGACTCGTCAACTTCTATACGAGTTTGGATCCGAAGAACTCGCCAACTTCAACACGAGCTTTAATCCGAAGAACTCACCAACTTCTACACACGAGTTTTCTTAAGAAGGCTCATCAACTTCAACACATAGAGAAATTAGGCTTTTGATCTTCTACAACACTTGAAGATCAAAAAATAAAACTCTTTAATACTCTAGCACTTTTGGGTTGGATGACAAATAAAAGCTTTGGGTAGAGTAGTAATGGAGAGAGCTCTTGGTTGTTGAGAAAATTTATGGCTCAAGTGATTAAGTTTTGAAGGAGAAGACACAATCACTTTTTACAGAGAACCAAGAGAACAAAAGCATTTAATGCTCCAACACTTAGTGTTGATGGAATACCGTCGGTATGGACCGGTATTTCTTCGGCATACCGTTAGGAACAATAATGGTAATAAATCCAGTTGTTGGGAGCATTAAATGCTAGCATCTTATACATTCAAAAATCAAATTGTTGAGATCAGAATACCGGCGGTATGCTGCGGTATAACGTCGGTACGCCGACTTTCGTCATAAAACATATTTCTGATTACATACGGTATACCGCCAGTATACGGTAGTCTGCCGTCGGTATACCGAGTTTCGTCATAGAACATGTTTCTTGCTCAGAAATGGTATACCGTCGGTACACTATTGTATACTGTTGGCATGCCGAGTTTCGTCACAGAACATATTTCTTGCTCAGAAGCAGTATACCATCGGTATACCGTCGGTGTGCCGAGTTTTGTAACAGAACATATTTTTTGTTCAGAAATGATATACCGTCGGTACACTGCGGTATACCGTCGGTATGCCGTTTCTGTAGACATTGATTTTTGAGTGACAAGGCAGAAGAAAGGCTTACATTTTTTCATCCACCTTAGGTGTTACATGGAGAATCCTAGACCTTGTACAGACTCAAAATCTTGGACCATTTGAGAGCAGTCTTTGATTGCACGTTGGTCTTCTCTTTAGTCTGGATTTGTAGGAGACTTCATCAGACTTCTATTTGAAGAGTAGCTTGAATGAAAGGATCTCTTAGCAGGCTTTTAGTGAATATCTGTTCGCTTAAATATAGAGAAAACTAAACCACGAAGATGCTGTTAATGTTATCAAAATAAATATGCCAACACCGAACTCCGTCTAATTCTTCGAGTAGACGAGAATATCGTCAGTAAAAACTACTACTAATATATCGAAAAAGGGTTGAAACACACAATTCATTAAATCCATGAAGGCAGCGGGAGCGTTTGTTAGGCCGAACGGTATTACCACGAAGTTATAATGTCCGTATTGAGTGCAGAACAATCTAAACAGAACAAAATAAATGTACCAACAATCACTCATATTTTGATAATTGACAAAAGCCGGAAGATAGCATCGTTTAGGGAAGTGAATCCCCCTCAATATGTTTTCTCCCCCTTTGTCACTTAATCAAATATGGTAATAGAAATATAGCTAACATGTCAGCGTAGATACGAGAGCGGAAGATATAGCTAAACCATGCATATATTGAATGACAAAGTGAAAGAGTACATGCGGGCAGAGTTGAAACTAACATAATGCCCCCTAGCGGGAGTAAAAGACAACCAACATAAGAACCTCGAAGGATCGCATAAGACATCTAAACAGAACAAACACAACACATAACGACACTAGTCCCTGAAGGACTTCAAACGACAAACTGGGAATAAACACCATATATTATTAGACCAAACATACAGAAAGAGGCCCGAAGCTACTGATCTACTGGACCATCACTGCCATCACCCGGAGTCCCGTGAAATACACCAAGAGGATCAACACCATCAGGATTCATGAATCCATAGGCATTGGGGTCGGAGAATCGAGAGCCTTGGAAGTGAGGATCCTGAAGATCGAGATCAAAAACTGCATTGCGATCTTGAAGAGTACGCGGAATGAAGTAGGCTTGGTCATAAATGCGGATCTGAATCAGTCCTCTTCTGCTCCTCCGCCTGAGCCATGCGCCTATCAAAGTGTTGTTGGGTCAGAGGCATGAATCGGGCAGAGGAAGTAGGATCAGATGGTGTTGCGACATATGGAGTAGGTTGTGGCTCCTGAGAGGCTAAAGCACGAGAGAATGAAGCACCAAATACAAAGCAGGATAAGGCCAGTAAGGGAAAAACACCGTTCGACTGGCAACGAAAGAGGTCGACTCCCTTAGCTTGAAGAATGAGAGTGATGAATATGCCGTAGTTGAGTGCCTGCCTTCCCGATGAGTGGATGGATGAGAATGCATTCAGCAGAGTTTTAGGAAAGGACCAAGTCTTCTTTTAGTACAGATAGTACATACAGACCAGAGCATCGTTGGTGATGGCATCGTAGTTGCCAGATTTGGGGTACAGGGTGTGGCAAATGATGCGATACAGCTCATAGTAGAATGGCTCCAGCTGCTTGGAGAGGGCAGAAATGGATGGAGGGTTAGGTCCCTTGCAGATGATGGCATATAACGTATCGAAGGATACTTCAGCGGTAGTATAAAGATAGGCCAAAGTCGGGAGAGCATCCCCGCGATTAGGGATCTCGAGAATCTCTGTAATAACGCGGGCAGTGAGACGAAAGTGACGGTTATTAACAAGAGTCTCAAGAGCATTGTTGGCCAGGTCCGGTACCAGATTACAGTACAAGAGTATGACAGCCGTCGGATAGATTGGAACTTAGCGACGGAGAAGAGTGGAAAGGCCAGCGGTCTCAAAGAGAGATAGATGACCAGAGAAGAGGTTCCAGTTGATTGCCTTCCCTTTGTATAAGGCATGGTCGATAAAGTAGTAGAACAATGCATCAGCAGCAAGATGGGATTTGAAGATCTTCGGATCGTAACTACCGTTAGGAAGGAGCACTGGAGTGAAGGGGTTGGAAGCGGAAGTGGAAGAGCATGGGCGTTTGGCATGGGCCATAAAGAGAAAATATGCAAATCCAGTGGAGAAAAGAACAATTGTTTATGGAGGAAGAAGAAGAGGAGGAGAAATAAATATGAGAGAAGTAAATGTGACGTGAAATAATAGGTTTCCAAAAAAATAAGCGGATATGTAGCAGTCCACCGCAGATGGCATGTCGACGGCATACCGGTGGTTCCCGACGGTATGCCAATTTTAGTCACAGAGCATCATTCTGTATGAAAATTGGTATGCTGTCGGTATACCACTGTGTGCCGTCGGTATGCCGCTTAAGTAGTGAACTAAAACTCAAGATTGATAATGCCTAATTTTTGGCAAAGAAAAGCAAAATGATCCTCCGGGAGGGGCTTAGTGAAGATGTCAGCAAATTGATAAGTAGTGTTAATAAAATCAAGATGAATATCCCCTTTTGTTGATGGTCACGAAGAAAATGGTGTCTAATCTCAATGTGCTTCGTGCGTGAGTGACAAATTAGATTTTTCGTGAGATTTATAGAGCTAGTGTTATCACATTTAATGGAAGTGCAAGTAGAAAAAAAATACCATAATCTATAAATATTTGTGACATTCAAAAAATTTGTGCACAACAACAACCAGCCGCTATATATTCAGCCTTAGTGGTGGAAAGAGTAACAGAGTTTTGTTTATTACTAAACCAAGATACCAAAGATTTTTCAAGGAATTGACATGTGCCGCTAGTGCTTTTTCGGTCGATTTTGCATCCGGCAAAATTTGCATCCGAGTAGCCGATAAGCTCAAAGGATGAAGATTTCGGATACCAAAGACCCATGTTGATGGAGCCTTTGAGATACCAAAAAATGCACTTAATGACACATAAGTGAGATTCTTTTGTATTAGCTTGGTATCGTGCACAAAGACATACACTAAACATAATATCCGGACGGCTAGCAGTTAAATAGAGTAAGCTACCGATCATACCTTGATACTTACTAATGTCAACCGAGATGCCATCTTCATCATTATCATGTTTTGTAGTTGTTGCCATAGGAGTTCTCATTGATTTGGAAGAGTCATGTTCGAACCGTTTGAGAAGATCCTTTGTATATTTAGCTTGATTGATGAAGGTTCCTTTGGGACCTTGCTTGATATGCAGACCCAAAAAGAAGAATAGTTCTCCCATCATGCTCATTTCAAATTCGTCCTGCATTACTTTAGCAAATTCTATACATAGTACATTGTTAGTGAAACCAAAGATAATATCATAAACATAAATTTGGACAAACAGAAGAGTTTCGTTAAGAGATTTAATAAAAAGTGTAGTGTCAACTTTATCCTCAGAAAAGTTGTGAGAAAGAAGAAAGGAACTGAGGTGCTCATACCAAGCACGAGGAGATTGTTTGAGGCCATAGAGGGCTTTGTGCAATTTGAAAAGATGATAAGGAAATTGAAAATCTTCAAAGCTAGGAGGTTGCTTAACATAAACCTCCTCTTTAATAATACTGTTCAAGAAAGCACTTTTAACATCCATTTGAAAGAGTTTAAAGTCATTAAAGCAAGCAAAGGCACATAGCATGCGTATGGACTCAAGACGAGCAACCAGAGCATAGGTTTCATCATAGTCAATGCCTTCCTCTTGGTTACAGCCTTGAACAAGCAATCAGGATTTGTTATGAGTTACGAACCCATCTGTGTTATGTTTATTGCAAAACACCCACTTTGTTCCAATAATATGGTGGTTGAGAGGTTTAGGGACAAGTTCCCAAACCTTATTTTACCCAAATTAATTTAGCTCTTCTTGCATTGCGATCATCCAAAATTCATCATTAAAAGCATCATTAATATTTTTAGGCTCTATTTGAGAAATGAAAGCCACATTGGCACATAGATCACGAGTGGAGGATCTAGTGCTAATACGTGAAGAAGGATCACCAATGATGAGTTCCTTGGGATAATATGGGGCAAATCTCCATTCCTTTGGGAGGTCCTCGTGAGGAATCTCTAATGGTGGAGAATCTTTGATTGGAGGGGTCACTACTCTATTGTTTGATGAAGAGGGATGAGAGTCTCCAATAGAAGAGTTTTCCAAACCACAAGAGATGTTATCAACATCATCAGATGGGAAGGATATAGAAGAGTTAAGTTCATCAAAAGAGACATTAATTGAATCTTTGACAGCAAGACTTCTTCTGTTAAAAATACGAAATCCTTTACTATGAATTGAGTAACTAAGGAAAATACCTTCGTAGGCTTTTTCTTCAAATTTGTCTAGGTTATCTTTGGTATTCAAAATAAAACATTTACATCCAAAAACTTTAAAATACTCAATAGAGGGAATTTTGTCAAACCAAAGCTCATACGGAGTCTTTTTAGAATTAGGTCTAATTAAGACCCTATTTATAACATGACATGACGTGTTAACGGCTTTCGCCCAAAAATATTGGGGAAGCTTATATTGATTTAACATAACCCTGGCCATATCACCAAGGTTTCTATTCTTTCTTTCCACAATACCATTTTGTTGTGGAGTTTGATGGCAAGCAAAATCATGACCAAAACCATTATTTTTGCAAAATCTTTTAAAATCGGCATTGTCAAATTTTCCTCCATGATCACTTCTAATTTTGTTTATAGCAATGCCTTTCTCATTTTGAACACGTTTACAAAAAGCAACAAATTTACGAAAAGTCTCACTTTTATTTGTAAGAAAAATAACCCAAGTAAATCTTGAAAAATCATAAACCAAAACAAAAGCATAAAGTTTACCTCCAAGACTAGCTACTCTATTAGGACCAAATAAATCCATATGAATGAGTTGGAGAGGACTAGTAGTACTTACTGAGTTGATTGATTTGAAGGAGGATTTGGACAACTTACTCTTCTCACATTCTTCACATACCATATCCTTTTTGAAGGAAATACTTGGGAGACCTCTTACAAGCTTCTTAGTGGCAAGTCGGGAGATGGTATCCATGTTGGCATGTCCAAGTCTCACGTGCCATAGTCAACTTTTATCGTTCTTAGCAACTAGACACCTGCCATTGTTAGTACCTTCAACAAGATAAAGGACATAAATATTATTTTCTCTAATGCCTTCATACACCATAGATCTACTAGTGATATCGATGATGAAGCATTTGTGTTTAACAAACTTAATATCATAGCCAATATCCGTAAGATGACTAATACTAAGAAGGTTGTGCTTAAGATTTATAACAAGACAAACATTTTTAATACAAGGATAAGGAGGTGAGCCGATGTTACCATTTCCTATGATGTGACCTTTGAGATTGTTACCGAAGGAGACATGACTTTCTTTCTTCATTGATAGCATTGAAAAAAGTGAAGCATCATCGGTCATGTGCCATGAGCAACCGCTATCGAGGATCCACTTGCGTCTAGCATGTGAGGAAGGGTTCACCTACAACAAAAGTTGAAGATGAAGACTTTGGTACCCAAGAGCATTTGGGTCCTTGATTATTAGTCTTAGGAACCCACGTAAATTTTTTTATATCAACATATTTTCTTATTTGACAATAATAAGAGGTGTGTCCAAGAAGACCACCATAGTTGCACATCATGGGTGTTATAGATTTAGAGAAGAAAGAGTGAGTGTCATGAACATGCAGTGTTCTACTGTGAGGAGTTCTAACAAGAGAGTGAGTATTATGAACATGAGGCGCTCTAGTGTGAGGAGCTCTAACATGATTGTTATGGTGATGGTAATAAAAGACATGATGCGATGTGTTCTTCTTTATAAAGGGTCCCTTTCTTGCCTGTACAATGTTGGAAAAGGATCTATGTGCAGTGTTCTTGTACACATGATCATTATGATTTGTGTTATGAGATGTGTGGGTGTCTTGTGCGAACCGTTTTCTTATTTACTTGTTTCTTACCATGCTCAAGAAGATCATTATACTTAATAGACGTGGCATACTCTTATTGATTAGCAACAAGAGTCTTGTTCATAGCAAATGCATAAGCATTTTTGAGGGATGGAATCTCAGCATCCTTTTCTTAATAATGTCTTCGGATTCTACTAGCTTGAGTCTCAAAGACTCTATATCATCAGTGTTAGAGGCTGGAGTTTTTTTCCTTTACATCCATAATGATGTTAGAGAGTCTTTCTATTTCTTATTTGTATGCCTTAACCTCTTTTAGAGATTTTTTGTACTTATTTCTAACACCTTTGTGTTCCTCGTGTAATTCGAGAATAGCATTTTCCAAATCATCATAAGAGAGAGTGTTCAAGGAGTGGTCATCGAGTACCTCATCGGTTGCCATGAGGCACACATTTGCATTGTGTTTGTATTCTTTGTCGTTGTCTGAATCGCTAGCGTCACTTTTACACCAAATACTGGTGTTGGTATATTTTCTGGAGGATAAGCTTCCTTTGTTGGACTTCTCGTATTTGCTGGAGTCCTTTCTTGTCATGGGACAATCTCTCTTGATGTGTCCGGTTCTCTTGCATTGGTAGTAAGCAGGCTCTTCATCATTGTCCCGTATAAACCGGTTGGTTTCGTTGAACTTGAAGAACTTTCGAAAGTGCTTGGCAGTGAGAGCTATTTTCTTATTATCATCTGAATCATCATCCTCGGAGCTATCCTTTGAGTAGGACTTCATAACCTTAATGGCCAGGGGTTTCTCCTTTTCTATCGCCTTCTCCTTCTCTTTTTCTTTCATAGAATATTCCTTTGTTCCTTCATGTCAAGTTCATGGGTCACAGCTTCCCCATAAAGGTTTCAAGGTTCATAGTAGTCAAGTCGTTTCCTTTAATGATAGCGGTAGCTTTAGGATTCCGTCCTTTGGTTAGCCCTTTGAGGATTTTTTTGATCTTTTTATGAGTAGGATATTCCTTACCAAGAGAAGAAAGAGGGTTAATGATATCACCAAAACGAGTGACATATAAGTAATAGACTCATCTTGTTTCATCTTAAAGGATTCATATTCTTGAGTGAGTCTGCTAATCTTTGACTCCTTTACTTGAGATGTTCCCTCGTGAGTGACTTCTAGCAATTTCCAAATATCATTTAAAGACTTACAAGTGGAGATTCTATTTAATTCATTGCTATCGAGAGCACAATAAAGAGCGTTCATAGCCTTAGCATCTCGACTAGCATGCTTCTTAACATTCTCTGTGAGTTTATCCCTAAGGGTGTCAGAAGCAATTTCCTCAATAACTCCGGAAGAGGTAGGAAGACCATTTATCACACAATCCCATAAATCGAAATCTATGGACTTCAGATAAATGCTCATCCTAATTTTCCAATAGGTATAGTTGGTTCCATCAAATAAAGGAGGCCTATTTGTGGAGTGTCCCTCATTATGAAATGAGTTAGAACTAGGGTTAGTGGCCATGGATCACTCTCAGGATGTGAGTCCAAATCAAGAGAACAAAACTCTGATACCAATTGTAGAACCCTTGAGGAGGGGGTGAATAGGGTAATAAAATAATTACTGATAATTTAAAGCTATTTTACTGAGAGTAAAAGAGGGAGAGAGAAAATCAAACACTCGATGTATCTTGGTCTCCTCCCTAGAGGTAATCCAGTCCCGGAACTCTCTCCGGCTTAAATCCACTATTTGAGTAAATAGTTACACACGAGTTTGGATCCGAAGACTCGTCAACTTCTACACGAGTTTGGATCCGAAGAACTCGCCAACTTCAAGACGAGCTTTAATCCGAAGAACTTGCCAACTTCTACACACAATTTTTCTTAGGAAGGCTCGTCAACTTCAACACAACTAGAAAGGAGGCTTTTGATCTTCTACAACACTTGAAGATCGAAAAATACAACTCTTAATTACTCTAGCACTTTTGGGTTGGATGACAAATAAAAGCTTTGGGTAGAGTAGTAATGGTGAGAGTTCTTGGATGTTGAGAAAATTTATGGCTCAAGTGATTAAGTCTTGAAGGAGAAGACATAATCACTTTTTATAGAGAACCAGGAGAACAAGGCATTTAATGCTCCAACACTTAGTGGAGACGGAATATCGTCGGTATTGACTGGTATTCCGTTGGCATACCATTCTGAACAATAACGATAATAAATCTAGCCGTTTGGAGCATTTAATGCTAACATCTTATCCATTCAAAAATCAAATTATTGAGATCGGAATACCGGCGGTATGATGCGTTATACCGTCGGTACGCCGACTTTTGTCACAGAACATATTTTTGGATTACACACGGAAAACCGCCGATATACGGTAGTCTGCCATCGGTATACCGAGTTTCGTCACAGCACATATTTCTTGCTCAGGAATGGTATACCGTCGGTATACTGCCATATACCGTCGGCATGCCAAGTTTATCACAGAACATATTTTTTGCTCATAAACGGTATACCCTCGGTATACTATGGTATACCGTCGGTGTGCCGAGTTTCGTCACAGAACATATTTCTTGTTCAGAAATGGTATACCATCGGTACACTGCGGTATGCCGTTTCTGTAGACATTGATTTTTGGGTGACAAGGAAGAAGAAGGGCTTACGTTTTGTCATCCACCTTAGGTGTTACATGGAGAATCCTAGACCTTGTACAGACTCGAAATCTTGGACCATCTGAGAGCAGTCTTTTATTGCACGTTGCTCTTCTCTTTTGTCTTTATTTGTAGGAGACTTCATCAGACTTCTATTTGAAGAGCAGCTTGAATGAAAGGATCTCTTAGCAGGCTTTTAGTGAATATCTGTTCGCTGAAATATAGAGAAAACTAAACCACTAAGCTGCTGTTAATATTATCAAAATAAATGTGCCAACATCGAACTCCGCCCTATTCTTCGAGTAGACGAGAATATCGTCAGTAAAAACTACTACTAATATATCGAAGAAGGGTTGAAACACCCAATTCATTAAATCCATGAAGGCAGCGGGAGCATTTGTTAGGCCGAACGGTATTACCATAAAGTTATAATATCCGTATTGAGTGCGGAAGGCTGACTTCCACACGTCGTCTGGCTTGATCTTGAGTTGAAGGTAACCTGAGCGAAGATCAATCTTCAAAAATATCGAGGCACCATGTAACTGATCGAATAAATCGTCTATACGGGACAAAGAATATACGTTCAGGATGGTGGCTTTATTCAGTTCGTGGTAGTCAATGCACAGACGCATCGACCTATCTTTTTTTCTTCAAAATAATACAGACGAAGTGGACCTTGAGCTCTTTCAGTTCTTGCAATAATACAGTTCACGGTAGTCAATACACTAGGCCAAATGAATCCTTTGTTGAGCAGTTCTTACAACTGGACCTTAAGGTCTTTCAGTTCTGCAGGGGCCATTCTGTACGAACCCATAGAAATCGGTCCGTACTGAAAAAGGTATCGATGGTGAATTCAATTTCTCAATCAGGTGGTATACCGGGTGGCTCTTCTGGGAACACGTCGGGGATACTGCCATAATACTGATTTGACATGTGTTTGTACCATTCTGTCTCATGTCACGAACGAACGCCAAATAACCTTTACACCCGGAATACAGCATCTTCCAAGCAGAAATTATTGAAATCACGACACATATTGTCGATGCTTCACCACACGAGCAGCATAACTTGCTCTCTCCTGGCAGACGAAATATATATATTTTTCTCTACAAAATTGATGGTAGCCAAGCAAGCGTCAAGCCAATCCATTCCCCAATTGATGTCGTAGTCCTTAAGATCTAGAACTAGTGCATCTGGAGACAATTTCTTACCTCTGGTACATATAGTTTCGTCTCTACAGCCGAAGTGTGCATGTAGTTGCGTGCCCGACAGTATGCTAACACTAAGGTTAAGGCCTAGCGGTGTCATAGAAAATTTGTGTTCTACGGCGAAATACATTGATATGAAACTGTGTGTGGCACTGGAATCAAACAGTACATGAGCAGGCTTATTATTGAAGAGTAATATAACTGTCATGACTGTTTGAGGCAAACGTCTCATTCCGAGTTATGGCGTAGACGCATCCTTGGGTATTGGAATGACAATTTGGCTATTTTGCTGTGCGAGTTGAGGAGCTCGTAGCGCTTGACCATAATTTTTGGACGATATTGCTGTCGTTGAGGCGTCGTTGGGTTCGGCCTTCTTGTCGGGCAGTTCGCACGTAGATGACCCATCTTACCATAGTATTAGTATCCACTTTAGAGACATGACAGTCGGTAGCATCGTGCCCAAAGTTATTGCATTTGGTAGAGCGAGTTCATGGGTTCCGCCCTTAGTATCCATCCCGTTGGTCATTGTTTAGACGCTACATCACGTTGTTACCTCCCTCGTGGCTAGGGCATTTTTGATTTTAGATATACATAGTGCCAGCAACGAGTGAAGGTATTGGCACTGAAGGTAGAGAGCGTGAATGAAGGTCTCACACATTATTTTATACTCCGAAACTGAGACGTGGGCAAAGATAGAGGGCCGTAGACCCAGTTCAAATCGACTAGCGTGACTCTCCTCAGTAAACAGATGCACACCAACAAATTTCAACAACTTGTTAAACTTCGTCACGTACTTTTGTACTGTTATGTTCCCTTGCTTCAACTGCTTGAATTCATTTCCTTTTCTTGACGGATGGCTGATGGAAAGTACTCGACTTTGAATGCTTTGCAAAACGTAGCCCAAGAGGTCGGCGCTGATTAGTTGTCGTATCGGATCGCTCGTTTGTGCACGGCCCACCAGTCGTGTACGCTCATTCATAGCTGAAGTTGTGTGTACACAACTTGCTTGGATTTTTTAATATCGAGTAGCTCAATGTGGCCTTCCAACTCTTCCAACCAGTCAACCCCTATCGAAGGGCCTTCGGTACCACTAAAGGAATCGTACACGCTTTCATGAATTCCAACACCTCGAAGTTGTAGCTTCTTGGTGCTGTAGGCTGAAGCTCATGCTCCTCCAGATCGGCTTCAATGGCTTGGGCCATAGGCTCAGTGACAGTATGGGTTGTTACGGAGTTGCTGTCATGACCCGCACATGCTTTTCGGGATACAAGTGCGTGTCCAAGCCATTCTACGTCGCAGTCGACGGTAGAACGCCGTCAAGGCCATGATGCTCAAAATCACGTAATAATAGCTTTATCACCTCATTAAAAACTGAAAAAACTTTACTAAATTTACAAGTTTTACATTTGAAAATACAATGTCTTACAAAAACTACTAACACATCTAACTAGTCTTCTAGGTTGACCTTAGCATATACCCATGTCCCCCTAACGCTAAGAGTAGTCGCTACTACCCTGAAAAATAGGTTGCAAGTAAGGAATAGAACGAGTATATTCTAATAGCAGTTTCAATCATTGACAAAGTCTATAAAACAGTAAATAGTAATGTAAAATATGGTGAGCAGACAAGCATAGAATCATGAAACTGAAAGTAAAAGTAAACAAATATGGTGACACTGACAAGTAAGAACTAAAGCTGATAAGGTATGTAACTAATAAAGTATAAAGTAGAACCAGAAACTGCACCTATCTAGTGTGTTGAAATAAACTTTCGATATATAAATGGCCAAGGGGTAAATTTGGTACCCCGTATGTGAAATTATGCGACTGCTATCAGATACGATCAGACAAATAGGATATTTATAGGTATATTTACATATCTACTAATGTACTTCTCCGCTCGACCAGTACTCATGGATTCGATAAGTCATGAACAGGGTAAACATGCAAGTCAAGAAAAATAACATGTAATGAATCCATAACTACCACCTCGTGTAACCATTGTGTCGAGAATCAACAAAAGATCAAAGTAAAAAATACTAGATACACGAATCATAGAAGTTATCAAATATGAAAACTATCAAAAATATACTCGTCTGGGATCCTTATCTGGTGAAACAGATGATACCGTTGCGTCCAGGATAGTCTGGTTGGCTAGGATAGCACGCAAATCCCACAATATCAAACCACTCAGTGAGCCACAAAAGTCAACTCGTGCAACAGTCTCCGGATGCTGAAACAAACATCACCAATGTGTTTGGTATAAAATAAATATCTAAGAATACATACCCAAAAGTCAAATTCTGGATACAGGAGCAAAATCGTAATTTTGGGTAAAAAATGATGTCCGTCGTTGAACCCGCTTTGTACCGAAAAGCGTGCTTGAGTCTATGGTCTCTAAAGTCAACAAAGTATAGGTCTACAGATCCGGTTTGACGATAGAAACCCAACCATATGTCCAAAGATGGATTCCGGTGGACCGTGCACAATTTTGTCCGTTAGATCGGGTCACGGGCCGCCAAAATAGCGTTCCGGTCGACCTTCTCAGAATCGGACCAAACTTGACATACAGGACCAGAAAATGACACGGTCCTGTAGGCGCAAGTTTTGTCTCAAGATGACGAACGTGCATAAAGTTATAAACTAGTTTGCAAATAGGCCGATACGGGGTATCTCATGGGATACGCATCGATTTTGTCGCCACGCACAACGAAATCAAGTTTTGTCAAATCCCACACATCCGCAACATCTATACGCATCGTACGATGCTCATAGGTTGCGATCATGTTACCCAGTTGTCGGGGTGCATGCCGTATCAGTGAGAATTATTGAAATTTTACTTTTTAAAAGCAAATTTTTCCTAATTTTCAAATTTTAACCACAATTTAATCAGTGAAAAAAATCAAAGTGGGGTTTCCATCTCGTATAGGTTGTCTATGAATCTGTTTAAATAGGTTCCAAAAAATTTCTATAATTTGTCTAAAATCTCCCTTCCAAAATGAGGTTTTGGACTTGATTTTATGTCTAGTTTGGGATTATTTTTACGTCGATTTTGGATCGATGTAGTGGGCAGCTTGCTCGACTAAACCAAAGCTAATTGTTAGGATCTAACTTGGTTATGTTGGCTTCCTAAACTAATTACAGATCAAAAATTGGTTAAACGTAAGACGAGAAACATGGGTTCCAAGTTTGGTACCTGAAGTTCTGTTGCACAGTGTAACAGAGATGGTTCTCTATTTCTTTGGTTCTTCGGCGGCTTCTCAAGCGATCACCGGCCGCGACAGGCGGTCAGGGCAGCGCGCCTAGTCTCTGGGATGGCGAGGGTGAGGTGTCGTGGAGTGGAAAGGAAAGAATAGGTTATTATTGTCGAACTATTGCAGCTGCTGCTGCCGTTACAATTTCTCCAGCCGCTTCTGCTGCTGCGGCGCACAGCCGCATGTCTGCCGGTGGCCGGCGAAGGTCCAGGCGACGCACGCGTGGCCGCTGGGTGTCAGGGGAAGTCGGGGTATAGGTTTGGGTTAGGGATTGGTCCTCTCTATCTCTCCCTCGGTTTCTTGTATATATTCGCTGCTCTCGGGTCGGTTTATTATACATATTGTTCCCTTACGGGAACAGTATATATCCTTTTTTCTCTCTTTTTCTTTTCTATTTCTTATGTTCGCCACAATTACCCTATTTTAATATATATATATATATATATATATATATATATATATATATATATATATATATATATATATATATTGAAATAATGAAATTGTGGCGAACGGTCGCACCGGGAATCGATCTCCTGACATTCGGGCCGCATGCATCTCTCTTAACCATTAGGCTAGAGGTCATTTGCTATATATATATATATATATATATATATATATATATATATATATATATATATAATTCAGGTATATACTTAGAAGAATATTTCTACATAATAAAAATACATGTACCCTAATTAGATATATTCAAGAAGGGTATATAATCGGTCATAGAATTTCTTAACCACCTTTATGCGAATATATAAATATGTATACAACCCTCATAACTATTAATGTATCTATTTATCTACTTATATAATAGGTATACCTACTAGCATTTACATATAGCTTAAGAATCGCAAAACCCACAATATATTTTAAGGAAAGTATTAACCATATTTACAAAATGGAATAATATTTTAATAGCACAAATATATATATATAATATTTTTTTAACAACCCTTTCTAAAATTGCAACTAAATTATTAAACTAAAAATACCGATACATATACATCTACATGGACGTCCTTAGACGCACTACCCGACTACATGACTTGGGTTTTGTTCAGATCCAGTCCGGCTAGTTTGGTGCAACCGAATCTCCTTAAAGTAATATTATTAATAAATAACTAATTAAATCCTTTATAAGGGTCAAGTCACAACTTAGCTTGATTTTTCTTGTTAGAACACACTTATGGCTCGACCTTCCCTACCCTGCCTAAAATACTAGTCAAAGCACTCGATTACACTCTCCCTGCCATAATTTCTAGTCATCTTGTACTCCAAATCTTAACTATGACTAAATCCTTCTATAATAATAATTACTTTAGAAAAATATTTATAAATTCCATAAATCCTGATTTTAGCCAAATAAATAATAATAAATTTCTAAAATTATGGAAAGAGGGGTTATAGTTGCCATTTTCCACAACTGTATGGACGATCTGCTGGAGAGTATCAAGCTACTTTTGTTGCATCTTGAACTGAGCCTCAAATCAATTTTCAAACTTAGCATGTCGTACCTCAGCTTGCCTCTGCTAGGTCACGACTTGCCATTGATAATGTTTATTTTTTGTGTTGGTTTGCATCGACTTGCCGTTATTGCGCCTCCAGCATGCTCAACATCCGTTCAGTTCGCAGAGGGTTCCACCCTCGAGCTACTCGAGCCACTAAAGGTACTCCCCTCGTTCACGGTCGCGATCATGGCTATTAGAATAATAGAAGGCAAATTACATTAGTCTCCAAAAATATTACTAACTCATTATATGAAATAACTCATCTCATGGACATGGGATCAAGGGTTTAAAACTAAAAACGGAAGGCCAAGGACGTAAAGCCGTGTTCTAATACTATTATGTCACGTTCTGCTTTTGTAGAATCGATAGTCGTCCCCAGACGTGATGCGGTGTGAGCCTAAGTTGTGGTCGTATAAGGCAAAGTCATAAGGTTATCCGAAACACAAGACAAAGAGAGTACACAAATATTTAACAACAAATTTGCAACAAAAAGAAACTTGTCTTTTATTAATAATAACTTGTTTACAAGACTCGATTAAAAAAGGTGCCGCACAAGCTTACAAACTGACTCAGATGAGTTAGTCATTCCATATATTTATATTCTTTTATACATAAGCAATAAAACACTCTCTTGGGCCTGGAATTGGAGAGAGGTAATGAGATATGGCACGGTCTTGATCAGAGTCTTCAAAATATTAAAGATCGTCTTCGCACGCTAGCAATGCTTCAAAATGTTCCAAATGTCACCATCAGTTTCTTGGCACGCTGTCTTAGTTCGGATTACCTGTAGAGAGCGAGGGTCGGTACATTGTCGTGTACTGGTGAATGACTAAATAATCCCTCGATCTTATTTGTTGTAGAAGTTATGTGAAGCATACATTATTTTTAGTGGACTTTCAAGCCATCTTAGTCGATTTTATGTAAGCAGTTGAATAAGACATAAGCAATGTAATTACGATAAATCTTACCTACGGCAAAGCGTGTGTCAGAATTATATCAATAGCAAAAATAGTATGTATGTAGGGGTTATTGGCATTTCAGGCCATTCTGGACGTATAGCTTGGTCGAGATGGAGACCTTTTCAGCATGGGTAGCTAGCCTCGCTGAAAGTTTCTGAATCAGCTGTGCTCGCATTCAGCACAGTATCTTACATTCCTTCTTGGTCGAATCAGTCCCGTGGCACCAATTTGCTATTCAAGGAAGCGAAATCTTGTGCACAAGTTGTCCATGACCGTGCTAGACTAAAATAACTACTCAAGCACGATCTACACATTCTTAAAGACTTAGCCAGTTTTAATGTGTTCCACCTTATCGTTGCAAAATTCATTCATGGCATTAATCTTTGTTTAACACGGTTCTGTGGCATATATGTAAGGTAAATTATGTAGCAGTTCTATAGCAGGAGTACTTAAGTAAAGCATGCACAGTTCTATAGAAATAAGCAGTTGTGTCTGTGCGTCTAAATTTAACATTTCATTCGCTATAATGTTACAGATCGATTTGGAGAACAAGAGGGTCAAGGAAAGGAGCGTCAACCAGTCACCTTGATTTGTTTGAGGTAAGAGAAAAGAGGTTGGTTGTGCTAGACGGCACCTAAGCGATCACCTAAAATCGTATAAGCAACAAATCAGCACTTTTCCCTCTAGGTCTGAGTTCAATATGAAATACGAAGTTCGAAGAACGCAAGCAATAAATCTATCAAAAATATTGACGAAAACAAATTCATATAACCAAAGCCAAATAAGCAAGTACAACATGAAAAATAGAGCAATGAGAGGTCTTTTTCGACTCAGTTACTGAGTCCATCCTCGAGGCGCAACCCGCTGAATATGGAACTTGATTCCGAAGAATCCGATCCATAACAAGAAAAGGATCTTGATTTAATTTGTCATGTTTAATCAAAAGCAACAATATTTCTTAACCGTGCTCCCCGCGAATGAGGAACGGGGCACAATTTTGGCCGACGCCACTACCGACGTAGATAAACATAGCCAATATGTCATAAAGAGTCGCAAAATCTTAATTTTACATGTCAGCAATTGAGATCAAGTCAACATCATTATATGTTGCTAACTGTACCGTAGACGTTTCTAATATAAATAATGCAATGTCAGCACTAAAACTTTAGTTATGTCATTGGTCGCTATATGGAATCGTCGAGCGTCGCTAAAGGATGTCGTTGATTAAACATAAAAAATTAGAACTCTCCATAAATCGGTTTGCCTCTCTCCTCTCCTGATCCTTAATCCTAATCCCCTCTCTCCTCTAGCACACCTCTCTCTCTCTCTCTCTCTTACACATCTTCTGACTACCACTATTTTCTTCTCTCCTTTGTGCTCGACACCGTCGGTCAGCCACCACCACTATACTGCCAAATTTTTCTCTCTCTTTATTTTCTCTAACCTCCTGCTCCCCTTCTGGTTACCTTTGTAGGACCGTAGACACATCTAGAGGGGGGTAAATAGAGTGCGACAAAAGATAATAATCTCTAATTATTGATTAAGCAGTAACCAACTACAATAATATAACATAATAGAATTGCGTACAGTAGAAGAGTTAAGAAAAGAAAACAAAAATACCGAGATGTCACGACCCTCGCCCGCATGATTGAATACGAGTGCAAGGATATATCCAGCCTACATCGCAGAATCGACGATAGTGAGCTGTCTTGATCTTAATAATCATCAAATGGTCAAAATTATTAATCTTTACTCATCACAGCTACTAATCACGTGCCCAAATCAAAATAACCATATCATCACATATTCTACTATTTCTTTACTACACCTTTACAAAAATGTCCGAAGACAAATTGGAAGAAACATAGAAGATAACATCCTCACGCCATCATTGTATATTTTGTCATCCATACATTATCATCAAAACTGAAAGTAAATATATACATCAATGGTATTAAATTATCACTGGTCCTTGCATAGCATCCATGTCAACTATCACTACCATGTTGTCCTATAGGCCGCAAAACCTAAAGTAGAAGTCAACGTCACCTGCAATATATCTAGTCAGGATAGGAGCAAAATACAACCCCGAAGAAATACGAGACAAAATAAATCTAAAATATAACAAGTAATGTTATAGACTAACCTGCAATACTGGACGATAGTATAATAACACAAACAATGAACAGTCAATTAATGCAAGTGTGATTTAAAATATTACTAAGCATGTAACCATTCGAAACCATGATAGTACAATAAGGTACGACTTAATCAGTGTACTTACCTTGAGTAGAAAGTCGTTGGAGGTTTCATTCTAATCCTAACCTATACAAGAATTTATTGGAAAAAATGAATTAATAATCCTTTATATATTACCTATCAAAATCCCTATCTAGGTTATGGCCAGAACTTGTATTCTATTATAAACTGATAAATCCTAATCCCAATGCTTCTATAGATTCCCAAAATTATCATATTCTCAATTAAGTAGTTTTTGTTCATAAGCCTCAATCTTTTTAGTCAAATTTCCTACTTTCTTTTTAGAGTTAAAGCCCAATATAACCATCCCTAAACAACATATAATAAGTCAAGTTACTACCAAATGTATTAGAACTCAAATAATACTTCAGCCAAACCAACCCTTCATTGTTAAAACCCAATGATTATATTTTTAGGTTCCAATCCCACTAGTCTATTTAAGGCCTAAATAATTAAAGCAAAACCCAACCCATAATTGTAACCACTCTTCCCGAATTTTTAAAATATTTTTTTATTATATTTAAAAGTAATTTCCTTTTTGAAACTTTGTAAACGTTATTTTGTTATTTTTCAGCATTTTGAAAACTTTTTTAAAAATCATAATTTGGGAGTACTAATTTATTTTAGTAATTTTCTAAATTTTTACTATCTAGATTATAAAAAAATGTTTGATTAATCTTTGGATTTTCAAATGATTTGATTTTAAAAATGGATTCTTAGACTTATAATTGTTTTATAAGTATTTTATAAAAATATATATAACTTAGTCTACCCCTATATATGTACTCATATGTGTTTCCCATGAATTATAAAAGAACAGAACAATTATATCGGAGGACTGTACTTTTACTTCACAATACAAACTCGCTTGTACAATGAAAGCCTAGGGACGAAAACCTAGGTACAGCAATCTAAGTACAATTGTTTATTTTATATTCTAGGGGGTGACGGTAGAGGCTCGGGAAAGCGACGGCAACTCTGCCTTACTCCTTGGACGATCGGATGCAACCTTGGCTCCGGTGAAGAAATGCTCTTGGACGTGCGGGGAGACTCCCTTGCGCCTTCAGTTGCTGGATCTCTGGATGTCTCTGTAGTGCTCTCTCTCTTTTTTTCTGCTCTCCTCCGGTGCTCTAGTGCTCTAGAAAATCCTCCCCCTTGTAAGAGAATGGCACCTTGCTATTTATAGGAGTGGGATGCGATCATTAGGGTTTGCAATTATTGCCTCCTTGATAAGTCGGCGATTAAGGATCAATTAATCTGGGCCCTTCATTCTGATGGTAGTAAATCTAGGTAATTAATGTAGATTGCATTAAATTTCTGTGGGCAATAAATATTAATTGCCATGAATCTTCGTGATTTGTGATAGCCTGCCACGTATCCAATTTGCTTGATTTGATTTGTTCTGGGCTATTATGACGATCGCAACAAATCTGATTTTGTTAGGATTTGTTAGCACCCATAATTTTGGGAAGATACGATTGCTACGTGTCTCAATTGTAGCGAAGAGCGCCATGTGTCTCAACTGGATCATCCTGGCCAAGTCGCATCGCATATGGGGGGTCCTCTCAGCCGCATGAGACATGCAGCCGCATGTGGATGGACAGCCGTATGGGGATAGGCAGCCGCATGCAGAGGGGCAGCCGCATGGGGATAGGCAGCCGCATACAGAGAGGCAGCCGCATGGGGATAGGCAGCCGCATGCAGAGGGGCAGCCGCATAGGGATAGTCAGCCGCATGCACATGGGCAGCCGCATGAGAATAGTCAGCCGTATGCAAATGGACAGCCGCATGGGGATAGTCAACCGCATGGAAATGGGCAGCCGCATGGGGATAGTCAACCGCATGCAAATGGGCAGCCGCATAGAGTGGCCAAGGGACTTGGTGGATTTTACCAGCCAAAAGGAGATTTTCTTCTTTTTTCTATGAATACGCCATCATATCAGTCATTATTGCGTCTTTATGTCAGAGCTGTCATGGCTGTTGTTTTTTGTCAGAGCAGTCGTTAGGACATTAAATACAGCCGAAGGTCGGGAAAAAATGTTGAAGGCCACGTAGCTTCTTCCTGGGCCGCATAGAACTATCCGAGTTGCATGGGCCCTTGAGCCGCATGGACCCTAGAGCCGCATAGACTTCTGAGTCACATGGGAATTCTGAGCCGTATGGGAATCTTTCTGTCAGAGCCGCATAGGCCTTTCTTCATTCTTTTCCATGCTTCTACAAGACCTCCTTCAAAGTTTTCAATTTGCAAAATTAAAATACTTTGAATAAGAAGCATGGCCATGTAAAGACTCTTCGTGCCGTATAGGATGTTTTGGCTGTATGGATGTCTCAGCCGCATGGCCTCCTCAGCCGCATGGCCATCTGAGCCGCATAGACTGTCTGGCCGCATAGGCTCCTTGCCACGTCTTCATGCCACGTGTGCAAATCTTTGCATTGATTGCCTTCGATTTGTTGTCAGATTTAAAGCCGCTTTTTGGGACAGGATTCCAAGAGTTTAGCCTTGAATAGTCGGATCGCCTTGATAACCGAAGAGTCGGTTCATTGCACATAGATCGATGCGTCGGTCTATGGGCTTCGTCTATAAATAGCAGCATGTTTTTGGAAAGAAGACTTCTTTACTTTCTGCTCTTGCCCTCTCTTTTTTGTCTTCGTCTTCCTTTTCTGATCATCAGCAATGGCTCCCAAGTCCTCCAAGGTTGCGACGAAGGCTGCGGTAAAGGGTAAGGGCATGGCCTCTACGTCGGCTGCGGCACCCGAAGCTCACTCCGACGTTAATCCTACTGTTAAGGGTAAGGATTTGGGAAAGTCATATACTTTGAAACCCTGACAACGACTCTGTTGCATGCTTTATGCATAAGCTTTTAATACAGACTGTTCGAATTGTATGGGCCGCATACATGTCCCATAACCAAGCCGTATTGGGGTATACCCCATGTCCGAGCCGCATGGGAGTTGTCTTAATGGGCCGCATGAACACTTCATAAACTGAACCGCAAAATGACCTATCAATCAGAGCCGCATGGACTCTTTTGAACCAAACCACATGGAGCCCCTTCTGGATTCATTCGTATAGGGCTGTACGAAAAGCAAACCGCATGAGCTCCTCTGAATTGGAGCCGCATGATGCTCTTCTTACTTGAGATGCATAATGCTTCGTTAAGCATAATTGCATAAGCGTACGCGAAACAGAGCCGTATAAGCTTATACTGATTAATGACACATAAGCTCATGTTCAACAATAGAACCGCATAAGTCCTTTGTTGGTTGGGCTGCATAAACCAAAATCCACCCTTTTTTTAATTTATTCCTTTTGTCTGTTTTCAGTAAATCTGCCAGTTAATGCAGCGGGGGAACTTCTGGTGGGTCAGGCGTAATTTGCCATCGGAGTTCGGCTTGACCATATAGTCCGGTAGGTGGTGGAGCAACTACCTCAGAACGAGCCTGATGAGAGGCTGAATCTTTTCAAGAACCAGCCCTCTCGCTTTCTTTGTGCTATGCTGAACTCAGGGAAATTGGAAGGAAAGTACCTGAAGCCGGCGTTCTTCTTCGGGGACGCTCTGACCATGAAGAACTCCCGAGTATTGGATATATCTGAGAATTAGAATTTTATTTTTGCTGGAAGAGCGATCCACATCCCCTAGTTGGAACGTTATTTTCAATTGGCGTGGTTCAATATGGTGCCAGTAGACAGAAGGATACAGGAATCCTTGACCCTGAGCCTGTCGGGCATGATCGTGGGTAACATCCACTATAATAAGCATATTAGATCAGCGCACGCGGACAGGGAACCGGTCAGCTGCCACGTGATAGGGCTAGCCCCGGGTGCCTTTTTAAATGCGCAAGGTCCCAATTTCTCATTCTCTCAAGCCGACACTTTTCTGAATCAACTTGCTCGGAAAGGGTCTTATCCCATTGGCCGGCTCTCGCTTTTGAACTGGATACGCCCCATCCCTTCGTGGGCCAATTTGACCGGGTGGATTCTGCGAGAATATAGGACTTTCCTACGTGAGGTTGGTCTCTACCATGCCATCCGGGGCACATGTCACGGACTGCCCATCAATAAGGAATTATTTATGGCTCTCTTAGAGATGTACAACCGACGGACGGGGACCTTCTTCGTGCTCGGAGGGGAGATGGGCCTCGCTCTTCATGAGATGCACGCCGTCTCTAGGCTGCCTTGGGGCAATAAAGTATTTGAAGTATATACTCCGACGAATGAAGAGTTCGAAGATTTGGAGCAACTACATCTGGGTATCGTTGATGTCTATCAGGAGTTACTGTGTCATCACAGTTACTATCAGCAGACGACCAAGAAGGATAGTACCTCGGAGGGGAACCTCCCCCATACCAGGGCTTGGCTCTCCCACCTTTTTCAACAAGGTGCCTCAGGTCGGGTTACTTTTTGGGATCCTCTGACCCGAGAGCAAGTACAGGATCTGGTGTTAACTACCAAGAAAATTGAGGGCCTTGAGTGACATGTTTGGGAGTCAAACTGATTCCTTTGATTATTTTTATCAGGATACTCAGCCGCTGTCGGAGAAGGCAATCCTGGCAGGGTTCCTGATGGTATGGCTACGGAATTACGTGGTCTCCGGAGGAGTTGGCTCCATCGAGAGGATCAGCCGAAATTTTATCCTTCCTACCGTGAAGCTGGACTTTGGGGTCAGACTGGCCCTTCTCCCGGCCATGGTGTGCAGTATACACCATGGCCTCCGTACTTTTTCGTCTAAGTTTATTGCACACGATAAGGCGATGAACTTTGAGCGACTCGAGTTTCCCTACCACTATTTGATGGAGTGACTATTAATGCATTACCTGTCTTTGATGAGACCTGGCCCGGAAGATGGTGTAACTGACGACGATGATTATATCTTCCAGTACCGCCGGATGTCCTTGGAATACAATTCTATGCCTGCATGTCGGAGGGCGCTGGCGAGGGTTGATGGATATAATTTCTTCATGTCTGTTCCCCATTTTTCTGCTGAGGATGTGGGGAGTGTACATGTTGACAGCGCCGGGCCTCCTTTTCTCTTACCTGAGAGGATGCTTCTTTGGTTGCGTAACATCCATCCCTCGCACTTAGTATATCGCAACCGCAATACCGTCTACCTAGAACCTTACTTGCCCAGCCAGTTTTCCCTCTAGTTTGGGTATAGCGAGCTATTCCTAAAGAGTCCCAGCTCTAGCCTGGGTTTCGAAGGCAGCATTCTGGATGGCATCAGGGCCTGGCTTTACTATAATATTTCTCATACCCGTGCTAGTTTCTCGGTCCCTGACATTGAGACACAAGGGGAGATTTTGTATTTAGCGGCTCTTTAACACGTCACTACGAGTAGGTTTCCTGTTAACTTCGATCCGCGTACCAGTTTTATTGTTGGTACCAGATTGGCAGAGAAGCCTCAGGGGTCAAAAACGAGAAAGCAGAGGGTAAATGCGGTTCCCGTGGCAGATTCGGAGTCCACCACCACGAATGAAGAAGATGACGAGCAAGGTGTCGATGATTTTTCCCACCTCTAGACGAGGTGGCGACAGACCAACGGCCCATTGCGTTCGATGAAGTGGCAGTGGATCAGCAGCCTGATGTGCCTGGTCCTTCGCGTAAGCGAAGTATGAGTGAGTTGGCTGATATCGGCATGACTTATTCCATAAAACGGGCTGCTGTCAGATTCCGTCGGTTACTTATCGAGGATGTTGACGCTATTTCTTAGGTGACTTGAATTATAACTACCTTCTCCCACTTTTCCCCATATTTTAGCTTAATCATTTTTCTTTGCTTTTGTAGGCGTCAGGGGAGTCGGTTTCTCGAGGACCGGCCGCTGAGGTTGATCTGGCCGTGACCACTTTGGTCAATGACATATGTACCGCGATCATCTCTTCTAGGGATCTTCCCGAAGTGGCTGAGGGGTCCCACTACGGTGACGGGGGCTCAGCTGCACCTGTCCCTGAGACAGTTGAATTTCAGCGGGATGATGCTGAACCAGCTGGATCCCTTTCCGGGGTGGCTGGGGCAGAAGAACCAGCTAAACTTGACTTGGAAGTTGCTGGTGAGGAGCCCACGATAGTTGTGAGCGATTTACAGCCTCCATGCTCCTCCCCTGGTAAGATAAGCCAAATCTTAACTTGTGAGGATGCCTATCTGCTCTATCAACACATCCTTCGGGTTAGACTGATTGATAGTTGCTCTGGACATACAGGTCATGCCTCTCTAGTGCCGATGACGAACACTGTCAGGGTGGGCTCTGCCGAAGGAGAACTGGCAGAGAGGAGCGTACCCCCTCCTCTTTTGACTTATATTGAAGGGCCTTATGCTGGCTCGAATTCGAAAAGTCAGGTGGCGGCACAGCCGGGGCAGGGAAGAATGGTCCCTGCGTTCTTTTCTGCTCAGGTGGCTCCGAGAGTCGACCTTTCTTCTTTGCCAAGTGTCCAGACTCTTCGGGTGGCGGAGGAGGAGTTAGTCGCTATCCGCGCATCTTTCCGCTCGGAATTTGTCTCTCTGGTGGCAAGTTCTAGCGTGCCTTCTTCGACATTGCCAGCCACGCTTCCTTTGACGTCGTCCTCTACGAAGGTTTTAGATGAAGCGTCACAGGACGTGGTGGACAGCTTCTATCGCCACTTGAAGAGAGGGGTAGCGGCTGCTGTGGAATTAGGGACACTTTTTGCCTTGGCCCGACAATGCGCCCAGGGTCATATTGATATTCTTAAGACTCTTTCCGTTGGGGCGGGAGTAGCTGCACTTCTGGAGACGAAATTGCTGGAGGCTGATCAGCTGGTGGCCCAGCTTTATGTGCTACGGCAAGCTGATCTGTCTGCTGCTATAGATTAAGAGCACGGTTTCCTCACAGCTACCGTACAGAAGATAAGGGCGGCTCGGGATAAAACCAAACCAGTCATACAGAAGGACCTCGCGATCTGTCTGAGCTATATGATCAGTTGAGCCGCGAGAGTGAGGATGTTACGGCTCGGGAAGCAACTGCCTCCCGTGGTGTCATTGACACGCGGGAGCAGATCCTTGAGCTTCAGAGGAAGTTAGCTTTTCTGGAGTTTGAGCTTGAGGCTGCCCGCACCGAAAGGGGGCAAATTATCCACAAGGCTGATAGAGTTAATCGAGCTTCTGCTGGCCTGGAGCTTGCCCTGAAGAAGTTGGAGGACGGCTGGCAGGCACACATGGACTTGGATAATACAGAGCGGTTGTCCCAGGAGGCCGAGCACCGAGCTAAGCAACGGCTCGAGCGGGGGACCGCCTTGGTGAAGAACCGTCTACTGAAATTATGTACCGCCGAACCATAGACGGCTTTTTTCCTTTTTTTTGTTCTCGTTCTTTTCCTTTATTTAAGTGGGACGATGTCCCTAGAACATGTAGTACTTTTGCCTTCCAAATAAAAGAGTATGCTTTATTCTATCCTTTATTTGTACTGCTTGTTGTGCCTGTGGTGTCATGGTAGTATTTGCCCTGCTTAGGGGCTGTTTGTGGACCTGTTACCCTTGGCATACCTGGGTTTTAGGTATGGATAACAAGTTTGATGGGGACACCTGGAACAATTCCACGGTAAGGTGGTCATGGACGTTCCCGTTATCGAGAGAAAAAATGCCATGGAGCAGCTGGACTCCCGGGGCATGATGAGGAATGATGTACATGTACTAGGAAACTTAGTACAGCATTTGTAGTCAGCAGAGGACATTTGTGGGCCTATTATCCTTTGCGTACCTTGGTTCAGGATACGGATAATAAGACGAGAGAGAAAACCAACATACTTACTCAGAGGTAATGAGGACATGGCAAGTATGGGGGTTTTACCGCGGAGTCTTCCTACTCAGAGGTAATAAGGACATGGCAGGAGTGGACATAACGAAGGATATTTGTGGTCAACAGAGGACATTTGTGGACCTATTATCTTTGGCGTACCCTGGGGTTTTTTTTGGTACAGATAATAAGTCGAGGGAGAACCAATATATTTACTCAGAGGTAATGAGGACATGGCAAATATGAGGGTCTCTTCGATGGAGCCTTCCCACTCAGAGGTAATGAGGACATGGCAGGAGTGGGCTCCATGAAGGGGTACATAGAACGACTCAGAGGTAATGAGGACATGGAAGTTCTATGTAGAGGGGTGATTTGTTTTTGGCAGAAGTGAGACAACTCAGAGGTAACATCGACGTGGTCGTCTTGGAAATTTTGTGGATCTGTTACCCTTTTTGTGCACTGAGAGTGCGAGTAGTGGATGATGAGGGAGAAGGCTCTTTTAGGAGGAAAGTTCAGAGGTATGATCATACATGACTTACTACCTAGGAGAGGCGATATAGATTTATCTGTAGTGACCAGAGTGTAAGTTCAGCTGTACCTGCGGGTACATAACTCGATAATCTGGGAGTGTTGGAGTCGGCCTGTGAGTTCAGTGGTAAGAAAGAGTATATGAATCGTCGATCTAGAATTTGGAGAATGTGAGTTCAGCGGTACCGACGGGTACAAAACTCAGTAATCTGGAATATTGTGAATGAGAGTTCAGCGGTACCGGCGGGTATATAACTCAATAATCTGAGATTCGGAGAATGTGAGTTCAACGGTACCGGCGGGTACATAACTCAATAATCTGGGAATTTGTGAATATGAGTTCAGTGGTACTTGCGGGTACATAACTCAATAATCTGGGATTTGGAGAATGTTGCTTAGACATAATATTTCTTCAGGAACTTGCCGTTGACGGGCAACATGAGCAAGTCTCCGTTTTGTTTTGCGAGAAGGTAAGTACCATTGGAGAATACAGCCTCAATGATAAATGGACCTTCCCACTTTGGATGGAATTTATCGACGGTTTTGTGAGTCATAACCATCGGCCTCCGAACTGCCAGAACGAGGTTGCCCACTTGGAACGTTCTGATTTTAACCTTCTTGTTGAAGGCTCCGGAGATGCGTGCTTGGTATAGCTCGATTCGTTGCTGAGCTAATAGGCGCTTTTCATCTAAGGCCTGCAGCTCTTGTAGCCGACGACGGTAGTTATCGTCCGTCGTCAATTGGTAAGTGAGAGCGACACGGAGCGAGGGTATTTGAGTCTCCAATGGGAGAACTGTCTTACTTCCGTACCAGGAAGAATGGTGTGTTGCCTGTGGCTGTTCAGACTGTAGTACGGTACGCCCATAAGTATTCACCAAGCTTCTCGCTCTAGTCGCGTATGTTAGATGATACGAACTTCTTGAGCAACTTGATGATGGTTTTGTTGAATGCTTCTGCCAACCCATTCGCTGACGGATTTTATGGCATCGAAGCAACATTCTGAATTCGATACTTGCCGTAGAATCGATAAAAGGCGTGGCTTGCGAACTGCAGACCATTATCGTAGATGATCCTTCGGGGCAGTCTAAAGCGATAGATGATGTGATGCTCGAGGAAGCTGATCATGTTTGAAGTCTTTACTTCTGCAAGCGGAACAGCTTCCGCCCATTTGGAGAAGTAATCTATGATGGCGAGTATGAAGCGATGTCCTCGGAAAGAAGGTGGAGTGATCGGACCGATGATATCCATTCCCCATGCTTCGAATGGCCAGGACGCCACCGTCGGGTGTAGAAACTCGGATGGTTGGTGGATGAAGTCCGCATGGACTTGGCAGGCTTTACACTTTCTTGCATAGTCTATCGTATCTGCTACCATCATGGGCCAGTAGTAGCCCATTCGGCGAAGACAGTCTTGCAATTTTGGGCCAGGCAGATGGGCCCCACAGACACCGTCATGAGTTTCGCGTACGGTTTCTTCGGCTTCTGCGTTTGACAGACATCGAAGCAATAATCCATCGTAGGATCGACGATACAGCATTTTCGTCTCTATATCATAGAAGAATCTGAGAGAACGTCTTTTGATAGAGGTGGCTTCCTTTGGGTCCTCCGGCAGAATGTCGTAGACTACGAAGTCAATGAATGGTTGTCTCCAGTCTGGTGCTTCGTCGATCGTCTTAGCGGAATAACTCGCCATGAATTGAACATTATTCTTGGGATAGACCAGTTCATGGCCTATCACATCCACCGATTGATGAGCATAGTTCGGAACCGCTAGGGAAGCGGCAATGCCTGCTAAGGCATCGGCTTCGATATTTTGAAGTCTGGGAACGTGTTCAATGAAGAACCCCTCGAACGACGAGATGATATTGATCGCTATTTGGTGATAGGGGATCACGTCTTCATGGCGGACTTCGTATGAACCCCGGATCTGATTGACGATTAACTGTGAATCGCCGTATGCTTCAAGATATTCTACCCCCATCTCTCTTGCAAGTTAGAGGCCAATGACTAAAGCGTTGTACTCGGCCATATTGTTAGAGCACGGTTCCGTGAGGGAGTAGGTACGATTAATCACCAGTCCGGAAGGAGAAACTAGCACCACTCTGACTCTGACGACGATGTTGCCCTTAGGTCCGGTCCTTGAGGTGCCGTCGAAGAACATTCGCCATATATCATCGTGAGAGGTTGCATGCGAGTCGGCGACCTCATCTGGGATGTCTTCGTATATTCTGGCCGACTCCGGGACTGGGTGGGCTGCTAAAAAGTCTGCCAGAGCCTGACCATTAACAGCCTTTTACGGGACGAAGACCATATGGTAGGGGACAGTAATATTGCCCATGTAGCGAGGTGAGAGCTGAGTGCTCCTGGTTTCGTCATGAGGACCCTGAGGGGGTTGACTCGTGATATCACATGTATGGTTTGCCCCGTGACATAGTATCGCGTCTTTTGAATGGCGAACACCCGGGCGAGGCATTCCTTCTCTACGGTGGTATATCGGTGCTCTGGCCCAATCATCATTCGGCTGAGGTAATATATAACTTGCTCATGGACTGCATCGTTGTTTTGTGCTAGCAGAGCGCCGAAGGAATGCTCTATTGCTCATACATAGAGCAGGAATAGTTTTCCAACAACCGGGGCCACCAGGACTGGAGGGTTCGACAAATATTTTTTGATGATGTCGAAGGCACGCTGGCATTCTTCATCCCATACGAATGAGACGCCCTTCTTCATGAGATGGGTGAATGGCTGACATCGCCCGAAGAGGTTGGAAATGAACCTTCTGATGTAAGCTAACCTCCCTTGGAGGCTTCGGAGTTCTCGAAGATTTCTCGGGGGACCCATCTTCATGATTGTCTTTGTCTTCTCAGGGTCTACGTGGATACCCTGGGAGGTGATGATGGAACCCAAGAACTTCCCGCTGGATACGCCCAAGAAGGATTTTGTAGGGTTTATTTTCAAATTGTGCGCTCGTATTAGGTCGAACACTGCCCTTAGATCATGCAGATGATCTTCCTTAGAGCGGCTTTTGATGACGATGTCGTCAACATAGCACTCCACGGTCTTGCGTAAGTGATCCCTGAAGATGATACTCATGGCTCTCTGATAGGTGGCGCCAGCGTTCTTTAAACCGAAAGGCATGACTGTGTAGCAAAATGTGCATATTGGTGTTCGAAACGATGTATGCTTTTCGTCGTCGAAAGACATCTTAATTTGGTTGTACCCCGAGAAGCCATCCATGAATGACATATGTTCGAAGCCGCAGGTGTTGTCAATCATGATGTCTGTGATGGGGAGGGAGAACTCATCTTTGGGGCATGCCTCGTTCAAATTGCAGAAGTCGATGCAGATTCAAATCTTCCCATTCTTCTTGAGGACCGGTACTATGTTGGCGACCCAGTCTAGATGTTGTTCCTCACGAATGAAGCCGCTGGCTATCAATTTGTTGACCTCAGCTTTAATGGCGTTCATGACGTCGGGGCGAAACTGCCGTGGCTGTTGCTTGACCGGTTTTACGTCCGGACGGATGTTGAGTTTGTGAAGTACAATCTTGGGGTTCAGTCCCGACATATCTTCGTAGCTCCAGGCGAACACGTCGATATATTCTCTGACGAGTTGTACTAGTGATTTTTGCTCTTCGTTGGTTAGATTCCTACTGACGAAGATGGGCTTTGGAGAGGATTCATCACCTATATTGACTTGTACAACTTTATCTTCGGTGGGAGGCTCTCTTTGATCAAACCGCTTCTTCCACTGCACATCTTGTTGTTGTGCCCACGGCTCTAACTCAAGAAGTTCAGGAATGTCTTCACCTTCTTCGTAAGCATCGGCGAATGCCATATTGACAGACAGGATTTGCCTGAATATATCTCCGATGCTGATATCCGAATCAGAAGTTGGTGATCCGGTTGAGTGTGAATGCCAGTCGCATTCCTCATCTGAGCTTTCAGGGGTCGTTGCAGGCGTAACATATCCTAGTCCGCATCGGGTCTTGTTGTAGTAGTCCTGTGGTTTGCCAGCCGGGACCGACGACTTTAAAGGTAATCGTCGACCAGTACCGCAGTTCAAAAATCACTTGTCCTTCTTGTGCCAAGAGGCTGGAGCTACGAAGATATGCCGAATTATCACTTGTCCTTCTTGTGCCAAGAGGCTGATTGCATCCTTATGCAGAGCGGCCGTAAGGGGTGCGGACTTGCCAGGTTTACGAGCTTGGAGGTGGATCGTCAGAGGTTCTTCTGATCCTGTGGCTATCTCGGCACGAGCTTGTACATCTCCGTCACCAAGGTGCCTCTTTGACTTTTCGTATAAGCAGGAGTCCGAGTAGTAGGATTCGACCCCTTTGAAGGGATCGATGTCTGCAAATTCTGTCCTCACGAATCCGTATTTGTCGACATACTTGAAGCACTGGTGTATCATGGAAGGCACGATCATGTAATCGTGTATCTAAGGGCGCCCCAGTATGATATTATAGGAAGTGTCCGCATCTATGACGTAACAGGTCACTTCTGACTGAAGATCGCCAATTTGGCACTTCAAAGGAATCTTCCCAATCGGGTAGCTCTTGCCCGCATTGAAACCGCTGATGGCGGTGCTTGTTGGCATCAGGCGATGCATCGGAATGCGAAGATGGTGTAATAGAACCTTCGGGATGATGCTTATGGAAGAACCAGGATCAATGTGCATCCGATCCACCTTTAGATCGCCAATGTATCCAGTCTAATATAACGGTCGATCGTGCAGGTTGGTTTTGATGAGCATATCCTGTGGAGTGAAGACAATGTTAGGCATCGCTCTTGTGCAAGCGCTGTATTGGAGATCTGCAGGCGGGCTCTCTTCCGTGAGGTCGACCTGAGCTTGATATGCGTCGGCATTCTGGAGTACGTCGCTCAAAGCCACATAAACCTCCTTGGAGAGTCTCAGGAGCTCGTATAATGATAATTTGGCCGGTGTGTTGGCCAATTGCGACAAGATGTCAAAGTTGTAGGGCCTTTCCAGCCCATGAGGTGCCTCTTTTCGGAGGGATTTGTCAAAGCGAGTCTCATTCGGCCTAGGCTTGTCGGTCGTCGGAGGTTGAGAAGGTCCCGGAGCGTCAGCAGTAGCTGGCTGGTGTTCTTCAGTCGAGTTATCTGGTACAGGTTGGGATTGAGCACCAGACCGAGTAACGATAGCTGCGGCTTTTTCGACAACTGTCGAGATTGTACGACAGGATCTGACCTTTCCACCCTTCTTCCCGCCAATGGGGAGTGGTACGGACTGAGTCACTTCAGGTACCAAGTCTGGATGGACCCACATGACTTCCCCTCATGACGTGGTAAGGGGTACTAGACCAGTAGCCTGATCTCTAGGAGGTGGAAGATTTGTAACGCCCCAGTCCCAAAATACGTAGGACTAAGAACGTAGACATGCCAGCTGTATTCATACGAAGTACACCTCAATATATGTAAATCTCGTACAAATACATAAGCTGTAAAATGCAGTAGAACCATAACTAATCTCATCCACATAAAATAAATGGATAGAAGATCTCATATAAAGATAATAAATTGTCTTGATACAATATGTTGGGCGGAGACAAATCCACTACCAACGAAATAAGGAAAAATACATGGAAAATGAAATAAGTATGGCGAGCGAAGCGAAGACGATCCAAGTGCAATCATCCTCGAGAAATAGCAATGAACACGGCTAGAGCTAAAGCACCTGCGAAAGACAATAGCACACACCTGGAGAGATAACCAGGTCTTCAGAGGGACGTAACAAGACACATAATATCATGCCATATAAACTGAATAAATATTGCTCAAATAAATAAGTCAATCGAATTATAACATGGTCCAATACGCACCTACTGAACGAGCGTACCATCCCTCCAACCAAACAAGGACAGGAGATGGTAAACTAATTCACGGTGTCGTATCTTTCCATGCTATGAATCCAATATGGTATCCGGACCCCAACAAGGTTCAATACCTTCTCATCGAAGTAGTAAGTCACACCTACAACCAAACAAGGACAAGATGTGACGAACTAATCCGTGACAAGTTATTGTTCCAAGCCACGGTCAGATACAAGTACCCAAACCAAAAGTACTCGTACCTAACGGATAAAGGTGCCTAACCGTTCTAAGTGATATGTTAAGAACAATCCTTCCTACGCATGGGTCCTGGCTAAATAGGATCGGCATAGTCCCCCCTTGGGGCACTAGAGGCCCAATCAATAAGAGCATGATGTTCCGTAGAATCGCCAGTGGCCGTCAGTAATCTTGGGTAAGCTGACCCGCGTCTCCGGCGGAGCTCACAGGTTACAAAAGAGAAAGTGCATCGAAGCCCATACGCTAAGGAATTGTCCTTCCCGTCCAATGCCCACTCTGCTGTATCCACAACAGTAACCTCTATAAGCGCTAAGTCAAACTAGCATACAACCTCTATTAGCAGTTATTCTTATCGCACGGCATATACATACTGGTGGCCAGCCAATCACGCGCTTCCGTATCCTACATGTGACACACAACTTAGTGTTACAACGTGTCAAGGCCAACGAATGCAACACACAAGGTGGTCCCTTAATCTTGGTTTAATGTGTAAGAAAAATAATACATAACAGGAATAATAATGAACAGTAAGTTCTAACAGTTATGCCATGTATCACAGTTTATTTTGCATAAAGAAAATAAATAATGCATAAAATATGAGCTAAAATAAATAAACAGCAAATGGCAAGGTATCTTGCCTGGAAGTACGCCCGGTGTACTTCAATGATCAATGTGGCAGAGATTATGACTTCGGTACAACAATTATGCATGGGGACCTCTGATGGTGGCATGGACAGTTTCATTGGGTCCTGAATAGGTTGGATATAACGTGGTATGAATTTGGTGACAGAATGGGAATAAGAGGAGCGGTTATGGACAGGAGAGAAATCCAAAAATAATGGATAAATAATAGAAAACTGTTTATAATACTTGAAAACTAGCTTTTATGAGTCAAAAATAATTATAGCAAAATACTTAAATTCAAGAAAACTATTTTTAGGCAAGAATCCTAATTTTGTAAATATATGATTTTTAGGACTAAAACTAATTTTGAAAAATAAATAGAAATACTATAATAATATTTTTAAATCAAAAATTATAGAATACCACAAAACGACAATAATATAATTTGAGATATTATAATATATCGATTAATAACAAATACGATGTTGATATCAGTAAAACCAGTAATAATAATAATAATACTAACAATAATATTAATAATAATGATAACAATAATTATAATAATGAAATAACAATAATAAAAATATTAAAATATTACTAATGATGAACAACACAGCTGTTAAAAGGCTGAAGAAATAAAATAAGAATATAATAATAATAATAACATATATACATTATCTTAATAATAATAATAATAATACTTATAATAATTATAATATTAAACAATAACAGAATACAAAATCAAAAACAAAATAAAATAATAAAAATAACAGTTAAAATAACAAGTGAGTTAAATATTTAAAAAAAGAAATAAAAAAAAAATAAAAAAAAATAAAAAATCGAACTGTGCTCTTCTGTCTTCTTAAAGAAGACTTGAGCATAAAAAAGAAAAAAATACGAAGGAGAGAGAGAGAGAGAGAGAAACTGAGAGGGAGAGGAAAGATGGGGCGGAGAGTAGTCGGAGGGTCGGTGGTCCGGCGGGGAACGGCGGGGCGGTGAAGAGTTCGATCGGGGTGCGCACGGACGTACTGCGCTCCGGCGTGAGGCTCGGATGGCCGCGTCGGCGGACGCATGCGGTCCGGCCGGCGGCGGAGGTCGAGGCTCCGACCATGGGGCGATCGTGTGCGCGGTCGGCGTTCGGTGCTGCAAAAGAGGAAGAGGAAGGAGGAGAGGGTCTAGAGCGAGAGGGAGTGAGGTTGGGCTCGGCGCGGTGGACGAGATCGGGAGGTACGGCGGAGAATAGGAGTTGGGGCTTTTTCCGACGGCGAAGGGTGGTTTCAAGCCGGAAAGTGGCGGCGAAGGTGGTTGTGGGCTAGGTCAGCTGCTCGGGTTCGCCAGTGAGGGCTCGGTGATGAGGCGTGGTGTTCTCAGTGGCGCTATGATGCTTGTGAGGTAGTTGATGGTGGGCGCGGCGGCGGTTTGTCGTCGGTTGGGGTGGTTTGGTCGACGACGTGAGGGGTTTACGGCGGGCGGCGCACGGGGAGCGCTCGGCGGAGGACGCTTGAGTGCGGCACGGGGCTCCGGGTGATGGCGCGACAGCCCTGGTTGTGCGACGGACGGGAGATTGCGCGCACGCGGAGAAGACGCGGCGACGGCAAAGGTCGCCGGTGAATTGCGACGAAGGTAAGGCGGTTGCCGGGGTGGTTTCTATTTTCTTTTCTTTTTTCTTTTTGGGTGGCGGCCGATTTGGTGGCGGTGGTTGTTGTCGGAGTTCGACGGAGGGTGGCTGGAGTCTGGGTACGGTGGGTGGCTGAGGTGGTGGTGAGCCGGAGAGATGGTAGAGTTGATGCTGGTGATGATGGTGGTGTGTTTGCTGGATCATTGGAGTGGGGAGGCGAGACGTTGGTTACGGCGACGGGTTGCCGTATGTTGTGTGGGATCGGGCGTGGTGGACGGGACACGGTGGAGGACGGATCGGGAAACTAGGTTTAGGATTGGAAATTTTGGTTCGTGTCGGGGATTGTGTCCGACACGGAAATAATGTAATTGTAAAAAAAATGGAATAAGAATAAGGATGGTGGAACACGGACACGATGCACGACACATTTGTAGATGGTAGAATTTGTGGAGAATGATGAAAAGTTGGAGGGGTACCTGCCTATTTATAGGATGTGGGAATTCCCAATTGGATAAGAATTAGGATTCAATTAAACCCAATTTAGATAATTCACAATTTAATTTAAAATCAAATCCAAATCTAATGCAAATCTAATTTAAATCAAATTAAATTTTAGTTTAAAAATTGAATAAGATAAATCAAATTTCAAATATTTAACTATTTAAATAAATCCACAAATCCAAATCAAGGTTTAAATCTCCACAAAAAATTCCAAATATATTTTTCAAAATACCAATAATAATAATTTCAAAAATAATAAATATTTTTAAATATCTTTTTGAATAATAAAATATTACTATTAATAATCTTAAAAATTACATTTTTATTTAAAATAGACTAATAAGTAATTACGCAATATATGTATGCACGAATAATGCATACATGATTATGCTTTTCCTAGTATACAATAAAATATTATTTATGATTAATAACTGCTAAAAACAAAAAAGGCATTTTATAGCAAGAATAATAATTATATAATAATTTGAAAGCGTATAATATAATAAAAATGTTTTTCTAAAATATGTATGCTCGCACATATTCACATTCGATGAGCAAGAAAAATAAAATTTCATGCACGACGTAAAATACGACTACGCGACGTACAATACAAAATTTTCAAATATGTATAAATAATAAAAATATATCGTAAAAATTTAGGGGTTTTACATCCTACCCAACTTAATAGAATTTCGTCCTCGAAATTAAGAATTCGTAGGGGGGTGTGAAGACACAAGGGGTATCGATGAGGAACGATCAATAACAAAATCATGCCGTAAGAAATTGCGATCTAGATCATAGGAAAATAATACGATATGGTCGTAATCGATAGGATGGCTAGAGGAAGTTCTAGTATAACGCTTTCGTCCTCCTAAAATAGGCGAAGGCGAAAGCAATATAGAGTTCGAAGGAGGCGTTATCGAATACGAATACGTGTTCAAAGACGTTCGAATAATTTTAAAAGAATTGTCAAGGCAGTCGTGAATGGGATTGTAAGGGCCAAGTTTAATTATGTCTCCATCCACGTAGAGTAATAGACAAAATCGAACCAAAGTGCACTTGGTTGATCCGACCATTATGCACCGGTTCTGATTAGACAATAGGCTAGTGAGCGCTCAATAGCATATGTCATGAACAAACTCGATAAAGAATAAGCTTGCAAAAACTAGACTACATTAGCATCATTAGTCAAAATGGTAAGTACATAGGAACGAGAGATTAAGATTTAAAGAAGGTAGAATGATACTAAGTCATACAGTCGTCCTATAGTCTTCTTGTCCAAGTCCTTGGTTGGCTAGACGGTTTAGGTCCTCTAGATTCTAGGATCTAAATAAGCTTGCTATATAGGTCACTAGGTCAAAGGGGTTGCTAGTTCATAAGGTATTCTACCCAACTTAAAGAATTTAAACTAATGGTGTTTTGGGACAACTAACTAGTAGGGTCAATCTCTAGCAAGCACGAAGGGAAGATAAGAATAGGGATGGAAGCAAGCAAGCAAGATGCAATTGATGAGTCAAATGGTAGATAAAATCAAAGAAAGATGTCAAGTATGTGGATGAGATCCTAGACTTCTAATCCTATACGCAGGCTTGCTTGGTACGGTAAAGTAACCAAACAATTTATCTTGACCTGCATGGGCCACCACAAAAACATGTAACGCCCCAGTACCAAAATACGTAGGACTAAGAACGTAGACATGCCAGCTGTATTCATACGAAGTATACCCCAATATATGGAAATCTCGTACGAATACATAAGCTGTAAAATGCAGTAGAACCATAACTAATCTCATCCACACAAAATAAATGGATAGAAGATCTCATATAAAGATAATAAATTGTCTTGATACAATATGTTGGGCGGAGACAAATCCACTACCAACAAAATAAGGAAAAATAAATAGAAAATAAAATAAGTATGGCGAGCAAAGCGAAGATGATCCAAGTGTAATAATCCTCGAGAAATAGTAATAAACACGGCTAGAGCTAAAGCACCAGCGAAAGACAATAACACACACCTCGAGAGATAACCAGGTCCTCAGAGGGACGTAACAAGACACATAATATCATGCCATATAAACTGAATAAATATTGCTCAAATAAATAAGTCAATCGAATTATAACATGGTCCAATACGCACCTACTGAACGAGCGTACCATCCCTCCAACCAAACAAGGACAGGAGATGGTAAACTAATTCACGGTGACGTATCTTTCCATACTATGAATCCAATATGGTATCCGGACCCCAACAAGGTACAATACCTTCTCATCGAAGTAGTAAGTCACACCTACAACCAAACAAGGACAAGATGTGACGAACTAATCCGCGATAAGTTATTGTTCCAAGCCACGGTCAGATACAAGTACCCAAACCAATAGTACTCGTACCTAACGGATAAAGGTGCCTAACCGTTCTAAGTGATATGTAGTTAAGAACAATCCTTCCTATGCATGGGTCCTGGCTAAATAGGATCGGCATAGTCCTCCCTTGGGGCACTAGAGGCCCAATCAATAAGAGCATGACGTTCCGCAGAATCGCCAGTGGCCGTCAGTAATCTTGGGTAAGCTGACCCGCGTCTCCGGCGGAGCTCACGGGTTACAAAAGGGAAAGTGCATCGAAGCCCATATGCTAAGGAATTGTCCTCCCCGCCCAATGCCTACTCTGTTGTATCCACAACAGTAACCTCTATAACTGCTAAGTCAAACTAGCATGCAACCTCTATTAGCGGTTATTCCTATCGTATGGCTTGTACGTACTGGTGGCCAGCCAATCACGTACTTTTGTGTCCTACATACGACATACAACTTAGTGTTGCAACGTGTCAAGGCTAATGAATGCAACACACAAGGTAGTCCCTTAATCTAGGTTTAATGTGTAAGAAAAATAATACATAGCAGGAATAATAATGAACAGTAAGTTCTAACAGTTATGCCATGTATCACAGTTTATTTTGCATAAAAAAAATAAATAATACATGAAATATGAGCTAAAATAAATAAACAGCAAATGACAAGGTGTCTTGCCTGGAAGTACGCCTGGTGTACTACAATGATCAATGTGGCACGAATTATGACTTCGATGCAACAATTATGCATGGGGACCTCTGATGGTGGCACGGACAGTTTCATTGGGTCCAGAAGGGTTAAATTAGTTAGGTTGGACATAAGGTGGTATGAATTTGGTGACAGAATGGGAATAAGAGGAGCGGTTATGGACAGGAGAGAAATCCAAGAATAATGGATAAATAATAGAAAACTGTTTATAATACTTGAAAACTAGTTTTTATGAGTCAAAATAATTATAGCAAAAATACTTAAATTCAAGAAAAACATTTTTAGGCAAGAATCCTAATTTTGTAAATATATGATTTTTAGGGCTAAAACTAATTTTAAAAAATAAATAGAAATACTATAATAATATTTTTAAATCAAAATTATAGAATACCACGAAAAGACAATAATATAATTTGATATATTATAATATATCGATTAATAACAAATACTATGTTGATATCAGAAAAACCAGTAATAATAATAATAATAAATACTAATTAATAATAATAATAATAATAATAATAACAATAATATTAACAATAATGATAACAATAATTATAATAATGAAATAAAAATAATAAAAATATTAAAATATTACTAATGATAAACAGCACAGCTGTTAAAAGACTGCAAAAATAAAATAAGAATATAACAATAATAATAACATATATACCTTATCTTAAAAATAATAGTAATAATAATACTTATAATAATTATAATAATTAAACAATAACTGAATACAAAATCAAAAACAAAAATAAAATAATAATAATAACAGTTAAAATAACCAGTGAGTTAAATGTTTTCAAAAAAAGAAATAATAAAAAAATAAAAATAGAAATAAACCGAACTGTGTTCTTCTGTCTTCTTAAAGAAGACTTGAGCTTAAAAAAAGAAAAAAAGACGAAGGAGAGAGAGAGAGAGAGAAACTGAGAGGGAGAGGGAAGATGGGGCGGAGAGTAGTCGGAGGGTCGGTGGTCCGACGGGGAACGACGGAACGGTGAAGAGTTCGATCGGGGTGCGCGCGGACGTACTGCGCTCCGGCACGAGGCTCGGATGGCCGCGTCGGCGGCCGCATGCGGTCCGACCGGCGGCGAAGGTCGAGGCTCCGACCATAGAGGCTGTCGCACGCACGGTCGGGGTTCGGTGCTGCGAAAGAGGAAGAGGAAGGAGGAGAGGGTCTAGGGCGAGAGGAAGTGAGGCTGGGCTCGGCGCGGTGGACGAGATCGGGAGGTGCGGCAGAGAAAAGGAGTTGGGGCTTTTTCCGACGGCGAAGGGTGGTTTCAAGCCAGAAAGTGGCGGCGAAGGTGGTTGTGGGCTGGGTCAGCTGCTCAGGTTCGCCAGTGAGGGCTCGGTGATGAGGCATGGTGTTCTCGGTGGCGCTATGATGCTTGTGAGGTGGTTGATGGTGGGTGCGGCGATGGTTTGTCGCCGGTTGGGGTGGTTTGGTCGACGACGTGAGGGGTTTACGGCGGGCGGCGCACGGGGAGCGCTCGACGGAGGACGCTCGAGTGCGGCACGAGGCTCCGGGAGATGTCGTGATAGCCCTGGTCGTGCGGCGGATGGGAGATTGCGCGCGCGCGGAGAAGACGCGACGGCGGCAAGGGTCGGCGGCAGACTGCGGCGAAGGTAAGGCGGTTGCAGGGGTGGTTTCTATTTTCTTTTCTTTTTCTTTTTGGGTGGCGGCCGGTTTGGTGGCGGTGGTTGTTGTCGGAGTTCGACGGAGGGTGGCTGGAGTCTGGGTACGGTGGGTGGCTGAGGTGGTGGTGTAAACCCCCAATATTTTCTAATTATATTAGTGTTTTAAATAATTTTCTTATATCATTAGGAATTAATGTGGTAATTGGTATATTCATAATTATAGATATATAGTAAATGTATGATTCTGCTAGATATTTTTAATTGTTAATAATATAGTTTTCAATTATTAAAAATCTTTTGTTACATATTAAAGATTTATAGGATTTTTTTAGAATTTTAATCATATAAATATATATATATATACATATATATATATATATATATATATATATATATATATATATATAGTTATAGTTATAGTTATAGTTATAGTTATAGTTATAGTTATAGTTATATATATAGTTATATATAAATAGTTATTGGAAAAAAATATAAGTGTTTGGAGGGGAACAGCCACGTGGGCCGGTCCACCTCAGCTCGAGACCCCCTTAATAGAATTGATCGCAGCAGCAGCTGCAAGGGGGTGGGCCCGACCCCACACCCCCACTAAATACACGGTATAGCAGCAACTGCTGCTAGGAGTATAACCCGAGCCCCCCTCCTTAGCTATTCCTATTCGGAATAATATAGCAGCGGCCAAGTATATATCCGCTCAAAGCCAAAACCGAACCCTAACCCCCTATCATAATCAAAAACTTCTCAACCCCATGGCCGCCAACCTTCCCCCACACCCCGCGCTCATCGTCGACCTCCTGTTTGTCGTCGCCGACGTCTGGATCGCCGTTAAATCGCTCGGAGTTGACAGTAATCAGAGAATACTCTGATTTCGAAAAACTCAGGTACGCATCTTCCAATTCCGATTTCTTTAAATCTGTTCGACGAAAGTTTGCTCTATCGAATGCTGTACATAGTAGACATAACCCTCTCAAAACCCTTTCTGGTAGAATTGAGCGAAACCCCATATATCGCTCGATATTCTAACCCAAACTTCCGAAAAAACTGTCAAAACAGAACAGTTTCAGGGCAGTCCCAAACCCCTATTTGGAAGCCAAAAATCTTGGCGATTCTTTGACTGTTTTGTAAAACTAATTGAACGTGTGAAGACAACATAACCACGATTGAAACATAACTGGTAGATCGGTATTTAGATTTCTGTGCAAGAATTAAATTTGTGTTAAACTTGTGTGAAAAACTGTTTTCGAAATAATAAATTTCAGTAGATTTTGTCCGACCGGGCGACGTGGTCGCGCTCTATGCACATCGAAAGGTGCGTATGGACGTTACGGACATGTGGGAACTGACGGAACTCAGTTTCGTCACGTGTGCGCGACGAAATCAACGCGTATCCGTCGAGATACCCTCATATCGACGTTTTGCCAACTTGCCCATAACTACGTGTACAGTCGTCGGATTGAGGCAAAACTTGTGCCAACAGGTCCGGATCAAAATTTTGGTCCTGCATGCCAAGTTTGGTTGGATTCTGAGAAGGTCGAATCGGAACCCAATTTTGGCGGGCCCGCGACCCACTCAAACGGGCGATTTTGTACACGGCTCCTCGGAATCCGAAATTGGACATACCGTTGAGTTTCTCTCCTCAAACTGAAATCGTATACATGTAGTTTGACGACTTTAGAGACCGAAGACTTTGGCACGCGTTTCGGTGCAAAATTACGATTTTGCCCCTGTTCCAGAATTTGTCTTTTGGACAGGCATTTTCTAGGTATACCTTCTTCACCGAGATCATTTTGATGTTTGTTTCACCGTTTGGAGTCATCTGTGATTTGTGAGTTTTGGTGCTGACACTTGCTACTCTTGGACTTGCCACTTTGCACCACCAGGCAAGATACCTTGGCACCTTACTGTGTGATTATTATATTCTTATTTTTAGTTGTTATTTTTAGTATTTTATTTCGTGATATTTAAAGTTTGTGTCCAAGTCACACTTGGGTGCAAGCGACTCTATCGATTGTTTTTCTTGCTTTATTTATTCTCTTACATTGACTTAGCTTATTGACCACCCATTGATGTTGAGGTATTGGTATATCTCATATGGCCTTGACACTTGTTGTATCACGTGATGTGAGTCATATGTAGGACACATTTTTGCGTAGTTGGCTGGCCACCGATACGTATGGAGCGTGCGACGGATAAGAGTAACTGCCAATAGTATTGTATGTTAGAAGACTTGGCGGTTACTAGAGGTTCATATCAGTCATGGAGATGATGATACTAGGCATTGGGTGGGGAGAACAATACCTGACGTATGGGCTTCTTTACACTTCCATGATTACCTGTGCGCTCCTCCGGAGACGCAGGCTCCAGGCGCCCTCTGACATTTTCCAGAACGTTATGGACGTAGCCCTTGCACATGGTGCCCTCTGACGCTTCCCGAGCGTTATAGACGTAGGCCCCTGGTACCCTCTATGGGAACTATGCCGATCCCATTTACAGCTAGGGCTCATGCGTCGAAGGATTGTATCTCAACTGCATATTCACAGTAGAATGGTCAGGAATTCGGTTGCATGCATACCTTTCTCTTATTATATTATCACAGTCATATGGCATGGTGTTTTCTTGTATCTTGCTGTCCCCTGAGGACCTGGTTATCTCTCCAGGTTTAGACGAGTTTCCACAGGAGTACGGAGCGGCATTGGAGCTATCCTACATTGATAATGAGGCAGTGCCTTATGATTCCTAGTCTATTACTTATCTGAGACAGTTGTAGACATTATTTTACATCTCTTTTCTTTCTATTTTATGGAGGTCGGACTCCGATCTTGTGAGACTATTTTTTTATAGCTGTTTGGAGTGAGTATGTTCACCCGGCTATCTTTTGATACTCTTATTTATATATTTGGACTTCATTATGTTCTGTGTTGAGCTGTGATGAGATTAGATATGTTATTCTGGCTTGTGATTATTTATTTATAGCTTATGTGCATATATGAGGATTCCATATATTGGAGTGTTCTTCGTATATGTGCAGCTGGAATGTTCACGTACTTGGTCCTACGTATTTTGGGATTGGGGCGTTACATGTTTTTATGGTGGCCCATGCAGGTCAATTTAATATTGTTGGGTTACATGACTGTGCCCAACAAGCCTGCATATAGGAATAGGAATATCTCATCCAGAACTACTACTATCTCTTGACTTCCAATCTTTTCGAAACTTCCTTGATTATTCGATTTACTTCATATCTAATCTTTCCTAATATCAACTTATCTTCCTCGTGCCAACAGTATGAATCTACGAAGCGGACGCACTTCTGCCTTGGCCCTCACATCTGGTGAGGAGGCTACCTCGGAGGGACAGAATCCTCCCATGACTCCAGCGATACCCTACCAGCGAGGACTGTCGCAGCCTACTACGACACCGACGACGGAGTACCCAAAGGTCGCAGCACCCCCAGGCAGCCAGGCTGGACAGACTACTACCATACCACCGGAAGGGAATGTACCACTGCCTCCTCCACCACCATTTCCTCAGCAGTTTTCCCCACAGTCGGGACCTCAGATGCCTCCACCACCGACTGATGGTAGTCCTACTACTCAGTTTATGTATACCATGATGCAGGCTCAGTGGCAACAGACTGAGCTGATGAGACAGACGATGATGGCAGCTATGGCTAGACCCCCACCATTACCTCCAGCACCAGTACCAGCACCGGCTCTGCATCCCTATGAAGGCTCTTTCAAGAATTTCACAGATATGAACCCCAAGGCCTTTAGAGGAACGGAGAAGCCATTAGAGGTGTCACAGTGGCTTATTAGTACCGAGAAGCTACTAAAGGCATCCCAGTTGCCAGCTCGAGATTGGATGACAGCAGTGGACCTACTGCTAGAAGACAATGCTCACCACTGGTGGAAGGCGGAAGAGAGACGATTAGGCACTGGGATCACCTGGAAGCAGTTCTATGATGCATTTTATGAGAGATTCTTCCCTATTCATGTTCGTGTCACCCCCAGTTTCCAGAAATAGGGATATTTTTGTCATTTTTCATTTTTAAATTATTTTAGAATTATTTATTTATTTATTGTAATATTTTGGGGTTATTTGAGTCGGGTTCGAATTTTAACTCATTCCGACTTGTATCGGGGACCCGGGGTAGTTTTGACTCTAGCGGGCCCACACACTAGTTAGGCATGGCCCACATAATATTAATTTTAGTCCACATGATATTAATTTTAGTTAGTTACTAGACTAATTATTTTGGTTAGTATTAATATGGATTAGTGTTTTAGGATTGACCAAACTACCCCCGACTTAACCCCTTACCAATGTATTAGTAAATAGACTAGAAAAGGGGCTTTTGGACTTTTTCTAATAGGACAAAATCACCTTTATGGCTAGCCACAATAAGGATAGGGTTGAGCCTCCAATTTGTCATTATCCATCTATTTTTCTCTCTCTTGTTCTTCCCTAAATTCCTAGAGAGCAATCCCTAGCAATTTCTCCACCAAATCATTCCATTTCACCACCAAATCTTCTTCTTTCCTTCTCCATTCTAGCCAAGGAGGAAGCTACCCAAGTTTGGGAGAATTCGGAGCTCGTTCGTGTCCTTTTGGAATCTCTACGTGTCGGTGTCGCTCCGGGAAGGCTTTTCTTCGATTCGATCTACCGGGAGGTATAAATTCCTTCTCCTTTTCATTCCCTCATGCATATAGGTCTATTTTGAACCCATAGGAATGATCCCATAGTTATATCTCCATTTGTGTCCATTTTTTGTCCATTTGGAGGTCATAGGAGTGTCATTTGTGTTGTGGTTGTGTCCATGTGGGAAAATCCCAAATTTGGACACACTATGTCTTGTTGTTATGTATGAATAAATTATTACATGTTTAATCTCATATTTTTGTATTGGAGATGTGTTCTATAGTGTCTCATATATACATATTAGTGTAGAGAGTGAGTTCTTGATATATTATGTTATATACTTGTGTTCTTTTGTCTCAAACTACCTAAATCCGTCATGATTTTTATCCACGTTTTTAATTTCAGCCCTAACTTAGAAATGTCATAACTTCTAGCTCAAAGCTCGGTTTAATCTTCCGTTTTTTTAAAAGAAGTGTATTGAAGTTAGCTTTCCAAAAACATGTATTAATAGGCCTAATTCTTTTTGTAACTTTCTGGAGAATTATTTGAGTGTCAGCTGTACGAAAGACAAACGCGTTCTCGGTGTTTTCGCGATTCCGGGAGTTTTCGGAAACGAAAACGCGATCCGTTTAAAGTTTCGGAAAGCTAACACATAGATATATAACATACTTTAATCCTAAATTTTAATTCATGCTGAGATGGTACAGTATTGATTATTAGTAGGAGTTACTATTCGGCATATGCATTTTGTGCAACTTTGTGTGTAATATAATGTTCTATTTAATTTTAACCCATGTTAATATATATACATTATGTAATTAAATAGAGAATACATGCATGAGTAAATGGTTAAATAAATGATGTATGAGATGTAAGTATCCTATCTAATGTAAGCATGCATAAGTATGGCTTGTAATGAATATGTAGGTTCCATAGTATGTAATGTATGGTGCATATAGTGGTGCAAGAGAATAATGAATGATGAATGAATGCAAGCATGAATGTAATGTAATAATAGATGTAATATATGCAATATACAAGTTAATGAGATGTAATGTTCTATGTTAACACAAATCCTATATTACCTCATGTACCCCCTTACACTATGTTGACACTATCACACTTGACACATTGTTCACTTACACTTTGACACTCTTTGATATGTATACACTATGTATGCCCATTTAACCCTCACTTACCTCTTTGCCATGTTCACATACACACACATAGCCTCTTAAATAAGTATTTATGAATATAGTTAACTTAGCTATGTATGTATATTATATATATGTTAGCATATTGTGTTGTAATATATAAGTTTATATAACCATTTGAAATGCCATGATTATAGACCTACTGTTGAATACCAATATATGCATGTGTATATATGTGTAGACATATATAGCTTAAAGTAATAGATTACCTAGTGTATATCCAATGTAAATTCTTGCCTATTTGAGTATTGAATAATTGCATGCTATATAGAGTTGGGTGTATGTTGGCTTATATAGCCTATTATTGATGTGTGCTTGCTAGGATTATTTTCCATAAAGAAATTCTCTTTATTTGTTGTGTTTCTGGAAAAATTACAACTGTAGGAATCCGATCTAGAAGACGATCGCTTTATCCCTTGGACTATGCGAAGAAGAAAAGCTCTCAAAATTTTGACAGTAGATATCAATGTATCTGTACAAAGAATGAGAAAGAGAACTCTATTTATAGAGTCAAAAATAATAACTGAAAAGATAACTGTCTTCACAGCCTGTGCTTAGTTAAAAATCACGCAGGATTTAACATGCGCAAGGTTGTGAGCAGTTACTGGACGTGGCCTGTAACTGTTAGACACATGGCAATCATGCATAAGTCGTATGCAAGTTACAGGACACGCAGGCGAGAGATCAGTGGCATGGCTGCCACGTACTCCAATTTGATAAAATCCATGCAGACTTGTTGAAGACGAAATCTACGCAAACTCGGTGTAGAAAGCTTCAAAATCCACGCAAACTTGGGGCAGGAAGCTTCAGGATCCACGCAGACTTCGAGGCAAAGAACTCGAAAATCTACGCAAACTTGAGGAAGAAAACTTCAGAATCCACGCAAATTTGAGATGAAGATCACAAATACACGCAGACTTGAGATAGAACTGTCAGCTGTCTTGATTCGGCGTGTCTCGACTGACACAAAATCTCTGACAGTGATTGCTTTGTCAGTCGCATTAAATGACAAGAAACCCTTTTGGTACGCTAACTCGACGAAGGCTGAGTCTTGCTGAAGAAGATTTCGAAAATCATACAATAGACGGCGATGATCTCTCGAAGTCTGTGCATACGTGGCATACGAAGTGACATTCTTCGACTGTTGTGCTGTCAGTCATAATTACTCTCTGACAAATGATGAGCTGTCTCCCCAGCGTGATTTGTTTATATTGTCTGGATCAACTGAGCGTGACTTTTGACTCTGTCTTGATCAACTCAGCGTGACTTTCATTTTTAAAGGCCTACAAGACCCCCTTCAAAGTTTTCAAAAAATTGAAAAGACTTCAAAATTTTCGAAATACTTTGAAAATAGAGATGATAAAATGGATTTAGTCACGCTGAGATGACTTCAAAATTCTTCGAAAGTCGAAAAGACTTCGAAGTTCTTTGAAAACATCCAAATAAACTTATTAAATGTCATAATGACTCTTCGTTCTCCGAGACTGATTGTATCCAATTTATGGTGGAATATGAACCGCCGGCAAAACTCAGTTATATAAACAGGAAGAAGTTTCATTTTTAATCTTCATCTTACGTCAATATGACACCAAAGGAGAAAGCTGAGGAAGAAGCACGCAAGTTGGGCTTTTGTTCTCATGGTGACCCCACTTTTGGGGGTGAAGAGCCAGAGCCCCTTGTCTTCGAGCTCAAAGATGATCCCTTACAATTAGCCAAGAATTTCTTGAGCTATTTTGGCTTGGATGGCTCGTCCTCTTCTGATGGGCGCAGCCTCATAGAGCAGCGTAAAATGTTTAAAGCTCTGTTGCACTGTCTGGAAGTTAGGAGCGTAGAAGAACTAGGCACCAAGCTCAATCGCTCTGGGAAATAGAGCATGACTTTTATGCTTTTGTTGCACTTTTTGTTTTGTCTTTTGTAAGGCCATCAGTGCCTGTCTTAAGAAATGAAGTACAACTTTTGTGTTTGATCTGCGTGCCTTAATGAGAAATATTAATCAGCAGTCTTTGATTGTTTCCAATGTTGCTCTGTCTTCTAAAGCACACGTGACACTCATTCCACAATTTACGAGCGCTATTTATGCGAATCTTTTCCAAGAATGGACTTGTACTTTGCCCTTTAAATAGATGGAAGAGTTTCGCAAATACTCATCTCCCATTCCTCTTCTTCTTCTCTGAGAATGAAATTTTTGGGAGATTTCACTCTCAGACAGGAAAGTAATGTTTTTTAATGTTCGACTTCTGCGCACTGTATCAAACATGAGTTTGCCGATCCTTAGCACCAAACTTGAAGGTAAGTCAGTGTAATACGTGTACTTATTTTTGCTGTTGAAGATAGGCTTTCTGTTTCTTGTTTCTGATTTGAACAATACACGCCTGTCTCTGTTTGATAAATGCATACTGAATGATTTCTGTTGATCTTTCTGCAGAAACTTGGCTAAAAATTTTCTTCAAAACTGGCATTGGGGATGTGGATGCTGTGGAGAATATCCTGCTGACATCTACATCAGGGAGCTCATACGCTTTTGACGCGTAAATCAGACAACTCAGAACTCTTCGTGGAATAGAAGGGTCTTCCTTAGATGGTAGGAAGAGCCTTTATACACGAGAGTTGGATGGTGGAGTCAACTCTACTACCGAGAAATCGGGTAGTAGAGTTCCTTTCGCGGAAGAACTAGGAATTGTATCCCAAGGTTGGATACATTCCTGTCTCCTCTGAAAGGTCGCTCCTAATCCACCAGTTGTATTGGCAGCACTACGACTTCGGGCTGCCACACTCTGTGGTTCTCCTCTCGTCTGAGAGAGAAGACCAGAGTTTGATTCCTGCTGATCTGGTCGTGACTGAGACCCAGACAGTCAGGAATTGCCACCAACAACGAACCTGACGGAGAAGGTCCGACGGAGAAGATCCAAAGAAGAAGATAGATCTCTATTAGGTTATCGTTGTGGTGTAGAATGAAAATCCAAGATTTGTAATAGATTTCCATTATGATTTGTAAGAAAGTCTAAGAAAATGTAATAGACTTTTTGTGGTGAAATGAGAATGGAAATGACAATTCTTCTATGCTCAATAATTTGTATTTGTGGATGAATTGTGGACATGATAGATAATAAAATCATCTTTTCTGTTTTAGAGTATATGATATTATCAGAGGTATTATGGACGTGATAATATGTATGAACTCAAAAGAAAATAGATTGATTTCTATGCAGAGGTCAAAACATGACAAATGAGTAAGTAGATTCGGAAATTGATTCAGAGGTTATGAAAACATGATAAATAACGAATCTCCACTTAATAAATTGATAGAAGATTATGAACGGATGAACCGTTAGGAAATGATGAACAGATGAACTGTCGAGTGAATGTAATAAATGAACGGATGAACCGTCAAGTATTAATGAATATGTGAAACGTCGGATGAATGAGGAACTTCTGCCTATAAATATAGCAGAAATCTAGCGAGAACGAATACTTCTACTCCTCAACATAAAAATGTCATCTGGAGAAGCATCCAAGAAGACTGAGATAGCCTCAAAGGTTCAGAAAGGCACTGAAGAACGCCCTGCTGGTCCAGTCAAAACGAAGAAGACGGAAGCAGGCGAAGGTTCGTCTGCACCCAAGCCACCAAGGGACATTCTGGATTTTCTGCTCGAACCAGGAAGGACTGAAGAAGAGGAAGCTATGAGGATGGCCGCTTGCAAATTCCTTATGGGTTCTAGCAAGGAGGTTCTTGGCTCTTTTGCTGATCACGTCTTTGAGAAGGACGGTAGTGGCCCACGTCCAAAAGTAGAGAAAGATGATAGTGATCTTCCTTAATATTATGTATCATCATTCATGAAAATAAAATAAAAATTTTATTTTTAAACATGAATTTGTCTGATGATTACAAGTATTTACATTTATACATAGTACTTTTTAAGGAATTTGCCATTAATAGGCATCAAAACTTTTCGACCATCCAATTCTGAGAGTTGATAAGCTCCATTTGAGAAAACTTTGCTCACAATATAGGGACCTTCCCACTTTGTGTCAAATTTGCCCTTACTCATATGAGTCATAGTCATAGGACGTCTGACTGTTAGAACAAGTTCTCCTTTTTTGATATGATCGAACTCTGACTTTTTTATTAAAAGCTCTTGAAATTCTAGCTTGATAGAATTCAATATTCTGTTGAGCAGATAATCGCTTTTCATCCAGAGCTTCTAATTCCTGAAGTCGAAGACGATCGTTATTTTCAGCAGTGAGTTCATTAGCGATTGCTATCCTTAAAGAAGGAATTTGAATCTCTAATGGAAGAACAGCTTCGCAACCATACACCAGAGGGAAAGGTGTACATTTGGTAGCATTACGAACTGTAGTGCGATAAGCCCACAAACATTCCCCGAGCTTGTCACTCCAATTACGTTTGTTAGTGGAGACAAACTTCTTTAGGAGTTTGATGATAGTCTTGTTGAAAGCTTCTGCTAATCCCTTAGCTGCTGGATTATATGCGGTAGAAGCCACATTATTGATCCGGTGATCGTCACAGAATCGTGTAAATTTCTGGCTGACGAACTGTGGTCCGTTATCATGAACAATGCGTCGAGGAACACCAAATCTGTAGATGACGTGGTGCTTAATAAAGCTGATGACATTAGACGTCTTAACTTCAGATAAAGGAATGGCTTCGGCCCATTTGGAGAAGTAATCGGTTATTGCGAGAATGAACCGATGACCTTTAGATGACGGTGGATTGATTGGGCCGACAATGTCCATGCCCCAAGCTTCGAAGGGCCATGATGCTGCCGTCGGATGTAGAAATTCCGAGGGTTGATGAATAAAATCCGCATGGATTTGACAAGCTTTATACTTCTTTACATATTCGATGGCATCAGATACCATGGTGGGCCAATAATAACCCATACGTCGAATACGGTCTTGAAGTTTGGTCCTGGCTGATGTGCTCCACAAATTCCATCATGTGCTTCACAAATGATTTGTTGAGCCTCGTCACCGGCAACACATCGAAGGAGTAAACCATCATAAGCTCGACGATATAAGGTCTTTGTTGTATGATTGTAGTAGAATCTGAGTGATCGTCGTCTGATAGATGCTGCCTCACTCGGATCATCCGGAAGAATATCATATAATACGAGATCTAAGAAAGGAAGTCTCCAATCTTTATCCATATTCTGATTCTCAGTCGAGTTACTGAAGATGAATTCCATGCTGGAATCAGATGAAGATGACATCGATTTACGACTGAATCCAAATCCTCTTGTTGTGTTGACGTCATGAGATGTTGATTCTTCAATGTCAACTGGAAGTCCTAGAGTCAAGTTATTTTCAAGATGAAATAATTTTTGATTACGAACAACAATCATTTGTTGCCGTCTGATTGGAATAGCCAGCACCGCTGCAAGATTAGCAAGGGCATCAGCTTCTATGTTACATGCTCGCCTAACATGTTCAATGAAGAATTCTTCAAACGAAGAAGCCATAGATATAGCTATTTTATGATAAGGAACCAGATCTTGATGGCGAACTTCATAAGTACCCCTGATCTGATTGACAATGAGTTTAGAGTCTCCATACGCCTCCAAATGTTGAATATTCAGATGTTTAGCGAGTTGAAGACCAATAAGTAATGCATTGTACTCAGCTATATTGTTTGAACACAGCTGATCGAGAGAATAAGCTCTTTGGATAGCAAGACCTTCTGGCGATACAAGAACAATTCCAACTCCAGCGACAATATCGCCATTAGGACCAATTCTTGATGCTCCATCAAAGAATAGACGCCAAGTAGGATCTTCTTCAGCAATTTGATTTGAATCTAGGACTTCATCTGGGATTTCATTATAGAGTTTTGAATTTTCTGGAATTGAGTGAGCAGCCAGAAAATCAGCTAAAGCTTGTCCTTTGACTGATTTCTGAGGAATATAGTGCATGTCATACTGAGCAAGTAGGATTTCCCAGTTAGCCAATCGAGAATTCAAAACACTGGGTTTCTTCATCATGATCCGTATAGGATTGATCCTGGAGATGACATGAATAGTCTGGCCAATGATATAATGACGTGTCTTTTGGACAGCAAACATCAAGGCTAGACATTCTTTTTCAACCGGTGAATATCGAGGTTCAGCTCCGGTCATAGTGCGGCTGAGATAATAAATGGCTTGTTCATGGCCATTATGATTCTTTTGAGCGAGTAATGCACCCAATGAATGACTCATTGCTCGAGCATAGAGGAGGAACGGTATTCCTGAGACGGGAGGTACCAATACTGGAGGGCTCATTAGATATTGTTTTATATCATCGAATGCTTTCTGACATTCATCATTCCAGACAAAAGAGACACCTTTCTTCATAAGTTTGTTGAATGGTCTGCAGCGTCCTGATAAATTAGAGATGAATCTCCTGATATAAGCAATTCTTCCTTGAAATCCTCGAAGCTCTTTTAAGGTGCGTGGAGGACGCATCTCTTGGATGGCTTTGATCTTCTCGGGATCCACGTGTATACCTTTAGAGGTAATGACGAAGCCGAGAAATTTACCACTAGAGACGCCTAAGAAGGACTTAGTAGGGTTCATCTTTAATTGATGCTTACGCATTAGATCAAATATAGTCTTCAAATCTTGGATATGATCCTCCTTTTGTCGACTTTTGACTGCAATATCATCAACATAGCATTCGACTATTTTTTGCAAATGTTCACGGAATATAATGCTCATAACTCGTTGATAAGTTGCTCCTGCATTCTTGAGACCGAATGGCATAACTGTATAACAGTATGTATCAATCGACGTTCTGAAAGAAGTGTGCTTCTCGTCCTCTGGAAACATTTTGATCTGATTGTACCCAGAATACCCGTCCATGAATGACATTCGTTCAAATCCACAAGTATTATCAACCATGACATCAGTGATTGGTAGAGGGAATTCGTCTTTAGGACATGCCGCATTGAGATCGCGGAAGTCTATGCATGCTCTGATCTTGCCAGTCTTTTTAAGAACAGGAACAATATTAGCCACCCAATCGGGATGTTGTTCCTCTCTAATAAACCCAGAGGTAATGAGTTTATTGACTTCAGCTTCAATTGCATCCATGATGTCTGGACGAAATCGTCGCTGTTGTTGTTTGACCGGTTTAGCATTCGACAAGATATTAAGCTTGTGAGTTGCAATTTGAGGATCAAGCCCTGGCATATCTTCATAACTCCAAGCAAAGACATCGATGTAATCACGAATGAGTTTGATTATGTCTTTCTTATCAGTTTTTGAAAGACTTTTACTGATGAATATTGGTTTGGGAGATCCCTCTTCACCAACATCTATTTGAACAAGTTTATCTTCGGTCGGAGGTTCTTTTTGCTCGAAACGGAACTCCCATTGATGATCTAATCTTTGGGCCCACTGTTCTGATTCAGGTGAGATTTCAAACTCTTCTTCGTCTTCATCACTTTCTTCAGAATGGTCAATGGAAACCATGTTGGAAGACAAAATGTTGCAGTAGAAGTCACCGATACTCGTATCGAAATCCCAAGAAGTGGTACTAGAAGAATCAGATCTCTTATCTTCGTCAGACTCGGGATCTTCATGGATAATATTGATAAAAGGAGTAGGAGCAGTATAACCCAATCCGCATTTCGTCCTTCCATATTTCAAAGGAGGAATCCGGACAGGTATTTTTCTTCCTTTTCCATCATTGAGGCCAGTCCTGAAGTCATAGCCCATATTTTTGATGATGTCTCTAGATTGCTGACTATAACGACGTAGTTGTAATCTTCCAGTATCATCATTTTTGTCATCATCTTCAAGATCAGAAGGATTTTGAGGCCCTTTGTAGAAGAATATTGAAATGTCTCCTGGTTTTCTGCTTGGAACTAGAAAGTATGAAGATTGTACAGGTTCTAGAGATACATCTGTATGAACAGTCTGTACAACTCCTATGGTTATTGTGTTCAAGTCATCTAACAGATGTAAATAACTATAAACATATTTACACACATCAACGTACTGCAAAGGTGGAGACTTTTCATTAAATATAAAAGTAGCAATATTTACATTGGGAGAAGGCTGAGTCTTAGAGATTTTAGCCAAGTCAATGACTAAAGGGGGAGAAGAAGAAGAAGCTTTGCTTCGATTAAGATCGATAACAAATGGCTCAGAAGAGGTGAGCTCCCTTGAAGTTTGAGTAGGAAGAGTAGTCCGCCCTCCAACTGGAATTAGCAGAGTATCTTGTGAAGATACAGGAACTGTAGTACGCCCACTGACAGGAATGATCAGTGTATTTTGAGTAGATGACTGAGGTAACGGGGAGATCCGTCCACTCACTGGAATAATGAAAGAATCTTCTCCAGAGGGTTTAGGAGATTGTTGCTGAGTAGTTCGACCTTTAACAGGGATTATTAAAGTCTCACTTTGTGCATCTTCTTTCTCCATAGCTTGTATGATCCTTGTATACTCTTCTTTGTACATTCGGAAATCGTTGAAATAAGCTTCAACCACATAGAAGGGATTTATATCAGCAACTTCTTTTTGTACTCTTCCATTGCTATCAATGTATTTAAAACATTGATGAAGAGTAGAGGGCACCACATTACTTTCATGAAGAAAGGGCCTCCCCAGAAGAAGATTATAGGATCCCGCGATCTCTATCACATAGAAAGTGACTTTAGATCTGAAATCGCCTATCTGAAGCTTCAGATGAATCTTTCCCAAAGGATCACTTCGGCTTTGATTGAATCCCAAGATAGTAGTAACCGTCTTGGAGAGCTTGTGAAGAGGGATTTTTAGTTCATCCAACAAACTCTTTGGCAATATGCTTATAGCAGACCCTGGGTCAATGAGGATACGATCTATCTTCATCGTATCAATATAACCAGTGTAGTAGAGAGGTCGGTCATGTCGATTATCCTCCAGTAGCATGTCGTCTTGTGTAAAGGTGATATTTAGGATAATCTCCAGTACACTGTTGCAATGTAAGCAAGTGGCAGGTTCCGCATCTGGCTTCTTCAATTGTGCAAGACAAGAGTCAGCTTGTAGAAGTGCTTTACTTAACGTCTCCCGAGTTTCTTTAGAAAGATGTAGAAGTTCAAAGAGAGACATTCTAGCTGGAGTATTAGCAAGTTGAGCCAAAATGTCGAAGTTGTAAGGCTTCTGAAGTCCAAGAGGAGAAGACTTCTTGATTGGCTTATCAAACCGAGCCTGTTGTTTGCCTTTCTCCAGAGCTGTAGGCTTGGGAGGAACAGGTTCAACTGGTGTAGTTGAAGGAACAGGTGCAGTAGATGATTCTTCTTTAGGAGAAACATTAGGAGCATCTTTATCAGCTGGAGGGATATCAAGAGGATCCTCAGGATTTTTAGAATAATCCTTTAGGTAAGGTTTCCCGGTTCGAGTAGCACTAGTGCTTCTTCTTTGTCTTTTGGCTCTGTGTCAGAGGTAGACCCAAGAGAAGTCATATGACATGACTTGATCTTTCCAGCCTTCTTGGATTTTCGAGAAGAAATCTTTTGAGGAGAAGGAGATTCAAAGTCTGTTATTAGATCAGGATGGATCCACATGATTTCTCCAGTCTCCAAAGTGATTGGTGCTAATCCTTCAGACTGTGGAGGAGGAATATTTACTATTTCAAGAGTTGCCTTGGGAATAGGAACGATTCCGCTTTCAAGAAATTGAGGAGGGAAGTCTCCAAATTGCATAGAGACGACATTAGAAGTGACAGTCTTCTCTTTTGGAGTAAGAGAGATAGCTCCAGACTTAATCATTTCTTGGATCTTTCCTTTCAGTATATAACATGTACGAATTGTGTGACCCAGCATTCTGTGATATGGACAGTATTTAGGATGATCTGTTTTACCAGCTTCATCAGGTTTCTTGATCTCTGGTAATTGTATTTTATTACCTTTCAGCAGACATTCAAAGATACCAAGGACATCGTCGTCATCAAAAGAATATTCTTCTTTCGGGCGAGATGTTCTTGATTGTTGAGTCGTAGAGGCAGGAGTTTGAACATTTGATGCATCTTTGCTCTGAAGATTAACTTCAAGAGTTTCTTTTACTTTGCGAGCATTATTTTTATTGTTAGCACCTTGTCCTGTTTCTTTAGGAGTCATCTGCACTCCTAAACCTTTGAAGGTTTCAGCACTGATTTCTGCAGCTTTGGCACTGACTATGAAGGAAGGCCAATCTTGAAATTGAGTGGACCCTGTCCACATACTGATGATTGGCAACAAGTTTGATTTGCACGTGTCAATGGTGACAGCATCAGGAGTTCCAAGAGGCATCTTCAGAGCTTCTCTTCGAAACCGTTCAATGTATTCCTCTGTAGATTCATTATTTTTTTGCTTGATTCTAATAAGAGCAGACATAGTCATGTCATTAAGCCCTTCATAGAACCTTTCAAGAAATATCTGTTTGAAGCCAGCAAATGAGGTAATGCTCCCATCTGGGAGACTTCTATACCATTCATAAGCCGTTCCCTTGAGACATCCAATAAATACCCGAGTAAGGAGGGCATCACTTGGTTGCAGTTGATCAGTCATCACTTTAAAGTGATTAATAAACTGACTTGGAGAAGTGGTTCCATCATAGAATGAGATAGTAAGAGGCTTGTATTTTGGAGGATATGATACTTGCTTCCATTCTATCGGATAAGGCTGCTTGATGCCTAACCTTTGTAAACCATCCTTCTGTTTGAATGCCTCAAATTGAGTTTTGAGATTCTTCAATTCTTCAGAGACAACTCCCGAAGATTATGGAGTTGTGGCTTGTAGAGAATAGTTGGGAGGAGGAACAGCATTGTAAGCACTACCCCCAGCTCCAGAGAGACTAGGATTTAGTTGAGCTGGTCCAGGAGTATTGGATTGTACTGCTGGAGGAACTTGTACTGGACTTATATCAGTATCAACTGGTATGGCATCTGGTACAGTCTGTCGATTTTGCAACTGAGCTGTCATGAGTTCATACATCGACTTCATTGTGTCAGTCATAGACTTCATTTGCTGTTCCAAAGAAGCAATTCTTTGATCTTGAGGAGTCAAGAAAGAAGAAGGTTCATCAGTATTCCCATCAACCATGTAAGTCGTGACTGTATGAGGGATTATTGATGAACTAGTGGATGTTGTATGCTCTGAATCATTGCTTCGTGCATCAAAGTCAACTATAGGAGAATTACCCCAGTAGGAAGAGGTGAGAAATTAGATTCTCCAAGAAATTCAGAATCAATTTCAGGGATCAAATTTCTTTGACTAGAAGCTAGGACTCTTGCACTGGTGTTTCTATATACTCCATCTGGACTATCAACTCTACCCCCGGTGTCCCGAGAAGTCATGTTGACAGAGGCAAACAAAGGCTCATCTTCATCAGGCATAGGTTCATACTGAATCCTATTGAAGACAGCCTGTCGTTTAGTTTGACATCTGCATTGCATTGTGGTTCTTGGCTGGAAGTCACATTCATGATCACCATGGTCTTGAACCGTTGATTGACATCTGCACTGAATTATGACTCTTGGATAGAAGTCACATTCAGCATGTTCCTTTGACATAGAATTACTCCTTCTCTTCTGTTGAAGATATTCCTGTAAATTCATTTGTGAAGATTGAGGAATATACTTCCTGTTCTTGGGTCTTGATGGCTATTGATTATACAAAGAGTGATTAATATGAGCCACATAATTTCTTGCATACTCTGCATCTGGATCTTTTATCTTCATATCCAATTGGTATGGTTTTTTAACACCAGAAGTGCTGAGTTTTGTTCTTAAATCAGTGGAAGGTAACACATTAATTTTGGAAACATGGAGTTTTCCTTCCATTGATCTGGATATTTGCAGAGAAGGAAGAGTTGAACCACTCCTTTGATTAGGAGTTGGTAACAGACCCTGTTTAATGGACAGATTCTGTGCCCAATTTGAAGAAGTCATAGGAGAAGATATTAAGGAATATTTCTTCTTAGACTCAATCAGATTTTGAGACATAGAATGTCCAGAAGGAAGAGTAGTCAAAAGACCATCTCCTTTCCTTTGACTAACAAAAGTATCAGTCAAAGCTGTTCCTGAAGTAAAAACTACAGGAGCAGAAGAAACAACTAAAGAGTTATTCCTTTTCGAAGGGACTTTGTGTGGAAGACCACCCCCAGTTCTAGTAGAACTCGGTAAAGAAGAAGAGATAACTAAGGAGTTATTCTTCTTTGATGAAATACACGCTGAAACAGATTTGGCTAAAGAACCAGTACTGTTAACGTGACTTTTAATTTTAGAATTACACGCTGGAACAGATTTGGCTAAGGAGCCAGTACTGTCAGCGTGACTGTTGAATGTGGGATTGCACACTGGAATAGATTTGGCTAAGGAGCCAGTACTATCAGCATGACTTTTAGAGTTGAATTTGTACGCGGGAACAAATTTGGCTAAGGAGCCAGTACTGTCATCGTGACTTTTAGGGTTGAATTTGCACGCTGGAACAGATTTAGCTAAGGAGCCAGTACTGTCAGCGTGACTTTTAGGGTTGAATTTGCACGCTAGAACAGATTTGGCTAAGGATCCAGTACTGTCAGCATGACTTTTAGGGTTGAATTTGCACGCTAGAATAGATTTGGCTAAGGAGCCAGTACTGTCAGCATGACTTTTGATTACTGTCATCTTCGAGCGCACAAGAGTGTGCGTGCTTGCAGTGGAGTTCTTGCCAGAGGTAGGAGTAGACACTGTGGCAGAGACTTCACCATTGACTGCCAACTGATTCTTAGGGACATAGACAGAGTGTCCCTTCGACTTGGCAGTGATGATGGAGGCTGGAGTGGGCTTGCCACCCTTAGCCCGCTGCATTTCTTCATAGGCGAGTTGATCGAATTTGATCGTCATCACCTTCTTCGTCGAGCCGATTGACGAAGTGTCGCATTGAGTTGTTGCCATCTCAGAAGAGGAGATGGTTTTCCCCAGCAGAGTCGCCAATTTGTTTTCCATAAAGAAATTCTCTTTATTTGTTGTGTTTCTAGAAAAATTACAACTGTAGGAATCCGATCTAGAAGACGATCGCTTTATCCCTTGGACTATGCGAAGAAGAAAAGCTCTCAAAATTTTGACAGTAGATATCAATGTATCTGTACAATGAATGAGAAAAAGAACTCTATTTATAGAGTCAAAAATAATAACTGAAAAGATAACTGTCTTCACAGCCTGTGCTTAGTTGAAAATCACGCAGGATTTAACATACGCAAGGTTGTGAGCAGTTACAGGACGTGGCCTGTAACTGTTGGACACATGGCAATCATGCATGAGTCGTGTGCAAGTTACAGGACACGCAGGCGAGAGATCAGTGGCATGGCTGCCACGTACTCCAATTTGATAAAATCCATGCAGACTTGTTGAAGACGAAATCCACGCGAACTCGGTGTAGAAAGCTTCAAAATCCATGCAAACTTGGGGCAGGAAGCTTCAGGATCCACGCAGACTTCGAGACGAAGAACTCGAAAATCCACGCAAACTTGAGGAAGAAAACTTCAGAATCTACGCAAACTTGAGATGAAGATCACAAATACACGCAGACTTGAGATAGAACTGCCAGCTGTCTTGATTCGGCGTGTCTCGACTGACATAAAATCTCTGACAGTGATTGCTTTGTCAGTCGCATTAAATGACAAGAAACCCTTTTGGTACGCCAACTCGATGAAGGCTGAGTCTTGCTGAAGAAGATTTCGAAAATCATGCAATAGACGGCGATGATCTCTCGAAGTCTGTGCATACGTGGCATACGAAGTGACATTCTTCGACTGTTGTGCTGTCAGTCATAATTACTCTCTGACAAATGATGAGCTGTCTCCCCAGCGTGATTTGTTTATATTGTCTGGATCAACTGAGCGTGACTTTTGACTCTGTCTTAATCAACTCAGCGTGACTTTCATTTTTAAAGGCCTACAAGGATAGTCTTGGTTAGGCCTAGTAAGACTTACTGGGTTAGGACATGACCTAGTTTGACCTAATTTGACTAGTGCAGTTGACCAGAGTTGACCAAGGGTTGACTTTGGCCTAGTTTGACCTAGATTCATGTAGAATACATTATAGTACTTTATATTACCCTTCTGGACATGTTGTGACTTGTGCTGTTCTAATTAGGACCCAGATACCTTGTAACCTGTGTTGCTTTAAATAGGACTCTGTGGCTTCAGTTGGACCCCCTATACTTATCAGCTGTTCAGGTTATCGAGACGAGTAGATTCTCTGATCATTTCATATCCTGCTTAGAATTATTTCTTGTAGTAGATTACTTTACTTGTACTGTCACGTTGGTCACACGGATTGGTACTATATGGATTCCTTCTTGAGATGTTATCCTAAGGGAGCATCGGGTACTATATGTTCTGTGCATTTCACTTACATGGCGTATCATATGCTTCATTGGTTCTTTGAACACTTACGACTTATACTCTTATGATCGTAGAGTCTTCCTAGAATTCTTATCCCATTTATGGGACTACTATGTATCACCTTCGGGGTCTATCACCTTCGGGGTCTATCACCTTCGGGGTCTGTTACATAGCATCATAACATAACCTGGCTGGATCATTGTGTATTGATTGGGGGTACGGGGGAGTAGAAATGGACATGTGAATAATACCCAAGTAGTATCTTATCAGAATCTCTTCCATAGTGTCTTATCAGAATCTCCTATGCCATTTACATGTCTATATTGTACTCTGACTCACTAGCCACATGTTAGTTCTTTATTTATAGTAGATATTTCTATTACAGCTCTCTCTGTTTACATACAACATTTCTTTCAGTACAAGTATCTTACTTTACTGCATGATTATATTTTCTAACCTGCTATGAACTGTTGAGATGTATTGTGCTCGCTCTAGTCCTGACTGGACCTGTTGATAAATTTTACAGACGGCCTGGGATTGCCTGCTAGCCTAGAGGAGACACAGTAGAGGTTGTTTAAGTAGTATTTCATTTTGTCTGGAGTTGTATTTACTTTGTGGATTACTGTATCTGTATTTGAGTTTTGAGATGTATACTGAGTTTGTATCTTAGACACTTAGACTTCTATCTGTTGTATCTTTTTTCGATTTCATGTTTTATCTATCTTCCTTTATGCTCTATCTTAGATGTGATTGAGTTTACATTCTGCTATGTCACCCCCATTCGGGGAGTATAAACTGTTTAGTCTTATACTGTTAGATGCATTGAGACCTAGGACAGCGTTCTACCGCCGACACTGCGGCGTAGGCTGGACGTTGTTACGTTCTCATGCCCTAACTCTAGGGTGCGGGTCGTGACACGTTTTTAGTGGTGGCCCATGCAGGTCGAGACTAAAAGTGTAGTGGTATTCGAACTAGAGTACCACTACAGCCTGCTGTAGGAATAAAATATATTTTGAAGGTACTCAATCACAGTTAGGAACCCTTGAGAGATTCCTGGGACGACCCTTGAGAATCTTATTTTAACTTCGATTTGAAAACTCTCTTTTTCCCTTGATTTGATTTATTTTTACTTTTTTTTTGTTAAATTTGATTTTTATAGATTATTGTTGAATTCGAGTTTGTAATTATTGATTTTGATGGATGACTGTCGAATTTGAATTTTGATGATAGCTATTGCATCCGAGTTTGTATTTTGATGGATTTTTGTTCATTTTTAAATTTTGATGTTCGTTGATAAATTGATTTGATTTTTGGGTATTCATTGTTGATTTAATTTAATTTTTTGCAAGATGAAATTATATGGACTAGGTCATCTATGTTATGGAATTTAGTCTTTTATAGTCACATTAGCCAGCATGGTGAGGACATATAGTCTGACTCTGGATATATTTCTCGGGTGTGAGAATTTAAGGTTTTCGCAGCCAAGCTAGCGGCACCGCAAAAATGTTAAATACCATGATTTTAGAGATATGTGCATAAGTTAAGGGCTCTGTGATTATCGTAGCCTTGCTTACTAGTATGACGAGGATTTAAAGTACCATGATTTTGGATAGACGCATATGATTATCAGATTGCGCCCTAAATGTTTTTGAACATGTTTTCTCTATTTTTGTTTCGGTCATTCAAAAAAAAGAATTATTATTTATTTATTTGTTTTGTCTAGTTTCCTATTATTTAACTCAGGAGTAAGTTTAGTTGGTTTTATAAACCTTGTGTAATTTCTTGCTATGAGTTTTTCATAATACAATGAATCGATGATTTTGTTAGACTTTATCTTGAATTTGATATTTTAACTCTGGATTTCAAAACGGTTCCTTCTTTAAACAGATAAGCAGAACAGATTTTATCGTTATTTCTTCTTGCTATTATTCTTCTATTGAATAATAATGATAATAAACTGTCTTGATTTTGTCAATCACCTACTCTGTAATTTTGGTAGGAATTTAAATGTTAGTCTTAACGTAGAATTAATTTTTTTTATATTGGGACATGAGAATATATATATGAATATATATAGCAGACACTTTGCCTAACACGTATGCATGCTACACTTGATTTTTCCACCTATCTAAATAGATATTAATATGTTGTTGATGTTTAAATTGTCAAAACCCCAATATTTCTGGTTCTCTGTTTTTCCATGTTTAAATTCGTAATTTAAATATAAATTTTATATTATTAGTTATGTTTAAATCACTGCACATGTATGTTATACGTGGGGTTTCAATTCAAAATTTTGGTTGAGTTTTGTATTTAAATTTGTAAAATCTGAGACTGTGTGCATGTTAACCCTTGATGCGGGATTCCAAATGTTAGTTCAAATTGCTGTTTTATTTCTTAAATGTAATATTTGAGCTATATACCTTGTGGGAAGTAGGGATATAAATTTATGTTTCATATTCTTACATGTTAGTTGTGATAAACATTGAGTTGGTTTTTAATGTTCAAATTTCTCCAAAACCCTGAAAACTAGTTACATGTTAACATTTTTACATTGATTTCCATGTTTAGTTAAATTTCAGATTTAACATGTAATATTGAACTGTGTGCATAGATAAATGTTTGGATAGTATGTTAGGGTTTCATTTCTATCATGTTAGGATGTATTAGGACCATTGAGATGGGTTGCGATGTTTCAAAACCCTAAAATCTGAGACTGCATTATGTTAATATTTTACTGTTTTAAATGTTAGCTTATTTTTAGACTTTTCATGTAAATGCTGAACTAAAACTAGGTTTAACCTTTCAATACTAGGCTATAACCCTGTACAAGGACACACACACACCCTCTTTATATATATGTATATGTATAAGGTTAGCTATGCATGTTATGAGTAAATAAGTTGCGTATTGTAGATTGTTTAACCAATATGCCATGATTAGTGTAACTTGATAGCCGTTGTTTTGAAACCCAATTTCTCATATACAATTTTATGTATATTTCGTCTACACATATGCCTTCTATCTTACCATATTAACCTGTTTACATACACCCATACACACACAAACCATATAACATTACATAATGCCAGCTTTTCCCTCTCTTACGCTCTCTATATATATATTGTGATTGGATTTCAATGCAAGTGACTTTCAATTCTTTAACTTTGAAATTGATTTTTCTGTACCCTTTTAGATTATTGGAAGTTATCTTTCTTATTTTTATATATTTTTTTTGAGTACCAGCTTTCACATAGGATGGTAGACTGTCTTACAGTTTTGATGATTTGTTATTTATGTATCTTTTCCAGTTTAGCACTCTAGATTTCTTGTGTGTTTGATACCCTATGACCGTCTTGGTTTAGCATGACTAGTATACCTAGATGAGACTTTCACTACCACCGTATGTAATGACCCTGTATGTCATCCTTTTGATCACATGATTTGTTTTAATCTGGGACTTTGATTTGTGGGGGTTTGACCTAGAGGGAGTATGGACATTTTAATTTCGGGGATGAAATTTTTCTAAGGTGGGTAGACTTGTAACACCCAATTTTCTAAAATGAGAGTAATTTTGAAATTTTGTAATTTTAATCATTTATTGATTTAACATTTAAATCATGATATAATTTTGGTAATTTTTTAAATCATTTTAAAAAATCTTGACTTGTAATTTTGATGTTTTGCTAAAGAAACCCTAGAGACTATTTGACCTAGAGCCTAACCATGTGATTAGGATGTTTTAATGTCATTTTTGGCCTAAGGATATTTTGTATTAGACCTCCTTGAATTATTTTGATATTTATTGCGTTGGTGATTGTTAATTTTGACCTTTGATAGGTGTGATGGTTTTATGTCCGTATCGGATACGTATCAGTTTTTATTTATAAATGTTTGATGTGCCTCAAGGAGATTTTTTTTATTGCTGATTTTTTTGAAAAGTATTTGAATGAGATTGTTTTCTGGATGTGTTTCCTGTGATTGCTTTTTTTTAATTTCGAGGACGAAATTTTTTAAGGCGGATAGATTTATCACCCCCAGTTTCCAGAAACATGGATATTTTTGTCATTTTTCATTTTTAAATTATTTTAGAATTATTTATTTATTTATTGTAATATTTTGGGGTTATTTGAGTCGGGTTCGAATTTCAACTCATTCCGACTTGTATCGGGGACCCGGGATAGTTTTGACTCTAGCGGGCCCACACACTAGTTAGGCATGGCCCACATAATATTAATTTTAGTCCACATGATATTAATTTTAGTTAGTTACTAGACTAATTATTTTGGTTAGTATTAATATAGATTAGTGTTTTAGGATTGACCAAACTACCCCCGACTTAACCCCTTACCAATGTATTAGTAAATAGACTAGAAAAGGGGCTTTTAGATTTTTTCTAATAGGACAAAATCACCTTTATGGCCAGCCACAATAAGGATAGGGTTGAGCCTCCCATTTGTCATTATCCATCTGTTTTTCTCTCTCTTGTTCTTCCCCAAATTCCTAGAGAGCAATCCCTAGCAATTTCTCCACCAAATTATTCTATTTCACCACCAAATCTTCTTCTTTCCTTCTCCATTCCAGCCAATGAGGAAGATACCCAAGTTTGGGAGGATTCGGAGCTCGTTCGTGTCCTTTTGGAATCTCTACGTGTCGGTGTCGCTCCGGGAAGGCTTTTCTTCGATTCGATCTACCGGGAGGTATAAATCCCTTCTCCTTTTCATTCCCTCATGCATATAGGTCTATTTTGAACCCATAGGAATGACCCCATAGTTGTATCTCCATTTGTGTCCATTTCGTATCCATTTGGAGGTCATAGGAGTGTCCTTTGTGTTGTGGTTGTGTCCATGTGAGAAAATCCCAAATTTGGACACATTATGTGTTGTTGTTATGTATGAATGAATTATTACATGTTTAATCTCATATTTTTGTATTGGAGATGTGTTCTATAGTGTCTCATATATATACATATTAGTGTAGAGAGTGAGTTCTTGATATATTATGTTATATACTTGTGTTCTTTTGTCTCAAACTACCTAAATCCGTCATGATTTTTATCCACGTTTTTAATTTCAGCACTAACTTAGAAATGTCATAACTTCTAGCTCAAAGCTCGGTTTAATCTTCGTTTTTTTTAAAAGAAGCGTATTGAAGTTAGCTTTCCAAAAACATGTATTAATAGGCCTAATTCTTTCTGTAACTTTCTGGAGAATTATTTGAGTGTCAGCTGTACGAAAGACAAACGCGTTCTCGGTGTTTTCGCGATTCCGGGAGTTTTCGGAAACGAAAACGCGATCCGTTTAAAGTTTCGGAAAGCTAACACATAGATATATAACATACTTTAATCCTAAATTTTAATTCATGCTGAGATGGTATAGTATTGATTATTAGTAGGAGTTACTATTCGACATATGCATTTTGTGCACCTTTGTGTGTAATATAATGTTCTATTTAATTTTAACCCATGTTAATATATACATTATGTAATTAAATAGAGAATACATGCATGAGTAAATGGTTAAATAAATGATGTATAAGGTGTAAGTATCCTATCTAATGTAAGCATGCATAAGTATGGCTTGTAATGAATATGTAGGTTCCATAGTATGTAATGTATGGTGCATATAGTGGTGCAAGAGAATAATGAATGATGAATGAATGCAAGCATGAATGTAATGTAATAATAGATGTAATGTATGCAATATACAAGTTAATGAGATGTAATGTTCTATGTTAACACAAATCCTATATTACCTCATGTACCCCCTTACACTATGTTGACACTATCACACTTGACACATTGTTCACTTACACTTTGACACTCTTTGATATGTATACACTATGTATGCCCATTTAACCCTCACTTGCCCCTTTGATATGTATACACTATGTCTGGAGTTGTATTTACTTTGTGGATTACTGTATCTGTATTTGAGTTTTGAGATGTATTCTGAGTTTGTATCTTAGACACTTAGACTTCTATCTGTTGTATCTTTTTTCGATTTCATGTTTTATCTATCTTCCTTTATGCTCTACCTTAGATGTGATTGAGTTTACATTCTTCTATGTCACCCCCATTCGGGGAGTATAAACTATTTAGTCTTATACTGTTAGATGCATTGAGACCTAGGACAGCGTTCTACCGCCGACACTGCGGCGTAGGCTGGACGTTGTTACGTTCTCGTGCCCTAACTCTAGGGTGCGGGTCGTGACAGTTCGAGATGGTCTCTACGACCAGTTCCTCCATCTGAAGCAAGGGAATATGACAGTTGATGAGTATGACTCAGAATTTAATCGTTTGAGTCGATTTGGTGCGGGATTGATTCCAACAGATTTAGAGAAGGCGAGGAGATTTCACCAGGGGCTTGCACCAGAGCTCAAGTTTTATACGACTACTCAGTCTCGAGTCTCCCATTCAGCTGTCTTGGAAGAAGCTCGTGCTCAGGAGATTCTTCGCAAGGAACAGCAGCAGACATCGAGGCGCCATACCCCAGCAGTTACACCAACCCGAGCCACTCAGAGTGGACCTATCAGGAGGACCACAGGACAGTTCCAGCAGAGGCCCTCACCTTATCAGAAGCCCGTTTGCCATTACTGTAAAAAACAAGGACATATCCAGAATGACTGCAGGACTCGCCTTAGATTGTGCTTGAGATGTGGATCCAATCACCACATGCTCAAGGATTGTCCGGAGCAACATGCAATAGTACAAGCTCGGCAAAATCTGAGGCCCACAGCCCCGGCTCTCCCAGCACCACGGCCTATAGCAGGAGCACCTCGTCCACCATTGCCTCCCCAAGGCACACAGTACAACAAGGCCAGAGCTCAGGGCCCGGGAAAAAATTTTGGGCAGGCATTCTCACTTACTGTTGAGGATATAGAGACAAAAGCGGAGGTTATAGCAGGTATGGTTCTAGTTGCATCTTTTCATGCTATTACATTATTTGATACTGGAGCCACACATTCATTTATAACCACTAGTTTTGCTACTAGATACAGCATTTCCATCACACCCTTAGCTAAGAATATTAAAATTCTCACTGGAGGAGGAGTTGTACATGTTAGTGGTGTTTGTAGACTTTGTCCTGTAGTGATAAATGGCAGAGAGATGATGGCACGACTTCTTGTATTCCCTATGCCGACATTTGATGTGGTTCTTGGAATGGACTGGTTGAGCCAGCATTTCGCTCTCATAGACTGCCATAGGAGCAGTATTATCTTTAGATCCCCGAATGCGACAGAGTTTGAGTTCACCAAAGAAGACGGAGAGAGTTGTGATGCACCCACATCGGGAACTCACATGATGAAGCATGACATCCCTCAGCACCCTATTATCACCGAGTTCGAGGATGTATTTCCCGAAGAGTTGCCAGGACTACCACCTGACCGAGATATTGAGTTTTCTATTAAGCTTATTCCCGGAGCCGAGCCTATTTCATCCCGAGTATACCGTCTGGCACCCAAGGAGTTGGTAGAGAAGAAGACGCAAATTGATGACTTATTAGAGAAGGAATTTATTCGTGTCAGTGCGTCACCATGGGGAGCACCCGTTCTTTTTGTGCCTAAGAAAGACGGGACAGTGCACATGTGCATCGACTACAGAGCATTGAATGCAGTGATGGTGAAGAACAAGTATCCCTTGCCCCGTATAGACGATCTATTCGATCAACTGAGTGGAGCTAAAGTATTCTCTAAGATTGACTTACGATCAGGCTATCACCAATTGAAGGTTCGGAAGGAAGACATTACAAAGATGGCCTTTCGATCGAGGTATGGACACTACGAGTTTTTGGTCATGCCTTTCGGTTTGACCAATGCTTCCACAGTTTTCATGAATTTAATGAACAAGATCTTTCACCAATACTTGGACAAATTTGTAGTAGTCTTTATAGACGATATCTTGATTTACTCCAAGAGTCAAGAGGAGCATGAGCAGCATCTACGGATAGTGTTGGGAACGTTGAGGAATGAGCGAGTTTTTGCGAAGCTTAGCAAGTGTGATTTCTTTCTCAAGGAGGTATCATTCCTTGGTCATATTGTTACGGACGATGGTATATCAGTAGACCCAGAGAAGATCATAGCAGTCAAATCATGGCCCGCTCCTACATCAGCTTTTGAGGTGAGAAGTTTCCTCGAACTTGCGGGTTACTACCGACGGTTCGTAGAAGATTTCTCTCGAATAGCGGGGCCCATGACTCGATTGACTTGCAAGGATCAGGAGTTTGTATGAACAGACGAGTGTCAAGCCACTTTTGACGAGTTGAAGAAGCGATTGACCACAACACCGATCTTGACACTACCATCGGGCCCAGGAGGATTTGTGATCTACAGCGACGCATCCGGAAAGGGATTAGGATGTGTATTGATGCAGCACGGTCGCGTAGTAGCAGATGCATCACGACAGTTGAGAGTGCATGAGAAGAATTATCCGACTCACGATCTAGAGCTCGTAGCGGTTATCTTTGCTTTAAAGCTATGGAGACACTACTTGTACGGCGAGAAGGTTGATATCTACACTGATCATAAGAGCCTCAAGTACGTGTTCACACAAAAGGAGTTAAATATGCGACAATGACGTTGGTTGGAGTAGATGAAGGATTATGAGATCGAGCTTCATTACCATCCGGACAAGGCTAATGTCGTGGCAGACGCATTAAGCCGCAAGCCCATGGCACACTTTTTGACTACACAGAAGGAGTTGATTAGAGACTTGGAGCAGCTTGGTATTGAGGTAGTATTACCGGGAGCAGATGGCGTATTAGCCAACCTTCAAGTGCAATCATCATTGGTAGAGCGCATCAAGACAGCATTGCCTAATGATGCTAGATTTCGATGGCTGAAAGAGAGGACTGAAGCAGAAGAGCAGATAGGTTTGAGGATACACTCAGATGGGACACTGCGATGTGGTGATCGCATTTATGTACCCAATGGAGAGCTACGTCAGGAGCTTATGGCAGAGGCTCACAGTTCGACTTACTCTATTCATCCCGAAAAGACCAAGATGTATCGTGACTTACGACAGTATTATTGGTGGCATGGAATGAAGCGAGAGATAGCTCGTTTCGTTGCCAAGTGCTTGGTATGTCAACAAGTGAAGGCGGAGCACCAGAGGACGGCCGGATTATTGCAGCCGCTGCCCATTCTCGAGTGGAAGTGGGAGCATATTACTATGGATTTCGTTACGAGTTTTCCTCGGAGTTCTAGAGGACGTGACGCAGTGTGGGTGATTGTTGATAGACTTACGAAGTTAGCCCATTTCTTACCTTTTAGAGTGGACCAATCGACAGAGGTATTGGCAGAGATGTATATGGAGCAGATTGTGAGATTGCACGGTGTGCCTGTTAGTATTGTGTCGGACCGTGACTCGAGATTTACTTTGTATTTTTGGAGGAGCATGCAAGAGAGTTTGGGCACTTGATTAAAGTTTAGCACATCGTACCATCCGCAGACAGACGGCCAGTCGGAACGTACCATACAGATGCTAGAGGATATGTTGAGAGCGTGTATGCTTGATTTTGGCGGTTCGTGGGAGGACCATCTTCATCTTGTTGAGTTTTCCTACAACAATAGCTATCAAGCGAGCATTCAAATGGCTCCGTTTAAAGCATTGTATGGTAGGAAGTGTCGGTCTCCTGTTTGTTGGAGCGACATAGGAGAGCGACAGCTATTGGGTCCCGAGTTGGTCTTGAGCACAGTGGAGACAGTGAAGAAGATTCAGGACCACCTGCGAGCAGCACAGGATCGTCAAACGCAGTAGGCATATAATCGTCGTCGACCCTTGGAGTTCAAAGAGGGTGACCATGTGTTCTTGAAGATATCCCCCACCAGGGGCACGATTAGATTCGGAGGACGTGGCAAGTTGAGTCCAAGGTACATCGGCCCTTTCGATGTCTTGGAACGTGTTGGAGAGGTTGCCTACAGATTGGCATTGCCACCGTCACTAGAGGGAGTACATGACATATTCCATGTATCTCAGCTAAGGAGGTACGTGGCGGACATCAACCATGTGCTTGATCACTCCGAGATCACAGTTGGACCGAGTCTGTCGTACGAAGAGCAACCAGTAGGTATCCTCGATCGCCGAGTGAAGGTGTTACGGAATCAATCTATTCCATTGGTTCGCGTGGCATGGAAGCATCACTCGCCAGGGGAGTCTACTTGGGAGCGCGAGGACGACATCCGAAATCGCTACCCACAGTTGTTCGAAAATGAAGGTATGTCTTACATTTTAAGTGCTATTATATTTCCTTGCATTGCATTTGATCCCCCGACCTTAGTTTAATTTCGAGGACGAAATTTTCTTTAAGTTGGGTAGGATGTAAACCCCCAATATTTTCTAATTATATTAGTGTTTTAAATAATTTTTTTTATATCATTAAGAATTAATGTGGTAATTGGTATATTCGTAATTATAGATATATAGTAAATATATGATTGTGCTAGATATTTTTAATTGTTAATAATACAATTTTCAATTATTAAAAATCTTTTGTTACGTATTAAAGATTTATAGGATTTTTTTTAGAATTTTAATCATATATATATATATATATATATATATATATATATATATATATATATATATATATAGTTATATATAAATAGTTATTAAAAAAAAATTATAAGTGTTTGGAGGGGACCAGCCACGTGGGCCGGTCCACCTCAGCTCGAGACCCCCTTAATAGAATTGATCGCAGCAGCAGCTGCAAGGGGGTGGGCCCGACCCCACACCCCCACTAAATACATGGTATAGCAGCAACTGCTGCTAGGAGTATAACCCGAGCCCCCCCAGCTATTCCTATTCGGAATAATATAGCAGCGGCCAAGTATATATCCGCTCAAAGCCAAAACCGAACCATAACCCCCCTATCATAATCAAAAACATCTCAACCCCAAGGCCCTTCCTCCACACCCCGCGCTCACCGTCGACCTCCTGTCCGTCGTCGCCGACGTCTGGATCGCCGTCAAATCGCTCGGAGTCGACAGTAATCAGAGAATACTCTGATTTCGAAAAACTCAGGTACCCATCTTCCAATTCCGATTTCTTTAAATCTGTTCGACGAAAGTTTGCTCTATCGAATGCTTTACGTAGTAGACATAACCCTCTCAAAACTCTTTCAAGTAGAATCGAGCGAAACCCAATATATCGCTCGGTATTCAAACCCAAACTTTCCAAAAAACTATCGAAACAGAACAGTTTCAGGGCAGTCCCAAACCCCTATTTGGAAGCCAAAAATCTTGGCGATTCTTCGACTGTTTTGTAAAACTAATTAAACACGTGTGAAGACAACATAACCATGATTGAAACGTAACTGGTAGATCGGTATTTAGATTTCTGTACAAGAATTAAATTCGTGTTAAACTTGGGTGAAAAACTGTTTTCGAAATAATAAATTTTAGTAGATTTTGTCCGATATGACGTACGCCCCGACAAACCGGGCGACGTGGTCGCGAGCTATACACATTGAAAGGCGCGTATGGACGTTGCGGACATATGGGAACTGACGGAACTCAGTTTCGTCGCGTGTGCGCAACGAAATCAACGCGTATCCGTCGAGATACCCCCGTATCGATGTTTTGCCAACTTGCCCATAACTTCATGTACAGTCGTCGGATCGAGACGAAACTTGCGCTAACAGGTCCGGATAAATTTTTTGGTCCTACATGCCAAGTTTGTTTCGATTCTGAGAAGGTCGAATCGGAACGCAATTTTGACGGGCCCGTGACCCACTCAAACGGGCGATTTTGTACACGGCTCCTCGAAATCTAAAACTGGACATACCATTGAGTTCCTCTCCTCAAACTGAAACCGTATACATGTAGTTTGACGACTTTACAGACCGTAGACTTTGGCACGCATTTCGGTGCAAAGCGGGTCCAACGACGGACATCGTTTTGACCCGAAATTATGATTTTGCCCCTGTTCCAGAATTTGCCTTTTGGACAGGCATTTCCTAGGTATATCTTCTTCACCGAGATCATTTTTGATGTTTGTTTCAGTGTTTGGAGTCATCTATGATTTGTGAGTTTTGGTGCTGACACTTGCTACTCTTGGACTTGCCACTTTGCACCACCAGGCAAGATACCTTGCCACCTTACTCTGTGATTATTATATTCTTATATTTAGTTGTTATTTTTAGTATTTTATTTCATGATATTTATACTGTGCGTCCAAGTCACACTTGGGTGCAAGCGACTCTGTCGGTCATTTTTCTTGCTTTATTTATTCTCTTGCATTGACTTAGCTTATTGACCACCCATTGATGTTGAGGTATTGGTATATCTCATATGGCCTTGAAACTTGTTGTATCACATGATGTAAGTCACATATAGGACACATTTTTGCGTAGTTGGCTGGCCACCGATTCGTATGGAGCATGCTACGGATAGGAGTAACTGCCAATAGTATTGCATATTAGAAGACTTGGCGGTTACTAGAGGTTTATATCAGTCATGGAGATGATGATTCTAGGCATTGGGTGGGGAGGACAATACCTGACGTATGGGCTTCTTTACAGTTCCATAATTACCTGTGCGCTCCTCCGGAGACGCAGGCTCCACGCGCCCTCTGACGTTTCCCAGAACGTTATGGACGTAGCCCTTGCACATGGTGCCCTCTGACGCTTCCCGAGCGTTATGTGTGACACCCAGTTTTCCAAATGAGGGTAATTTTGAAATTTGGTATTTAATTTATTTAATTAAGGTATTTAAAATTTTAATATAATTTTTGGTGATTTTTAATAATTTTTAAAACTATTTAAATCAAGACTTATGATTTTGGTGTTTGACTGGTGTAACCTTAGAGCCTAGCCATGTGATTAGGATGTTTGACTAGTACATTCTATCCTAGAGGGTATTTTGGGCATTTTAGGATTTATTTGAATTTATTATGATTTATGGAAATTTGTGTGATTTTAATATTAATTAAATATTGCTATGTGTTGTGTTAGTCATGACTAGTTGAGACTTGTAGACTAACCTAGAACTAACCCTAGTTGGTGACCCTAGTCTAGCTCTAGTCAACCTACTTTTAGTCATTAGAGATTGGTCATAAGGTAGGAAGGATTACTTAAGTAAAACTAGTTCATGACTTATGGCATAAGTCAATGACTTATGATTTATCAATTTTGAGACTTGTGTTTAAGCCATAGGCCCATGACTAAGGCCCAAAACCAAATAAAACCCACCCATGGCAGCCAACCTAGGGATTCCCACCCCTATTTAATGCCTCTTTCATTTAGGGTTAGCCTCTATTGGAAATAGATCTCAAGTTTTGGAAGAGGTAAATCCCCAACCTTAGAAATTCCTAATTAATTCATTTTAGCTCCTTTTTAGTCCTAGTCTTTTGCAATAGGATCTATATTATGTTTATATACTGATTTTGGAGGAGCACCTCAGTTTGCATGCAATTTGGAGATTTGGAGTTGCCATTTGGAATCCCCTCTTTGAAGCTTTTCTTGAGTTTTGATACTCAATAGGTAAATGATCTAAACTCATAGTTTTTCCTGATTTCTTTACATATAAGGTTAGGATTTAGGGTTTCCTAGCTGTCCCCGAAATTTGGGCACAATTCGTGTCCATTTCGTGTCCATATTGGACACGTATCATAGTGATACACTAAGTGTTTGTAGAAATGCCACATAGGAATTTATTTTCATATTTTTGAAATGTAATTATATGGATTTGTAGATCTTGATGTGCACATTAATATTTGTGAAGGATGTTTGGTGTTTCGTGTCCTTGTGTGTCGTGCATTTCGTGTGGACACGCAGCACGGGCCCCTAGGCTGTGTCCTGCATCATGGGGTCCATTTCTCTGGACACAGGACACGTCGTGTCCTCAAATTTTGGGGGAAACTTGGGGCAATGTCTGCCACCAAGCTTCCAAAGTTTGGCAGCTTCTCGTGGACTGTGCACGGAGCTTTCAAGCTCGCACGGGTCGCGTGCTATCGCACGCGGGCTGCTGTGCACACACAGTTTTCACACTGACACGCGTGTGGACACGCCTGGACACGCGTCTAGGACATGGTGCAGGGTGTCCAAGGTGTAGCCCTATTATTGGCGAACACACTGACACGTGCACGTGACACAGGGGTGTCTATGTCGTGTCCTGGATCAATCGACACGCGTGTACGACACTGTCTAGTGCACAGTTCTTGTGTCTGTGTTGTATTCTGTTTGGACACTTCGTGTCCAGTTTCTTGGACACGAATGTACTCCCCACGACACGTAATATGTGTACACATGTCTGCATACACCTGTTTTGAACTTTTGATTGGGTTTTTGAGTTCGAATTTGGTTTTGGCTCGATTCTCTGATACCGTGTTACGGAAACTACATTTCTGAATCTCTGATTCATTTTAATGATTTTAAAATGTTAATTTACTTGTAAATAGCATACCAACATGTTAATGTATAAGTATACGATTAGTATAATCATCTGAATGTTAGGTATGGACTGTTTTAAGGGATTTAATGTGTTAAACTGTGTGATTCTATGTTTTAACCTGTAAATTGATTTTCCTTTTCGTTTGTTTCACATCCTTGAAACCTGAGATTAAGTTCCACATCTAAGAATTTAATGTGTTTACTGTTTTCTTCCTTTAAACTGAGGTTAGATGTTGGTTTATACTGTTTTGACTGAACTGATTTCCTTTTTGTTCATTGATTTTGTGTTGAGGTTCAACATTAACATGAGATTGGTTGTGTTTCCAGTTTTTGATAACTTGGGCTATATATGTTAAGTTGGGTATTATTTTGATTTTAAATTGACTTCCTTTCCTTTTTGCAATGAATGAACTAGAGTTCCAGTTCCTTTTGAACCATTGTTAATTGATCATTAACCTGGGGTTTGATTTGGGTTTTCAGTTCTTGAAAAACCTGAATTCAAATGTATTAACTGGGTTGAGTTCTCCTAAAACCTGAGAATGTCACTGTATAACTGTTTCCTTTCCAATAGGCTATAAACCTGAGCTTACCTTGCTTGAATTCAATGATTGTTACTGCTAACTGAGTTTGGGGTGTTGTTTCTAACTATTTTATTCTATATATATCAACTGAGTTTTGATTAAGAACTGCTTGGGTTCAAATCTGGAAACAGTTTAGGTTTAATTGGCATTTTCAAACTGTTTAATTGAGAATAATTTTTAGTGTAAAATCTGAAATGATAGGGACTGAAATCTGGATTTTGAGTTGGGTTAAAAAACTGAAATTTAAATTTGTTAACTGTTTACTGTTTTTGGTGTTCTTGTGTTTAAATTGGGATCCTTCAATTTTGTACTTGACCTGGGTTTGAGTTGGGGACTGTTAAGTGATATTAAGTGTAGCATGGACTGTTAGTTTAATGTTCAAATCTGAATTTGATTGTATGTTATATAGGCTGCCACCTAGCTTAGATTGACACATGGTGACACACACACACATTCACCCACCAAACTGTTTTCCTCACATTCCCTCAATACATACATTCACACACATATGTGGACACCCTATCCTCTTGTTTTCCTGTCACACATGGACAGCCCCTCCAAGCACACAAATTTGTCCCTTAATACCCTTCCTAGACAGCCACTTAGTTGGCCTCATATCAAGTTCCCTTGCTCCATGTTACTACCCACTGTTGACAGTCCCCATAGCCATCTAAAAATCAGTCCCTAACCGTCCTTAACCCAGCCCCATATACATATTCCTTAACAGTCCATAATTAGCTTCCCAAGCTCCCCTAAAACCAGTCCAATACAGCCCTACACACCCCTCCAATCCAGACCCATTGGCAGCCATTGAGCCTCCAATATGACAGCCCAAATACAGTCCAAATCAGTCCCTAAATGCCCAATATTAGTCCCCTAATACCTGTCCCTAACCCCTTCCTAAATTACCCAACAATAGTCCCCAATCCAGCCCTATAAACACAGCCACACACCACGGGACACTCACACCACACTGTCCTCATATTACTCTTTGTACATAGGTTATGTATGCTAACACACATATGCCCATTCTCTATATATATATATATGTAGGTATATGTTATACATGAATATGTGTATGTATGTAATATAATATATGTATGTATAATGTAATGAGTGTATGTATATATATATATAATATAGTTTGTGTATCTTATAGGTATCTAATATAGATATAGGGCCTACTGCTGAATTTCCTTTTCATGTACACATCCATGTTCACACACACACATAGCTTACATGTTAGTTCCTTCCTCTCTTTTTATATACATATATAATGTTGAATATGTATGAATAGGATGTGCCTTGATATGTGCTTGTGTTTGGCTTGTATAGCCTAGATGTGGTATGTGCTTGATAGAATAGGCTGGTTAGGCTTAGTGAGACTTGTTTGGCTTAGACTTGACCTTGTTTGACCAGTCTAGTTGACTAGAGTTGACCGAGAGTTGACTTTGGTCTAGATTGACCTAGAATCATGTAGAATGCATAGTAGGACTTCATTATATCATTTTAGACTTGTTGTGACCTGTGTTGCTCTAACTAGGAGCCAGGTACCTCATCTCGGACAGTATATTTTCACAGCTATTCATGTACCAGGCGAGTACATTCTCTGATCATTTCATAACTTGTTTAGAATTATATTCCTACTCTAGTTTACCTTATTTGATGCTGTCACGACATTATCACGGATTGGTACTATATGGATCCTTGCTTGAGATGTTATCCCCCTCGGGAGCATCGGATACATTGTGTCATGTGTTTCATGTACATCGTGTATTCCTCGCTCTCATGTTATCCATGTTTATCATGTACTTCATGCTCGTTCGTGCTTGCTTGTGTACTCTCATGTGCTATCATGATCGGTCGTGTTTCCCATGAATCTCATGTATAACCTATACTTCATGTGCATCCTTCGTGGGCCTTCGTGTGGAATTCATGTGCACTCAGTTCTCTGAGCCTCGTGAATACTTCATGTATACCCATCTATGGGCTTCATGTGAAAATCATGTGCGTAACATAACCTGTCTGGATCCTTCTGTATTGATTGGGTCCTGGGGGAGTATAAATAGTCATGTGAACAATTCCGAAGTAGAATAGCCATGTACACCTCTTTAGTATAGCCATGTGCAAATCAAGCCGTTCACATGTCGACTTTGTACTCTGAATCACTAGTCACTGGTAGCTCTCTACTTATAGTAGATATTTCTATTACAGTTCTCTTCCTGTTTACATCATGTATCTTTTTCAGTTTCATGTATCGTACTCTCTTGCACGTTTATATTTTCTAACCTGTTATGATCTGCGTGAGATGTATTGTGCACGCTTTCGTCCTGACTGGACCTGTTGAAAATTTTATAGAGGATGATGAGGAACCCTGCACCCCTTACCTTGGAGCTTGCCTAGATGACTCGCGACCTGGACCCCTGGGGAGGTTCAGGCAGCTGCTGAGGATGGCACCCTTACATAGCGTAGTTTGCTTAGTCTGTTCTCTTTTCATGTTTAGTTGTTGTTTTATTTCCAGAGTTGTATATTTTAGAGATATTGAGACTAGTAGATGTTGAGACTTGTATTTCATTTCTGTTGTACCTCAGTTGAGGATTCTCTTATCTATTTTATCGTGCCATATTCTACCTCTAGATTGTGATTGAGTTGTAACTCTATGTTGGCCTCCTTATGGAGAGCATTCATATTATGTTAGTTATAGTTCATGACCTAGAACAGCATTCTACCGTCGACACTGCGGCGTAGACTGGGCGTTGTTACGCTCTCGTACCCTCACAGTGGGTGCGGGTCATGACACATTTTTAGTGGTGGCCCATGCAGGTCCAGTTTGTGTAGTGGTATTTGAACTAGAGTACCACTACAGCCTGCAGTAGGATTTGGAGTTATTTTGAGGTACTCAATCACATTAGGAAAAACTCTAACTGGATTCCTGCTATCTAAATTCCTGATACTTCCTTGAATAACTGTCCTCCCTTGAACTATCGTTTCTATCTCAGTATTGATCCCTTGCTTGATCTGTCTCCAGGATGGTGATTGAGACACGATCGCATCGCCCTTGCTTAACAGACGTTGGTGAGAGGCCTACCACCCCTCAACCGATTGTGGATGTTGGGACCATGGCACCCCCTATTTCTGCTCATATAGGAGCTTCTGCAGCTTTTGGGAGTGCACCTCCACCTGTCCGGAGGCCTTCCCCCGTCATCCCAGATACGTTCCAGCAGCAGTTACCTTCAGGAACGGTAGATGCGGCTCAGATGTTTACCTTCTTCCAGCGATTCATGGAGTTTCAGCAACAGATACAGCAGAGCCAGTCTGCTGATATCCGACAGAGCATACAAGATACTCACCAGTTGGTTAGGACGACAGTGGAGCTGGTGGCTGCTCAGCCACAGGGAGGCCAGATGCAGCCGTATCAGCCGAGGACTCCAGACATCTATTCCTTCAAGAAGATGGGACCCCGAGACTTCAAGGGTACAGAGGGCATCATATACGCTGATGACTGGATAGAGCACATTGAGGAGATATTCTGATTAGCACAGATACCAGCAGGATTACAGATCGAGGCAGCCGCTAGCCAGATACAGGACTTGGCCCGTACCAGGTACCAGACGGACCCGAGGGTTGGTACAGCCGGTCAGACTTGGACAACATTCAAGAAACTATTTAAGGAGAAATTCTTTCCTGATACAGCTCTCCGTGCTCTGGAGGCACAGTTCGAGAGTTTGGTTCAGGGGAACCAGACCGTTGAGGAGTATGCAGAGAGTTCAGCCGTTTGAGCAGATTCATCGAGGATCTTACCGAGGTCGGGAAGACGAGGAGGTTCCGCAGGGGTTTGATCGGAGAGATTAAGTCATACACCAAGAGCGACCGCGACGCCACTTTCGAGCAGATACTGGTAGGAGCCATGACAGCGGAGGACGATTTTGGGCTGAAGGAGAAGAGGATGCGAGATACTCATGGAGCTAGTGGCAGTACGGGACCGGCTAAGAGGCCCCACCTACAGATTCAACAGCAGGTGCCCCATTTGCAGAGTCAGCAGCAGTATCCGCAGCAGATGCTACCTCTGCAGTTTCAGCAGCAGTATCAGCAGCCGAGTGTCTACCTTCAGCAGCGGTAGTTTCAGGACCGTGTACCATTTCAGCAGACGCAGCAGCCACAGAGGCAGCAGCAGGCCCCGGAACAGCAGCTAGTTATTATTTGCCTCTTCTTAAGAGACCAGGGCATGGTTGGGGCGAATGCCGGAAGAGGCTGGGCAGATGTTTGCTTTACGGAGGATCCGATCATCGTCTGAGAGAGTGTCCCGAGTCATCGGGACAGACAGTTCAGGGAACAGGAGTTAGGGCTCCGGTAGGCCAGCAGACGGGATTACCCCTACCGACTCAGCAGCAGAGGTATATGCAGCATCAGCAGCAGGCCAGGGGAGGCCAGTAAGGGCGAGCTTTCGCCAGGACAGTCGTGGATGCTCAGGCCGTTGGAGATCTAGTTGAAGGTTCCGTTCTTTTGACTCAAGTTCTGCAATTGCCTCTTATAACTGCCTTGAAATTTCGATTCTTTCTGTTCCTTGTTGATTTATCAATTCTGTCCTGTTGTTCTTGTGTTATATTCGATTCCTTCTGAGATTAATCATATGGGCTAGGTCACCTTGATTATGGAATCGAAAATCTTTGATGGTCGTGTTTAGCTGGCATAGTGAGGACATATAGTCAGACTTAGGACGTATTTCTCGGGTGTGGAAATTTAAGGTTTTCGCTGCCAAGCATGCGGCAATGCAAAAATTTTAAATACCATGATTCTAGAGGTATGTGCCTTAGTCGAGGACTCTGTGATTATCGTAGCCTTGCTCACTAGCACGACGAAGATTCTGAGTATCATGATTTTGGACAGATGCATATGATTATCTGACGATATGTTTGAGATTTTGTTTGTGGGGTGTTTGACCTAGAAGGCCTGCTACCATCTTAATTTCGAGGACGAAATTTTTATAAGGTGGGTAGGATTGTAACACCCAGTTTTCCAGATGAGGGTAATTTTGAAATTTGGTATTTAATTTATTTAATTAAGGTATTTAAAATTTTAATATAATTTTTGGTGATTTTTAATAATTTTTAAAACTATTTAAATCATGACTTATGATTTTGGTGTTTGACTAGTGTAACCTTAGAGCCTAGCCATGTGATTAGGATGTTTGACTAGTACATTCTAGCCTAGAGGATATTTTGGGCATTTTAGGATTTATTTGAATTTATTATGATTTATAGAAATTTGTGTGATTTTAATATTAATTAAATATTGCTATTTGTTGTGTTAGTCATGACTAGTTGAGACTTGTAGACTAACCTAGAACTAACCCTAGTTGGTGACCCTAGTCTAGCTCTAGTCAACCTACTTTTAGTCATTAGAGATTTGTCATAAGGTAGGAAGGATTACTTAAGTAAAACTAGTTCATGACTTATGGCATAAGTCAATGACTTATGATTTATCAATTTTGAGACTTGTGTTTAAGCCATAGGCCCATGACTTAGGCCCAAAACCAAATAAAACCCACCTATGGCAGCCAACCTAGGGATTCCGACCCCTATTTAATGCCTCTTTTATTTAGGGTTAGCCTCTATTGGAAATAGATCTCAAGTTTTGGAAGTGGTAAATCCCCAACCTTAGAAATTCCTAATTAATTCATTTTAGCTCCTTTTTAGTCCTAGTCTTTTGCAATAGGATCTAATTTATGTTTATATACTGATTTTGGAGGAGCACCTCAGTTTGCATACAATTTGGAGATTTGGAGTTGCCATTTGAAATCCCCTCATTGAAGCTTTTCTTGAGTTTTGATACTCAAAAGGTAAATGATCTAAACTCATAGTTTTTCCTGATTTCTTTACATATAAGGTTAGGATTTAGGGTTTCCTAGCTGTCCCCAAAATTTGGGCACAATTCGTGTCCATTTCGTGTCCATATTGGACACGTATCATAGTGATACACTAAGTGTTTGTAGAAATGCCACATAGGAATTTATTTTCATATTTTTGAAATGTAATTATATGGATTTGTAGATCTTGATGTGCACATTAATATTTGTGAAGGATGTTTGGTGTTTCGTGTCCTTGTGTGTCGTGCATTTCGTGTGGACACGCAGCACGGGCCCGTAGGCCGTGTCCTACATCACGGGGTCCATTTCTCTGGACACAGGACACGTCATGTCCTCAAATTTTGGGGGAAACTTGGGGCAATGTCTGCCACCAAGCTTCCAAAGTTTGGCAGCTTCTCGTGGACTGTGCACGGAGCTTTCAAGCCCGTACGGGTCATGCGCTGTCGCGCACGGGCTACTATGCACACACAGTTTTCACACTGACACACGTATGGACACGCCTGGACATGCGTCTAGGATACGGTGCAGGGTGTCCAAGGTGTAGCCCTATTATTGGCGAACACACTGACATATGCACGTGACACAGGGGTGTCTGTGTCGTGTCCTGGATCAATCGACACGCGTGCACGACACTGTCTAGTACACAGTTCTTGTGTCTGTGTGGTATTCTGTTTGGACACTTCGTGTCCCGTTTCTTGGACACAAATGTACTCCCCACGACACGTAATATGTGTACACATGTCTACATACACCTGTTTTGAACTTTTGATTGCGTTTTCGAGTTCGAATTTGGTTTTGGTTCGATTCTCTGATACCGTGTTACTGAAACTACATTTCTGAATCTTTGATTCATTTTAATGATTTTAAAATATTAATTTACATGTAAATAGCATACCAACATGTTAATGTATAAGTATACGATTAGTATAATCATCTGAATGTTAGGTATGGACTGTTTTAAGGGATTTAATGTGTTAAACTGTGTGATTCTCTGTTGAAACCTGTAAATTGATTTTCCTTTTTGTTTGTTTCACATCCTTGAAACCTGAGATTAAGTTCCACATCTAAGAATTTAATGTGTTCACTGTTTTCTTCCTTTAAACTGAGGTTAGATGTTGGTTTATATTGTTTTGACTGAACTGATTTCCTTTTTGTTCATTGATTTTGTGTTGAGGTTCAACATTAACATGAGATTGGCTGTGTTTCCAGTTTTTGATAACTTGGGCTATATATGTTAAGTTGGGTATTATTTTGATTTTAAATTGACTTCCTTTCCTTTTTGCAATGAATGAACCAGAGTTCCTGTTCCTTTTGAACCATTGTTAATTGATCATTAACCTGGGGTTTGATTTGGGTTTTCAGTTCTTGAAAAACCTGAATTCAAATGTATTAACTGGGTTGAGTTCTTCTAAAACCTGAGAATGTCACTGTACAACTGTTTCCTTTCCAATAGGCTATAAACCTGAGCTTACCTTGCTTGAATTCAATGATTGTTACTGCTAACTGAGTTTGGGGTATTGTTTCTAACTGTTTTATTCTATATATATCAACTGAGTTTTGATTAAGAACTGTTTGGGTTCAAATCTGGAAACAGTTTAGGTTTAATTGGTATTTTCAAACTGTTTAATTGAGAATAATTTTCAATGTAAAATCTGAAATGATAGGGACTGAAATCTGGATTTTGAGTTGGGTTAAAAACCTGAAATTTAAATTTGTTAACTGTTTACTATTTTTAGTGTTCTTGTGTTTAAATTGGGATCCTTCAATTTTGTACCTGACCTGGGTTTGAGTTGGGGACTGTTAAGTGATATTAAGTGTAGCATGGACTGTTAGTTTAATGTTCAAATCTGAATTTGATTGTATGTTATGTAGGCTGCCACCTAGCTTAGATTGACACATGGTGACACACACACACATTCACCCACCAAACTGTTTTCCTCACATTCCCTCAACACATACAGTGACACACATATGTGGACACCCTATCCTCTTGTTTTCCTGTCACACATGGACAGCCCCTCCAAGCACACAAATCTGTCCCTTAATACCCTTCCTAGACAGCCACTTAGTTGGCCTCATATCAAGTCCCCTTGCTCCATGTTACTGCCCACTGTTGACAGTCTCCATAGCCATCTAAAAATCAGTCCCTAACAGTCCTTAACCCAGCCCCATATACATATTCCTTAACAGTCCACAATTAGCTTCCCAAGCTCCCCTAAAACCAGTCCAATACAGCCCTACACACCCCTCCAATCCAGACCCATTGGCAGCCATTGAGCCTCCAACATGACAGCCCAAATACAGTCTAAATCAGTCCCTAAATGCCCAATATCAGTCCCCTAATACCTGACCCTAACCCCTTCCTAAATTACCCAACAACAGTCCCCAATCCAGCCCTATAAACACAGCCACACACCACGGGACACTCACACCACACTGCCCTCATATCACTCTTTGTACACAGGTTATGTATGCTAAAACACATATGCCCATTCTCTCTCTATATATATGTAGGTATATGTTATACATGAATATGTGTATGTATGTAATATAATATATGTATGTATAATGTAATGAGTGTATGTATATATATAATATAGTTTGTGTATCTTATAGGTATCTAATATAGATATAAGGCCTAGTGCTGAATTTTCTTTTCATATACACATCCATGTTCACACACACACATAGCTTACATGTTAGTTCCTTCCTCTCTTTTTATATACATATATAATGTTGAATATGCATGAATAGGATGTGCCTTGATATGTGCTTGTGTTTGGCTTGTATAGCCTAGATGTGGTATGTGCTTGCTAGAATAGGCTGGTTAGGCTTAGTGAGACTTGTTTGGCTTAGACTTGACCTAGTTTGACCAGTCTAGTTGACTAGAGTTGACCGAGAGTTGACTTTGGTCTAGATTGACCTAGAATCATGTAGAATGCATAGTAGGACTTTATTATATCATTTTAGACTTGTTGTGACTTGTGTTGCTCTAACTAGGAGCCAGGTACCTCATCCCGGACAGTACATTTTCACAGCTATTCAGATACCAGGCGAGTACATTCTCTGATCATTTCATAACTTGTTTAGAATTATATTCCTGCTCTAGTTTACCTTATTTGATGCTGTCACGACATTATCACGGATTGGTACTATATGGATCCTTGCTTGAGATGTTATCCCCCTCGGGAGCATCGGATACATTGTGTCATGTGTTTCATGTACATCGTGTATTCCTCGCTCTCATGTTATCCATGTTTATCATGTGCTTCATGCTCGTTCGTGCTTGCTTGTGTACTCTCATGTGCTATCATGATCGGTCGTGTTTCCCATGAATCTCATGTATAACCTATAGTTCATGTGCACCCTTCGTGGGCTTTCGTGTGGAATTCATGTGCACTCAGTTCTCTGAGCCTCGTGAATACTTCATGTATACCCATCTATGGGCTTCATGTGAAAATCATGTACGTAACATAACCTGTCTGGATCCTTGTATATTGATTGGGGCTTGGGGGAGTATAAATAGTCATATGAACAATTCCAAAGTAGAATAGCCATGTACACCTCTTTAGTATAGCCATGTGCAAATCAAGCCATTCACATGTCGACTTTGTACTCTGAATCACTAGTCACTGGTAGCTCTCTACTTATAGTAGATATTTCTATTACAGTTCTCTTCCTGTTTACATCATGTATCTTCTTTCAGTTTCATGTATCGTACTCTCTTGCACGTTTATATTTTCTAACCTGTTATGATCTGCGTGAGATGTATTGTGCTCGCTCCCGTCCTGACTGGACCGGTTAAAAATTTTACAGAGGATGATGAGGAACCCTGCACCCCTTACCTTGGAGCTTGCCTAGATGACACTCACGACCTGGTCCCCTGGGGAGGTTCAGGCAGCTGCTGAGGATGGCACCCTTACATAGCGTAGTTAGCTTAGTCTGTTCTCTTTTCATGTTTAGTTGTTGTCCTATTTCCAGAGTTGTATATTTTAGAGATATTGAGACTAGTAGATGTTGAGACTTGTATTTCATTTCTGTTGTACCTCAGTTGAGGATTCTCTTATCTATTTTATCGTGCCATATTCTACCTCTATATTGTGATTGAGTTGTACCTCTGTGTTGGCCTTCTTATGGAGAGTATTCATGTTATGTTAGTTATAGTTTATGACCTAGAACAGTGTTCTACCGCCGACACTGCGGCGTAGGCTGGGCGTTGTTACGCTCTCGTACCCTCACAGTGGGTGCGGGTCGTAACATTACGGACGTAGGCCCCTGGTACCCTCTATGAAAACTATGCCGATCCTATTTACAGCCAGGGCTCATGCGTCGAAGGATTGTATCTCAACTGCATATTCACAGTAGAATGGTCAGAAATCCGGTTGCATGCATACCTTTCTCTTATTATATTATCACAGTCATATGGCATGGTGTTTTCTTGTATCTTGTTATGTCCCCAGAGGATCTGGTTATCTCTCCAGGTTTAGACAAGTTTCTACAGGAGTACGGAGCGACATTGGAGCTATCCTACATTGATGATAAGGCAGTGCCTTATGATTCCTAGTCTATTACTTATCTGAGACAGTTGTAGACATTATTTTACATCTCTTTTCTTTCTATTTTGTGGAGGTTGGACTCCGATCTTGTGAGACTATTTTTTCATAGCTGTTTGGAGTGAGTATGTTCACCCGGCTATCGTTTGATACTCTTATTTATATATTTGGACTTCATTATCTTCTGTGTTGAGCTGTGATGAGATTAGATATGTTATTCTGGACTGTGATTATTTATTTACAGCTTATGTGCATATATGAGGATTCCATATATTGGAGTGTTCTTCGTATATGTGTAGCTAGCATGTTCACTTACTTGGTCCTACGTATTTTGGGACTGGGCATTACAGGTGGTGAGCCGGCGAGATGGTAAGGTTGATGTTGGTGATGGTGGTGGTGTGTTTGCTAGATCGTTGGAGTGGGGAGGCGAGACGTTGGTTACGGCGACGGGTTGCCGTGTGTTGTATGGGATCGGGCGTGGTGGACGGGACACGGTGGAGGACGGAGCAAGAAAATAGGTTTAGGATTGGAAATTTGGTTCATGTCAGGGATTGTGTTCGATACGGAAATAATATAATTGTAAAAAATAGAATAAGAATAAGGATGGTGGAACACGGACACGATGTACGACACGTTTGTAGATGGTAGAATTGGTGGAGAATGATGAAAAGTTGGAGGAGTACCTGCCTATTTATAGGATGTAGGAATTCCAATTGGATAAGAATTATGATTCAATTAAACCCAATTTAGATAATTCACAATTTAATTTAAAATCAAATCCAAATCTAATGCAAATCTAGTTTAAATCAAATTAAATTTTAGTTTAAAAATCGAATAGGATAAATCAAATTTCAAATATTTAACTATTTAAATAAATCCATAAATCCAAATCAAGGTTTAAATCTCCACAAAAATTTCCAAATACCAATAATACTAATTTCGAAAATAATAAATATTTTTAAATATTTTTTTGAATAATAAAATATTAATATTAATAATCTCAAAAATTATATTTTTATTTAAAATAGACTAATAAGTAATTACGCAATATATGTATGCACGAATAATACATACATGATTATGCTTTTTCTAGTATACAATAAAATATTATTTATGATTAATAACTGCTAAAAACAAAAAGGCTTTTTATAGCAAGAATAATAATTATATAATAATTTGAAAGCGTATAATATAATAAAAATATTTTTTTTAAATATGTATGCTCGCACATATTCGCATTCGACGAGCAAAAAAAATAAAATTTCGTGCGCGACGTCAAATACAACTACGCGACGTACAATACCAAATTTTTAAATCTGTATAAATAATAAAAATATATCGTAGAAATTTAGGGGTTTTACAAGATTAGCAATCTCTATTGTCGCCCGAGGGATGGTATCACGCCGTCTTGAGTCTCTGTCGGAGGGAGGAAGCCAAACTGTACGGACACCATGTTGGCTGCCACGGTTACCTCCTCGAAATCAATGGCCAGAGCCTTCGAATCGATGAGATGTTGGATGTATCGCTTTAGTTGGTAGCAGTCGTGTGTAGCATAGTGGACGTAGCGATGGTAATGGCAGTACTTTGGGTTCTCCATTTCCACCGGCCGAGGTTCCCGTCTTGGTGGAGGGAGCTGAATTCTATCTCCTTGTATGAGCATGTCCAAGATGGGCTTGACATGGCCATCTTCGAATGAGTAGGTCATTTGCGGCCATTGCTTGTCTACCGATTTTGACTCAGGTTTCTAGGCTGTGTCGGCTACCATAGCCTGCTTGTCCTTGTTATCCCGATTGTTGGAGGAGTTACCACCATTGTTGTTGCTGGTATTAGGGCTTGCCCTTGTCCTCTCCCTCCGAAATATGCAATTCCAGTTGGCGAGCCTTCTTCAACCTGTCTTCGGCGCTAGTGGCACTGATGATAAATGTCTTCCAGTCCTTAAATTGACTTTCGCCCATCCAGAGGTTGATTGTTGGGAGTAGTCTCTTTTGGCAAATTTTAATTAAGGAGGAATCCGGATTACCAGACGGCAACTTCATGGCGGTTTGGCGGAACCGCTCAATATAGTTCCTTGCCAGCTCTTTTTCTCCTTGAACGACATCCATGAAGGTGGACACTGTGATGTTATGTCCTACTTCGTAGAACCTCTCCAAGAACATGTGCTTGAAGCTGGCGAAGGAGTGGATGATGTTGTCTGGCAGGTTACGGTACCAGTCGAAGGCGACCCCTTCCAATGCCCCGATGAATAATCGTGTAAGGATGGCATCGTCATGGGGCAGATGGTCGGTGGTGACCTCGAAGTAAGTAATGTACCGATTTGCGGAGGTCTCTCAATCATATGGATTGATGTGGAATGGTTTATACTTTGGTGGAAAGGGAACATCTCTCCAGGCAGCGGGATATGGTTGTCGTATCCTGAGGTCATGGCAGTTTTCTCGGGCGTAGAACATGGCTCCGAGCTCCTGGAACTCTCTTCTTGCCTCCCTGGTTTCGTCTGCAGCGGTAGGAGCCGACATTTTAGGAGGATTATTGCCCGGGTTTGGTGCCGCTGAGTTCGAGTCTGCATTGACCGCGGGACCCAAGTTTGTTTGGCCAGGCGTCCCTCCTTGCAGAGTAGGGAGGGTTGCTTTGATCTCGTCCACCGATTTGACCAAAGTGTGCAGTATGTCCTCCAGAGTGTCGATACGTTGGCGATCATTAGGACCATCTTGTTCGTCGTTTGTCATGAATGTCGTCCTTATATGAGTAGAAGTGGAAGGGACGGTGGATGACGTACCCTCCGAATCATACCCCTGTACCGAGAAGTCATTGGGGTATGTGAGAATGTTCTTTTCTGGTTCAGACTCAGAAGGAATAGTACCCCCAGCTTCCGAGTTTGCCTCGTCTTGGACGTCCTCGGGGACGTCGAGATCTGCTGCATCTAATGGGAGAGTTATTTCCCCCGGCTCGTCTCTATAGAACATCGGATTATCGTGGAGGTTCGGAGAAGTGCTACCCCCAGTTCCAGCAACCCCCAGTGATGTGGATGATGAATCTCCCACTGTAGCAGATTTCGTCTTTGAACGGGTGCCTTAGAAAACTTCGGTGGTGGACAACCGTTTAGATGACAGTTTCTTAGTCACAGTGGTTGAAATCTTCGGGCTGGAAACGTTTATCTTCTTTCCTCTCCCATCGGCGAGGATTTTTTGAGCAGAGTTGCAGGAAACGACGGGAAGTGCCTTATCCTCTGAACATGGTTGTTGCAGTCTTTGGAAGACGGACTGCCAATCTTCTCGTACTATCGTATTATTGCAACGCAGTTGACGATGACTTGGGTGCAGTGACGTCCGTGGAAGGACTCTTTGCACCCCGAGGCCTCTTCTCTTTCCTTGCACTTTTGGAGGATAGCCTCACACAAGTCAGATGGGTCTGGAACGACCATGTTTGCTTTCTGGGTTTTGGAAGACTTTTTGGAACCACTTTGTCAATTTGCCGTCGGGGGCTGGACTCGAGCGGTTCTGTACAACTTCCTATCGGAGGCCCGCATAACAGTATATGGAGCGCTCAGATGGTCAGAGGTCGGGACATCGGACTTAGCTCGCCAAACTCGCGCTGCCCTAGACTTCTTCACTCTAGTGCGTCAGGGCACATAGTAGGAAGAGTCTAAGTGGTATTATAGAGAGTCAGACATATTTTCTCGAAAGCATGAGAGATCAGGACCATAGGAGAGGCGATCAAAGACTGAGCCGCGTGGAGCAGACATCATGCGGCTGGAATCAACAGTCATCATGCGACTAGAATCAACAGTCTTCATGCGGCTGGCAATCGTAGCCGCATGGGCTTTCTTCATGCGGCTGGAAGTCTCGGCCGCATAAGTCTTCTCCATACGGCTGGAAATCTTAGCCGCATGAGTGTTATGCATTCGGCTGGCAGTTTCGGCCGTATGGACATCATGCATGCGGCTGGCAATCTCGGCCGCATGAGTCTTTAGCCTGCGGCTAGTGCCTTTGTTTGACTTCTTCCTGGAGTACATAGAATCACTCTTTGCCCCTGCAAGTCCAGCATCGTATTGCTTTCCTCTGCCGGAATTGGGGACAGCAGAGTCCTCTATGGTTTGAAGTGGTGCCGTATGAGATTTGCCTTCGCCGTCTTGGGCAGCAGAGAGTACTCCGTCCAGAGCTTGGGGAGAAGCAAATGACTTTGGCCTCCACTCCCTGCGAGCTTTTTTCGTGCGGGTTCGCTTCTGGACCGGGCCAGTGCTCCCGTCGATGGGCATTTCTTTAAACGCCTGTTGGTCGAAGCGGACGACCATCTTCTGTTATGTAGAGCCAAGTTTGGCTGCATCCGATTACGTCACCAACTCCTCAGCCGTGGAGAAGTTTGTCCTCAGCAGAGTCGCCATCGTGTTTGCCATGAATTATAAAAGAACAAAATAATTATATCGGAGGACTGGACTTTTACTTCACAATACAAACTCGCTTGTACAAAGAAAGCCTAGGGACGAAAACCTAGGTACAACAATCTAAGTATAATTGTTTATTTTAGATTCTGGGGGGGTAACGGTAGAGGCTCGGAAAAGCGACGACAGCTCTGCCTTACTCCTTGGACGATCGGATGCAACCTTGGCTCCGGTGAAGAAATGCTCTTGGACGTGGGGGGAGACTCCCTTGCGCCTTCAGTTGCTGGATCTCTGGATGTATCTATAGTGCTCTCTCTCTCTCTTTTTCTCTGCTCTCCTCTGGTGCTCTAGTGCTCTAGAAAATCCTCCCCCTTATAAGGGAATGGCACCTTACTATTTATAGGAGTGGGATGCGATCATTAGGGTTTGCAATGATTGCCTCCTTGATAAGTCGGCGGTTAAGGATCAATTAATCTGGATCCTTCATTCTCATTGTAGCAAATCTATATAATTAATGTAGATTGCATCAAATCTCTGTGGGCAATAAATATTAATTGTCATGAATCTTCGTGATTTGTGATAGCCTGCCACGTGTCTAATTTGCTTGATTTAATTTGATCTGAGCCATTATGACGTTCGCAACAAATCTGATTTTGTTAGAATTTGTTAGTACCCATAATTTCGGAAAAGATACGACTGCCACGTGTCCCAATTATAGCGAAGAGCGCCACGTGTCTCAACTGGATCATCCTGGCCGAGCCGCATATGGGGGTTCCTCTCAGCCGAATGAGACATGCAGCCGCATGTGGATAGGCAGCCGCATAGGGATAGGCAGCCGCATACAGAGGGGCAGCCGTATGGGGATAGGCAGCCGCATGCAGAGGGGCAGCCGCATAGGGATAGTCAGTCGTATACAAATGGGCAGCCGCATGGGGATAGTCTGCCGCATGCAAATGGAAAGCCCCATGGGGATAGTCAGCCGCTTGCAAATGGGCAGCCGCATGGGGATAGTCAGCCGCATGCAAATGGGCAGCCGCATGGAGTGGCCTCGGGACTTGGTGGATTTTACCAACCGTAAGGAGATTTTCTCCTTTTTCCCATGAACACGCCATCATGTCAGTCATTATTGTGTCTTTATGTCAGAGCTGTCATTGCTGTTGTTTTTTGTCAGAGCAGTCGTCAGGGCATTAAATGCAGCCGAATGTCGAGAAGTACTGTTGAAGGCCACGTGGCTTCTTCCTGGACCGCATAGAACTATCCGAGCCGCATGGGCCCTTGAGCCGCATGGACTCTAGAGCCGCATGGACTTCTGAGTCGCATGGAGATTCTGAGCCGCATGGTGATCTTCTGTCGGAGCCGCATAGGCCTTGCTACATTCTTTTCCATGCTTCTACAATATGTTTACATATATACAAATGCATGTTTTAGATAGATACAAGTATTATTTATTAAATCTCTAAAAATATAATCTATTATTACAACGTATATTTATCTTCTTTGAAAAATATTAAATATGAAAATATATAGATATATATATATAAAACCAAATATTGGTATACTAGGAATACACAAGCATATATATAGTATAAAATCCAAGAAATCTAGAAATACATCACAATATAAATGTTCATCATATTATAAAATAAAACAACAATTTACTATCAATAACACATATTTCATGTATGTAACAGATGTATCGCAAAATATTTATTACCCCATTAAGATAAAATACAAAACACTTTACATATATAATAACGTGCACCTACATGGACGTCTTTTGTCGCTCTACCTGGCTACATGGGCTGGGGCTTGGTTTGGGTCTAGTCCGGACTAGTTGGGTATAATCAAATTTCCTAAAAGTCATAATATTAATAAATAACTAATTAATTATTTATAGGGGTTAAGTCGCAACTTGGCCTGGTTTTCCTAGTTAGAACGCATATATGGGTCGGCCTTCCCTACAATGGCTAATACACTAGTCAAAGTACGCCACTGCACTATCCGTGCCATGATTTCTAGTCATCTTGTACCCCAAAACTTAACCATGACTAAAGATTCTATCGTAACAACTATTTAATTAAAACTTTATAAAATACCAAAAATTTACCTTTTAATTCAAATAAATAAAATAAAAAATATTTTCAAAAATCTGGGAAGAGGGGTTAAAAAAGATGAGCTCACCTAGGAAAGTGGAGACTCAGAACGTGCGGCTCTTCAAAGAAAATTCAGCGACACACTGATTGAGGTCTGGAGAAAAGGGTTCCAATCGAGATCTAGTCGAAGTGGCATCGAGGAAGGAGCCAATATTGGGTTCGCCGGAGGACGACGACAACGGGAGAGGGTTTTGCCGTGCTATCGAAGCCGCAACATCGCATGAGGTGGTGCTAGGATACTTAGGGCTGGTGGCTGAAGTCGAGGGAGGGCACCAGTGGTGTTGATCGTGTCTTCAAGACACGAGGACACGATGAGTAGGATTAGGGTTTTGATGATTTTGTAACGTATCCATAGGACACAGAAAATGGGTTATGGATTTAGTTTGTGTTGGGGTGTCCTTGGGGTCGGACACGAGGGAATGGTGGATCGTGTCAAATTGACAGGAAAAATTTTATTTGTAGTAGCTAAAGACTAATGAAATAGGATGGACACTATTATGGCCACATAGGAAGTTTAGGATGGTAATATTTGCCATAAAAAAAAAAGGTTATACGAACTTTTTGTATTTTAAATGTAAAAATAGTACAATCGATTCCTAAATAGGAGATCTAAGTACAAAATTTCTAGGAAAGTGTGACGGTAGAGATCAAGCACTGCAGCCGCTCCTTTACTCCGTTGACGATCTGACGACGAGTTGAACTTAGTTTGCCTTTCTGGTGCTGGTGATTGAAACTCTAGGGTTATCAATCAAGAGGATGCCGAAGTTGAAGATTTTAAAACCTTTTTATCGAAGTAAAATCCCTTCTATTTATCGGAAAGGGGACACATACGCAACGTGCATTAGGATTTGAGATATAAAATAATCTACTATTATTACACGGTGAGAGCTACTGCTGAGCTGACACGTAGGGGATGCTGAGATTCCCCTCTATCGAGATCTCGGATGGTTATCAACATAACTGAAGGAAAGACACATGGTGCGTGTCTATTACTCGAAGTCTTATATTCTGATGAAGCCGAGTAGATCTTGGATTCCATCACAGTATTGGATTTTATCTTATCTTAGGAGGCTATTGGTTTAAACAAACTGAATGGATATGGCCTTCATCCATAAGAACAAACTTTGTCCTTATCCGTAATTTTAAACCAACTGATAAGATATTACTCTTATCAACAAAATCAACCTCTGTCTTATTTGTAAGAGCGGTGGTTTAAACAAACCGATTGGGTGGGACCATGCTGTCTGCACTTTTGGCAAAGCGTCACTGCTGTTGTACTTCTGGGCGACGAGTAGACTATTTTTTTGAAGACGACGGAGCCTCTGTGCTTTTGGGCGACGAGTAAGCTATGTTTCGAAGACGACGAAGCCTCTTGTGCTTCTAGAGACGAACAACCTTGTGTTTCAAAGACGATGGAGCCTTTGTGCTTCTGGGAGACGAGTAGACTTGTGTTTCAAAGACAATAGAGCCTCTGTGCTTTTGTGCAATGAGCAGGCCACATTTTGGAGCCTTTGTGCTTTTAGGGCGATGAGTAGGCTTTGCCTCAGGCAAGGGTGTCACCAACGTATCAGATGAAGGGGATTGTTGAATGGGTCGAGCTTCTTGGTTGAAGCGAAGGCTCTATACTTTTGAGGCGAGGGCGTCGTGGGAAGAAATCGGCTATCTGCGCTTCTGAGTCGAAGAGGGGACACAAGTACTTGGTTGCACTTCAGAGTCAAAGGAGAGTTTCTGTCGAAGTCTTTTTTAAGATCATTTAATGACTGTTCTCCTTGATGACAGAGTCAGTCATCCTCTTCTTTAATTACTGCCATTACTTGGGGGAATACGAGAAGTTAGTGGCCTAGGACTCAGTGGAATAAACCTATTAAATGAGGTTCGTCGGTCACGTGGCATGTTGGTTGGGCCACACATACCCTATATAAAGGGGTGTTTTTTTGAAGCATCGTCTTCGTCTCAAAATGTTATGCTTGATCCTAACTTAGCTTCGAACGGACATTGGCCTTGCACAAGTCGGTTGATGGTTGTGGATCCCTTCGTTCAAAGAGGCGATGTCTTTGTAGAATAAGACCTAACTAGTCTTGAGAAGTACCCGAATGTCAACCATAAGGAGTTTGAACCTGGGCGACGTCTTGGAGGTCTTTGAGGTCCAAACTACAGGGTTAGGATTGGTTTTCCACCCGATGAGCCCTTTGTTGAGCTCTGTCCCGCTCTTCAGCGGCTATGTGCCTTTATTATGCTCGAAGCGCTGCAAAAGCTGATGCGCTTTTGAAAAGAATCAGCCGTCGTGCTGTGGACTGAGTTCTCGTTCGGAACAATAACTGCTTTATTAGACATATTAGAGTTCCTCCATGTCTGGCTATGAAGTGGTTTGCTCTGGCGAGGCTGTGCGTATGAAGGGGGATACACGTCTGAGGCCATGTGGGAGCAGACTTTGATGGCGACTATATTCACATCTTCTATCCACAGTCCCCTAAGGCATTTTCTATGTTTGTCCCTGACGATCACACTGTGAAGATTAACCACTTTGTAGATCTTTAGGAGTTTTTAGTTTTTTTCATATAATCTTGTAGAGTTTGTAATAGATCTTTCTAGCCATGATTTTAATAAAAAGAACTCTTTGTGATCTTTTCTTTTATGTGATTTTGCCTTTTCTATCTGTGCATTTGGTCACCTTCACTTTTGTGAAGTTGGATGGGTAGCGAGAACACCTACCTGCGCTTTTGACAATATCTGCATATTTTAATGCTTCTACAAGAACCCCTTCAAAGTGTTTCGAACTTGAATCAAGCTCGGAATACTTTGAACAGAAGCATGACACGTGTCCTTTTTGAGCGAATGCTTGGCGTGCATACTGACAGGCTATCGTCACGCTTAGGCTTCAGCATTAAATGCCTTGAGTCGTTGCTTCATTAAATTTGATCTTAATTCCTTATTTCTAGGGAACGATCATCATGATCCAAACTTTTCGTTCCCACGTTGTTCAAAGAGTTCTCTTGATCACGAAGAATTTCGTCTTTTTTCGCTAACGTGGCTACACCCTATAAGTAGGGTTTGTTGGGGGGAGAAAAAACTTTATTGCTTTCGCTTATCTTTCCACAGAAGCTTTTTGTCAGAGTCTTCTTCCTCTTTCAAACCCTAACTATTCCTGCCATGGCTCCAAAGAAATCAATAACACCAAAAGCACCTGCGGCGAGCTCCAAGAAGGCTAAAGGAAAGCGGCCTGCATCCGATGTCGGTGATTTTGATAACTTATTGAATATTGGTGTAATAGTTCATAGCGACGTGCGGCCGCCTGTTGTAGGTAATAAACTTTGACTCCCTGCTCTACTTATGTACATGAGCGGTCAGTCCTCAGAATATCGTCTCGTAGATGTGCTGAAACTTTTCTTGTTGATGTGTGTGGTCACTCGTTCTTTCGATGAGTGTCTATAGATGTGCTGAAGCGTTGTTCAATGATGCACATGGTTTTTGCTTTTAACAAAGTAACAACTATAAGATGTGCTGAGGTTCTTGCTGATGCATAGGATGCAATATCTGTGCAGATGCTCTACCGCAGCTCTACTGGGTAGTATCTGCGTTGAAGCTCACTTACCGAAGCGCAGTGCCACTTGGTGATACCTGTATAGAAGATAACTTGCTGAGGCATAGTGTTATCTGGTAGTACTTGTGCGGATGATTGGCTTTTACTAAACACAAGCCTTGGACTCCTGTTTCTTGTTTTTTTGCAGTTTTCGTGACTACCTCCCTGAATGAGATTCTTTACAACTTCTCCGTCTGCGCACTGGAGACGAACATCGAGCAAGAACTCGTCAAGCCAGCTAGAAGGTTGACTGTGGAAGATCAACCTGCAGGACGATTGGATGAAATACAGGAGCAACGTCTGGGCTATTTTTGCCGTATGCTAGCTCATGCAAGCTGATTCCCTCTTTTGATGCCAATATGGGGATGTTAAAGCCCCAGTTCCTCTTTAGTGATCAGTTGGATCTGAAGGAAGTGGATCACCTTATGCATAAGTTGGCCTATTATTTTGAGAGCAATGGCCTCCCCTTGTATGTTTCACCAACTGACCGTCATCTTTCGCTGTCCGTTTTCTCCTATTTCGTCGAAAGACGGCGTCTGGAGTGGGATCTGACCCCTAGCAAGGGGGATCTAATCGCAGGTCATATCACAGTAGAAAATGGCTCAAGGAGAGAGATGCTTATATGGCTGTTCGGGGTGGATTATCGTTCTCCTTGTGGTTGTTACTTCCAGGTCATAGGTTCAGTGATATTCCTGCGGATGTGCATCCATTTGGTGCTTCAATTTTCGCAAATAGACTCCTCGCGGCCAGTTGTACATATCCGACGGGCGCCTAACGGGTCGAAGGCTAGGTTCATTCTGACAAAAGTGGGGTGACTTGATTTAGTGGGCACTGAGCACTTCTAAGGAGGATCTAAGCGGCACTGGCCTTCGTCGTGCCATATAGGGCATTGAATACGGAATCCCTATCAACCAGTCTTTGTTCCTGGCTTTGCTGGAGTTGTTTAATCACCACACCGAAACTTTTTTCCTGTCGTGTGGGAAGATGGGATTGGCTCTCCATGTGATGTTTGCCATCTTGAAGCTGCCTTATGGTGAGCACCCATACGAGGAGTATTACCCTACTCCTGATGAGCTCGCGGGGTTGGAAAGCCAGTATCTGGAGATGATGGCAGTGTACAACGAGCTGCATTGCCATCATCAAGTTTGTGTATACCAGGACTATGCAAAGGGTCAACCTCACTTCAATGCATGGAGGAGGTATTTCTTTGGCGACGATCCGTTGGAAAGCAAATCGGTTCGTCTTTCCTTTCGTAAGGCGTATACCACCACTAAGGTGGAGGAGACGGAGGCAGAGGCCAAGACGCGAGCTACCTCGCTAGATGCTGAGGGAAGACCGGGCTCCATAATTCTTAGTTGTTTGTACCATAATTTAACTCCTGTAAGTCCGAAAGCGACGCTAGCTTCCATCCTCATGCTGTGGTTGAGGAAGGCTATAGTGCCCGGAGGCTCAGGCTCTGTGGGGCAACTGAGTAGGGAACTTATTATGCCGGTCGTGAGGTTGGCTTTTGGTCACTCTCTTGTGTTGCTTCCAGCCATGGTTTGCGATATTTTTCGAGGCCTACGGGACCTCTCAGAAAAGCTCATAGAGTATCGTGGGTGTGCCAGTGAGTTTTCTCGAGCGAAGTTACCCTATCCTTATTTAATGGTCTGGTTGATATTGCATCATACTGGTTTGATTGTCTCTGGCACCATATATGGTCACGAGGAGGGAGACGCGCTTTTGTGTAGCTACCACAGGGCGAGGTGGTCTCATGACGGTGTTCCTGCCTATAGGCGGGTGATGAATCGCTTGGACAGTTATATTTTTAGCAGGGTTTCGCCTTTCTATGATGGCCATGTAGCCGGTGACAAGCTGGTTGACCAGGCCGGCGGAAGGGACGAGTTAACTGCCGGTGCTTTTCGTTGGTTGTTCTCCATTCGTCCTTCGTACCTAGTGTTCCGAAGCCAGAATAAGACATATCTGGAGCCCTATCTGTCGAGAGGCTTCGTACGACAGTTCGGTTCTAGCTAAACTATGATGGGCAATCCCAGTCCGTGTCTTGGCTATGTGGGAAGTTTGTTGGACGGCGCACGCACTTGGAGTTATTATAATGCCAAATCTACTAGGGCAGCATTTACATTCCTTGACATGCATGGGGAGCCCCGTGTCTTGTATTCTGCTGTAAAGTTTCACAGTTTAGTGAATAACTTCTCTTCGGGTTATGACCGAGAACATAGCTTTATTGTGGGTACGAAGTTTGAGAGGCCTCAGCGGCGGTCTCAGGAGTCTGAAGCTGCAGGATATGGGTCTTCAGATGACTCTAGTGTCTCTCGGAAGCGAAGGAAAGAAGTGGCGCTCCTGAGTTCCTTACTGAAACGTCGAGCTCATTCAGCGACAGACCCTCCTTTTAGAAAGAAGGTAAAAAGAGTGGCATCCAAGGTTGTGCGCTTTTGCGGCCTAGTGCACCGCCTGTAGCGTCGACCTCAAGGGTACATTTTAGTTCCTTTTTTTTATTCGAATTTTCTTTTGTAGCTTCTTATTTATCCTTGTTTTGCTGGTGCAGGCGAGGGAGACACCGGAGCGATCGGAGGAGTACCATATCCTTGAGGAAGGCCCAACCACTGAGGCAGAGGGGGTCGCTCTTCCTGCCTCTTTTAACTATAAGGTAATGGCTTCCAAGGGTGGCTTTGTGCTAATACCTAGAGTTGGCCTCGTGTTTCGTGAAGGTACTGTTCGGGAACCCGGGCGTTAGACGGGTCGTTCGGCTGAGGATGCTGGAGGCGCTTCTTCTGGTTCTTTTCGGGAGCCTTCGCCTTATGGAGGCATCGAAGGACCACTGTTGGAAGATTTAGCCTTGGCATATATTGTACCTCAACCTCGAGTGGCAGTCGAAGACAATGTCATAGATCCGGTGGTGGACATCGCCGACGTGCGGATTGGTTGAGGCGACGTGGTCATCGAAGAGCCGCCCACCCAGGATCCAGCTAGGACGGTCACTATCAATGGTGCTATTGATGAGCCTATCGATGAAACCCCTAAAGGTCCAAAGGGGGAGGATAAATTGGTGGAGGAGGCTGCTGATGAATCTGTTGAAGAACCCTTCAATGTAGTATCTTTAGGACCGTTTGAAGAGATTATGCTCGAGCCACCCATTCCGGGTTCGATCGAGGAGACTATGGATGAACCAGTTGTTTACGCACCAGTTGAGAAGGCTGTTGAGGAGTCGGTTATAGAGACCATTGAGATGTCGACTGCTGTGATTGCTTCGGCCCCAATTAACGAAGTTTCGGCTGAAAGACCGGTAGGGGAGCTTGCGGAGGAGTCAGTTGTGCATCAGACAGTATTGGATCCTACTGTTTCTGTACCGCCAATGACCTATGTTATGGAGATTGTGGCTTTAGAAGCATAAAATTTTTAGCAATAAAGCCTTATGCTCCCAAGCCAATGAGGACATATGCGCCCAAGTAAACTTATATGCGCCCAAGTGACCCTGTGATGCTCTACGTGCCCAAGTCACCCTGTGAAGCTCTATGCGCCCAAGACAAGCTCCCCCCAGAAGTGGGGCACATAGCCCTATTTCAGGCTATGCGCCCAAGCCCAAACATCCCCTGACTCGGTCAAAACCACGATCAAAATATGCACCGAAGCGTACGGCCACGTCAGTCTCCACGAGCAGTCGGGCACCGAAGCATGTGGCCACATCAGCACCATGATCAACCCACGACCACGTAGCCTGCATATGCCTACATCCTATGTGCCCAAATCAGGACCATACGCCTACATGAAAACTAGTGTGTTTCCTCAAATGGGCGTATAACATCATTCCAGCTCAAAAGCTACTATAAAAAGGGGTCTTATCCCTCTTCAAAAGACAGAACGGAGAGCATTTTCAAGAGCCAAATTATTGCACTTCTTGCCAGTGAGCCGAGAGTTAGCAATTTTCTTAGGTTTTCTCCCACTTTTGTAATCAGAGTGTCAACGGAGTAAAAGAGCAACTGCCGTTCGATCTCCATCGTCCCATTCTCCAGAATTCTTTTTTGTACTCGGGGATCCTCAGCACAGGATCTCTCAGGCGTACTCAATTTGTGGTTCCTTGCGCCAATAAAGAAAAGACAGCGTTTCTTCTTCTTTTTTGTGTCCACAAAAATAGCGACTCTGCTGGGGACTACCTTTTTCTTTGACAAGAAGGTGGTGACGCAATCCGATACCGACAAAGTAGGGAGCACTCAGAAGATGTTGACCGTAAAGTTTGATCAGCAGGTGTTCGAAGAGATGCTCTCGAGGGATGACTCTACTCCCTCAAAATCAGCGAAGCCAAACAAGTCTCGCAAGACTTGGCTTCCGAATGCTCACTGTACATATCCTACTAGTGTCATAGTAGATATGCAACTGGAGGACTCTGTCACATGGGCACATTGCTCTGCCATAGAAGCTCCCCAAATGAAAAAGGTTCACACCATTCCGGGCTCTACTAGTCTAATGACTTCTCTCTAGGTGCAACCAATAACAGAGTATTCAACGCTCGAGACTTGGTAAAGAAAAATACTACCATGCCAAGAATCGGAGTGTACGACACTCTGGGCAAACCCAGCGAGGCTCACAAACGAAGGAGGCGAAGCTGGAAGAAAATAGTGCTGCTCCACCAAGCATGCGCCCAAGGGGGTGTGTAGGCGCATAACTCTAATCAGAAGGCTTCTGTCTTTGATAGATTGGGCATCCAGGGTCATGCGCCCAAGGCTATGCACCCAAGCTCAACTGATCCATATTATGTGCCCATATCGAGGAAGCTCAGACATGTTGCCAAGAAGCATGCGTCCAAAGCCAGTCTCCAAGGCCTATGCGTCCACTGCAAATGACAAGCCCTAACGCGTATAGCACGGGGCTATCTTCAAGGACATCACAGAACTTAGGTGTGGAGGTTGCCCCTGCACGTGAACTAAGTCTGGATGCACCAACTCTCCTTAGAAACACACATGCAAAGCTCGACGATGCATGTAACATGGGTTTTAAGGCAAAACTCCCTTCCGCTAACTTACGCGACATGATAAATCATAAGCGTAAAGCGAGGGAGGACATAACAATTCATGGTGCACATTCGTGCACCAGTATTGTCATCAACTATTGCTGCTCCAAATAACGTGAATGCCTCATAGACAGTCCGTGTTCCAATGACTGTATTTCTCTGACGTTAAAAAGCCGCTGTGTGTTTCATCCAACATGGCTTCATGGGGTCCCCCTTATGGATGTCCCAATAAAAAAAGGAGGACCACGAACCCAACTTTCTCTCTCAGTTCTGCGAGAAGAAGGAGAAAAAGTTTACCAACAGATGGCCAGTAGGCTGTCACATATGAATGAGTCTATATGGGTACTCGGTCAAAGGCAAGATTTTGTATATATGACGAGGACTCCCAAGCTGGGGGTAGTATTCCCTCAAAATCTGAAGCGGATGACCTTCATACTGGGGGTAGCCTTCCAGAGGACGACGATCCCTCCGAATGTTATGGCGACTATCTACCTCATCTACCTGAAGATGAGGGACTTGTCAACTCGAAGACAGACAGTATCAGCACCTGTTGTACTATTTTCTCTGTTCATCCTCGTATATTATCTACATGCAGACGAAGAAAGACCTGAAAAAGCCAGTGATCAGACCAGCAAACGGTTAGAGGGTCTTGAAACAGCATTCGCCAAGATCACTGATATGCTTACCAGTATCATGGCCGTCCAAGCTGCTGGGGCTATTCCTCCACCTCAACAAAACATCTCCGTTCATGCTAGTTCGGCTCATAGAAACAACCCTCCTTTACTATAAAAGGAGTATTATTCCGTTGTGCCTTCCCTAAATCTTGTAAATGCTGGGGGTAGTCCTTCGCCAACGACGCCTAACAACCGTTCAGCAGCCATTTCCCAACACCTGCTCAATCTACAGGATGTAATTGATTCTCTGGTTGCCCGTCTCGACACCATCTCACACAAAGACGAGTTTTAAATGATGGCGATATCTCAACCTTATCCTCTTGAGTGGGAGAATGCTACTTGGCTTTCTAACTACAAGCCGCTGATGCTAAATTTATTTGACGGTTTGACTTCTCCTCGTCAACACGTAACATACTTCAACACGCAGACTCTACACTTATCCAGGGATGATCCGTTCTTGTCAAAGTTGTTTATTAGCACCTTGCGGGGGGTAGCTTTTGAATGGTTCTACAGTCTGCCTAACGGTTGTATCAATTCGTCTAAAGACTTGGAGAGGTTGTTCCTCAACAGGTTTTACGAGAGTGGCATGCATGTTAGTATGTCCACCCTCATCGAGACCAAGCAAAGAAAGACTGAGTCTGTCATTGCCTTCATCGAACGCTTTAGACGGCTAGCACTGAAGATGCCCTTCGGTATACCAGACTCAGAACTTATTGATACTTATCGACATAACTCCCTTTCTACAGTGAAGTTCTGTCTGGGTATACATAAGTATGATATATGGCCCACTTTCATTAGGGCCGCTGCTGCTGCTAAATATGACGTTCCTAATTTAGAATTATTGGGGTTGAAAATACCCAAATCTGAAGACAAGGGGAAGCATCCTCAAACTATTCCTGTCCGTGGGGGTAAAGGGAAAGAAGTCCTGAAGGTCGACACTTCCAAAGGAGCTTCCAATTCTCAGGGCACCTCCGATAAGCCTAAGGAGACCTTCTCATTTGACGAAGACGATGTCATTACCATTTTTTACACATTGGCGAAGGCTAACAAACTGACATTGCCTCCCCCACGATGTCCTGCAGAGGCGAACCAACTCAACGATCCCAAGTACTGTCTCTATCATCAGTACGTGCATCATTCCACCAAGGACTGCATCATCTTGAAAAAGAAGATACAATAGCTTATCCACAGCCAAGTAATCAACCCCGAAGCTGAAGACAAGGTCGTATCTTCTAACATGATCTCTCTTCAGTTTGGTGACTTTTCTCCCACAGAAGTCCCAGATGGTGTTGTCCCGATCCCTAAGGCAATAATAGAAGTTGTCAACCTACCTCCAGCTTGCAACTCAACCTTGGTGCCACTCACGAATAAACGTGGTGAGATCATGTGGGTCCATCCGGACCTTGTGCAAGAAATGACACAGGGGGTGGTAACTCCCAAAGTAAAAAGGGACAAGAAATATAAGTCATGCCATATGGTGTCTTCTCCCATCTACGAGGTTCTATCTGGCGAGATGCGATCGGGGAAGGCTTATCTTCGGACATACGATCCCGCACAAGAAGAAGCTGTACCTTCTCAAGCTCCTGCTGTCCCCATAAGCTCAGAAGTCGGTCCATCTAAGCCTTCAACTATCGACAAAGCCAAGCAGAAGGAGACCCAGTTTGATAAGTCTCTGAAGACGCCAGCTCCCAAAGGCATGGATCGACTGTTTGCCCTAAAAAATCAAAGACAGGTATTACATAACACTGAAATTGATTACAAACTCACTTGTAGAAAGAAAAGCCTAAAAAAAATCCTAGGATACAATCTAAGTACAATTGTTTAGTTTTGATTCTGGAGGGTGACGGTGGAGGCTCGAAAAAATGCTATCAACTTTGCCTTACTCCGTAGACTATCTGACGCACTCTTTAGATCTTGAAGAAATTGCCCTCTTGAAGGTTGCCAGCCTTTTACAGGGGTGTGGCACCCTGCTATTTATAATAGAATGTATTTTGAGTCACATAGATGATCTATTGCCACGTGGCTGATTGGCACACGAAGACCCGCTCTTTGGCTACCATCTGTCGATTTATTAGGATTTTTTTACATAAAATCTGGATAGTTTAGGACTTGGTCAGATTGCCACGCGTCCTGTCGCGGGAATCATTTTTTTAGCCGCATAGATCTCTTAGTTTTCGACCATGTGGGACCGCATGAGCCTCATGCGGCTTAAGTCATAAACTTCCTTAGTCCAGATATAGCTTAAGAATTTAAGCCGCATAGATTCTATATTTTGGTCGCATAAAGCTTATGCAGCTTGGATCACAGTTACTCTTGGCTGCATGAAGTTTGGAGACTTTGGGACCGCATATGTCTGAGCCACATAAGGTTCATATAGCTTAGATGACACTCCTTCTGGCCGTATTAAGGCATACGAACCCTGCTTTTGGCCGACGTCTTATGTCTTATCTTTTTGTCGAAGTATCAGAGCTGTCATTTTTGTCAGTTTTGACAGGACTTGTCAGCTTTATCAGACGAGCTGCTCCTCTTGGCCGCATTTCTTTCTTTTGCAGCTGGTTGTCAACGGGCCGCATATGTCATTGAACCAGTTATGCGGCTTTTCTTTATGAGACCTATTTGGCCCAAAGTACTATACGACAATTTGTCATCCGTATGTACCCCATATTTTTTATGCTTCTACAAGAACCCCTTCAAAGCTTTCAAATTGCAAATTTGGAATACTTTGAATAAGAAGCATGAAAATATGTCAAGCAGCAGGGAGTCTTCAAGTCGCAGAAAATTTTTTGAACTGTAGAGAGATCTTGAGTCGCAGGGAAATCCTGAGCCGCAGAACAAATCTTTAGCCACAGGGACACTTCGAGCCGCAAAGAGCCTGCCAGCTGTCACTGCTGTATTTAATTTTTTGCTTCGATTGTGGATCTTTTTTCGAGATAAAGCCGACGATTACTGGAGATAAAGTCCCCAAACGTCGATATTTATCTTTAATGATCTCGAGAACCGAAGAGATGCTCGACGGTTATTATTGATAAAGTCCCCAAACGTCGTCCTTATCCTTAATGATCTTCGAGAATCGAAGAGTCTCTTTTCAGTAACTCTAAAAATAGGAGTCATTCAGAGAGAAAGATTTTCCTCTTTCACCTTCTCCTCCTTCGACTTCATCATACTTTCTGCTATGGCTCCAAAAGCTTCCAGGTCGACTAGTGCGGCGGCCAAAGGGAAGAGACTTGCTTCTCCGTCGAGAGCGGCAGACGCTCCTTCCATTCATTCCGACGTGCAACCTCCTCTCAAGAGTAAGGATGGTGAGCAAACGATGACTGAAATTTTGAATGGCCATAGCACATATTTTCATGCACGAGCCTGTCATATATTACTTTTTCTTTAAGTCTGGTCGATGCATGTCCTATCTTATTTGGACCACATGTGTTTTGTATGATAGCAATGCATGGACTGAGCCGCATGACCGCTGCTCATTAGAACTTGAACCGCATAAGTGTCTCAAGATTGATCTATATGAACATTTTATGACTGAGCTGCATAGGTGCCGCATGAGCACTTTAAGATCGGGCCACATGAATACTATAAGGCTGGGCCGTATGATTGCCTCATGACTGATCCGCACGAGTATTGGCCGCATGAGTTTTTTATGACTGAGCCACATAAGAGCCGCATGAACATGACTGAGCCGTATAAATACTGCATGAGTACTTCATGAAGCAGGCCTAATAACTTTGGGCTACATTAGCTCTATTTTGGCTGGGTCGCATAACAGAGTTCTTTATTTTCTTGGTGCTAAATCCCCTTTTTCCTATGTTTTTGTAGGGATCTGGCGAGCATACTTCTCCAGGATCGGTGTCGACGATGGAGTAAAAATACAACATTCAGGCACCTACATCAGACAGCTCAAAACTCTCTATGCTTCGGAAGAGTTTTCCCTACGCCTTTTTGGCATACACATCAAACAACTCAGGACTCTTCATACTTTGGAAGAGTTTTCCAGGTGGTAGGAAGGGCCTTTATACTTCGGAGAGTTGGACGGTAGTCAGGCGTCGTTATGAATGTCCCGCCTTCACGGCTTTCCAAGTAGGCAAAACCACCATCAGGGACCATGTTTTGAAGGTATGATCCTTCGGGGTAGCGGGGCTAAGACATCCGTAATATTGAGGGGAGGATAGCATGCTATATTTGCCCTCCTCCAGGCAGCTCCTTAGGGATTCAACAGCTTTGTTTGTTTCTCACCAGTAAAACATGACTTCCTTCGAGGGCTACAAAATTGCTTGAAGACGAAGTGCTGTCAAACCAAACTATGTATTGCCAGATTTTCCTTTCTTTGCTTTCTGCTGTCAATGTAGTCCTATAAATGTAACTGATCTTGAATAAGCATAGTATGTTCACTCCATTCTTTATTTGTGGTATTTTGTGGTACTTGTTCTAGAGGGCCTAATACAGCATTTGTGTTTGATAAAGAATATCCCACTGGAGAACTTTTGTGGACCTATTGCCCATTTGTGCATCTGGAAATACGAGCAAATAGATTTGAATGATATTTTGTGGACCAACTACTCTTTGGTACACCGGTGGTACGAGTATTAGATTAGGATAATTTTTATGGACTTATTACCATTTTTGTGTACTGGCGATGCGAGTATTGATAATAAGTGGGGAGAAAACCAACATATTTACTCAGGATTTGAATGATATTTTGTGGACCTACTACTCTTTGGTACACCAGTGGTGTGAGTAATAGATTAGGATAATTTTTATGGATATTACCATTTTTGTGTACTGGCAATGCGAGTACTGATAATAAGTGGGGAGAAAACTAACATATTTACTCAGAGGTAATAGGGACGTGGTAAATATGGGTCAAAACAAATCCTTCCTACTCAGAGGTGATGAGGACATGGTAGGAGTAGGCCAAATGGGGAAACACAGAACAACTCAGAGGTGTTATCAACATGGAAGTTCTATGTATTGGGTGATTTGTTTGTGATGGACGGGAAAACAACTCAGAGGTAATAGGGACATAGTTGTTTTTTTCCTGTTGGAGAATTTTGTGGACCTATTACCCTTTTTGTGCACTGACAGTACGAGTAATTGATTAGGATAAGTTTTATGGACCTATTATCCTTCTGCGGACTGGTGGTGCGGGTAATAAATTTTGAGACAAACTCCTGGTGGAGAAAAGCTATGACCAGGGAGTTCACAGATATGACCAATGGATGAGATATGAATTCATTCGGAGTAGCCAGAGAGTAAGTTCAGTGGCACCTGAGGGTACATAACTCAACAATCTGGGAGATAGTTTAGAAGATGTCATTCAGACATAGTATTTCGTGAGGAACTTGTCGTTAATGGGCATCATGAGCAAGTCTCCATTTGTTTTGCGAGACGGTACACGTCGTTGGAGAACATGGTCTCGATGATGAACGGTCCCTCGCATTTAGGTTGGAATTTGTCGGGAGTCTTGTGAGTCATGACCATTGGTCTGCGAATGGCCAAGACAAGATCGCCGACTTGAAATGTTCTCTGTTTGACTTTCTTGTTGAAAGCCCGAGAGATGTGCGCTTGGTAGAGATCTATGCTTTGTTGAGCTTGTAAACGCTTCTCATCTAATGCTTCCAACTCTTGTAGCCGTTGGCGGTAGTTATCGTACGATGTTAACCGGTAAGTAAGGGCCACTCGAAGTGAGGGGATCTGAGTCTCCAATTGGAGGACTACCTCGCTCCCGTAAACCAAAAAAATGGTGTATTTCTTGTAGCCTTCTGAATTGTCGTACGATACGCCTATAAGCACTCGCCAAACTTTTTATTCCAGTCGCGTTTGTTTGCAGACACGAACTTTTTGAGGAGCTTCATTATGGTTTTGTTGAAAGCTTCAGCCAGACAGTTGGCCGATGGGTTATATGATGTCGAGGCCATGTTTTGAATCCGTTTTTTGTCACAAAATTGATAGAAAGCGTGGCTTACGAACTGCGGACCATTGTCATGAATAATCCTCCGGGGCAGTCCAAAACGGCAAATTACTTGATGTTTTATGAAGGTAATCATGTTCGATGTCTTAACCTCTCACAACGGAATAGCTTTCGCCCATTTGGAGAAGTAATCGGTGATTGCAAGTATGAACCGATGCCCTCTAGGCGACGGTAGGGTGATGGGCCCAATGATGTCCATTCCCCATGCTTCGAATGGCCAAGAGGCCACTATCGAATGCAAGAATTCAGATGGCAGATGTATGAAATCTGAATGGATCTGGCAAGCCCTGCACTTCTATGCATAATCAACTGCATCTGCAACCATTGCGGGCCAGTAATAACCCATCCGGCGAAGACGATCTTACAATTTTGGGCCAGGTTGGTGAGCCCCACAAGTACCGTCATGAGCTTCACGTAGGGCTTTTTTGGCTTCTGTATTTGACAGGCATCTTAATAGTAGCCCATCGTAGGATCGTCGATATAACATTTTTGTCTCCGTATCATAGAAGAATCTGAGGGAGCATCTTCTGATTGAAGTTGCTTCCTTCACTTTCTCTGGCAGAATTCTATAGACTGCAAAGTCGATGAGCGGGCGTCTCCAGTCTTGTGTGTCATTGGTTATCTGGGCGGAGTAGCTCATATCCAGTTGAAGATTGTTCCTGGGGCAGACCAGCTCATGGCCTATTATGTCGACTAGATGATGAGTGTTATTTAGAAGCGCCAAAGAAGCGACGAGACCTGCTAGGGCATCGGCTTTGATATTTTAGAGCCTAGGAATGTGCTCTATAAAGAACCCCTCTAAGGTTGTAATGATGGCAATTGCTGTCTGATAATAGGGAATCAGGTCCTCGTTGCGAACCTCGTATGAACCTCGAATCTGGTTAACAACCAACTACGAGTCACCATATGCTTCCAGGTATCTGATCCCTACTTCTTTTACGAGTTGGAGCCTGATGACTAGAGCATTATATTCTGCTACGTTGTTCGAACAGGGTTCTATAAGAGAATACGCCCGATTGACTACTAGTCCAGAGGGAGAAATTAATACCACCCCGACTCCAGCGACGATATCACCTTGTGGCCCCGTTCTTGAAGCACCATCGAAGAACATTCGCCAAATAGCGTCGTACGAAGTCATGTTCGAGGCGAGGACTTCATCAGGAATTTCTTCATAAATTTTGGCTATTTCTTAGCCTGGATGGACTGCTAAGAAGTCAGCCAGGGCTTGACCTTTGATAGCCTTCTGCGGAACAAAAACCATGTCGTATGGGGACAACAGTATCGCCCAGGTGGCTAGACGAGAACTGAGTGTGCTTGGCTTGGTCACGAGAACCCTGAGATGATTAACTCGTGAAACAACATGGATGGTCTGTCCTGTCACATAGTGTCGTATTTTTTGAATGACGAACACTAGGGCAAGGCACTCCTTCTCCATGGCGGTGTACCTATGTTCCGGTCCTACCATCATTCGACTGAGATAGTAAATGGCTTATTCATGTCCCGCGTCATTATTTTGAGCTAGCAGAGCACCGAGGAAGTGTTCCTCCCGTACATAGAGCAGGAAGGGCTTTCCGTCGACCGGGGCTACCAGAACTAGCGGATTCATCAGGTATTCCTTAATATCATCGAAGGCACGCTAACATTCTTCGTTCCATACAAAAGAGACACCTTTTCTCATAAGTTGAGTGAAGGGTTGACATCGTCCTGAGAGGTTAGATATAAACCTCCTAATATAGGCTAATCTTCCCTGAAGGCTGTGGAGTTTGCGGAGGTTCCTTGGTGGATTCATCTCCAGAATTGCTTTTGTTTTGTCGGAATCTATGTGAATGTGCTGGAAAGTAATGACGAAGGCCAAGAACTTTCTGCTGGACACCCCCAGGAAAGAATTGGTGGGATTCATCTTCAGGTTGTGTGCCCGCATGAGGTCGAACACTATTTTCAAATCATGTAAGTGATTATTTCTGGAGCAGCTCTTGATGGCGATGTCGTCAACGTAACACTCCATCGTCTTGCGTAAATGATCTCTGAAGATGAAACTCATAGCCCGTTGATATGTAGCACCAGCGTTCTTCAGGCCAAAGGGTATGACTGTATAACAATATACGCCGATCGACGTTCGAAATGATGTATGCTTCTCATCATCATGAGACATCTTGATTTGATTGTATCCTGAAAAGTCATCCATAAAGGACATGCGCTCGAAGCCACACGTATTGTCGATCATTATGTCAGTGATCGGAAGAGGGAATTCATCCTTAGAGCATATTGCATTCATATTACAAAAATCGATGCAAATTTGTATCTTTTTGTTCTTCTTGATGACTGGCACTATATTGGTTACCCATTCTGGGTGTTGCTCTTCACATATGAAACTTCTAGCTATGAGCTTGTTTACTTCCGCTTCAATAGAATTCATGATGTCCGGACGAAACTGCCGCTGCTATTGTTTGACTGGTTTTGCATCTGGATAAATGTTGAGCTTAAGAAGTACAATCTCGGGGTTTAGCCCTGGCATGTCTTCATAGCTCCAGGCAAAGACATCGATGTATTCTCTGACGAGTTGTAACAACAACTCCCGCTCGTCGTCTGTCAAACTTTTACTGACGAACTTTTACTGACGAAGATTGGCTTTGGAGAGGTTTCATCACCTAGGTTTACTTGTATAACATCATCCTCAGTAGAAGGATCATGAAGTTCAAAGCGTTTCTCACATTATGCATCTAGTTGCTGGACCCACGGCTCCAACTCAAGTGGTTCAAGTAGGACTTAATCTTCCTCTTCGATATCAGCAGATGCCATGTTGACAGATAATGTTTGTCTGAATATATCTCTAATATTGCTATCGGAGTCGTAAATGGGTGACTCGGACGAATGAGAGTGCTACTCGCATTCTTTATCAGAACTTTCGGGCATTGTGGGTGGAGTAACATACCCGAGGCTGCGTCTGGATTTGTTATAATGATTCTGAGGTTTTTCTGCCAATGCCGACGGCTGTAGAGGCAATCGCCGACCACTGCCATGATTTACACCCGGGGTAGCCTCCATGTCATACCCCTGCTTTTGTATGAAGTATTTGACTTGAGGACTATACAAGTAGAGCGGTAGTCTTCCAGCGTCGGGTCCGAGGTCGGACTTTTGTGGCATAAATGATTGTGGACCTTCTTTTCGGTCAAAGATGATTGTGGGATCCCATCATCTTATGTCTGGACTGGGAAGTAAGCACCTTTTATGGGAGCAAGTCGATTTGGGGTATGGACGGTTATCACCCGGGTGTACAGGCTAACGTCTAGACAGTCCCGTGCGGCATACGTCATATTAGGCTTATCATACTCAGAATAGTCTAACGGTAGCCTCTTATTGATGAAATAAGAAATTTTATCCACAGGGATTACATCATCAAGAGAGGGGCTATCCATCTGTGTAACCAAGTATTTGGCGAGTTCTTCGTCCTCCTTGGCTACCCCCTGCGAGCATAGAGGTCGGGATGCTGTCTTGGGCAACTTGACCACCAAGGGTTCCGCTTGAGGTATTGACTTGCCTGAGAGTATTGGATCGACACTTGGCTGCTGGCTCGTCTTAGAAAGACGGATGGCAATTGGCTCAGCAAGGGACTTTGTGTCTTTCGGTCGCCTTGGAGTAGATTTTGGCAATCGGATTACCATCGGTGTTACAGAGGGCCTTGCATCTTCCTATTGCCTTTGATAGGACTTCGGAAGCCGGATCACCATTGGCCCTATGACAGGTTTTGACTCCTAGCTGGATCTCGAAAAACGGATGACCATTGGTTCCAACTGCGTAGGTGTGGCAGGAGAACCGAGCACCTTTTTATGCAAGGTTGCGACAAGGGGTGCGGCCCTGCCCAGTTTATGGGCTTGGAGACAAGTTCTCAAGGGTTCTTCTGGCCATGTGATAGCTTCCAGCTCGTCAGTTATATGTTTAATGGATTCATCATATAGACAAGCCTCCGAAGAGTAATAAGATTCAACCCCTTTAAAGGGATCAATGTCGGCAAATTTAGTTTTTACGAAACCGTGCTTACTGACATACTTGAAACACAAGTGAAGGGTGGATGGCATGATCATATAGTCATGTATCCATGGACGTCCCAGGAGGATGTTGTATGAGGTGTCTACATCTATGACGTAGCAGGTAACTTCTGTTTTTAGGTCACCAACTGGCATTTCAACCGGATCTTACCTAGGGGATAGTTCCTTCCCGAGTTAAAACTGCTAATGGCAGTGTTGGTCACTGCTAGTCGGTGCATAGGTATGCCAAGAAGTTGGAGCAGGCTTTTCGGGATGATGCTTATTGACGAGCCAGGGTCGATATGCATTCGATCCACCTTGATGTCTGTAACGCTCGTAGTTCGTATTACGTATTTTGGTATACGTGTACAGAATTCTGACCCAGAATTAGACTCGTCTTGCTTAGCTTAATCCTGGTCTAATCTTGCCTTGGTTTATTTTAGGTTCATCCTGGTTTGACTTGTTTTGACTGGCTAGTCTTAGGTTTTACATTGGCATGGGATAGTTAGCATTTCCTGGTTCATGTGGTTTATCCTGGCCTTGGCCTGCATTGGGTTCGGTTGGGTTCGTTCTGGTTGGGTTTGGTTTGAGTTAGTATGCAAACTCCTACCTACCACCATCCCCCATTTATTAACCCAACAACCCTTCTCACTCCTCATTCATTGCTCATTTACTACTTCTTTTCTTCTTCCTTATTTCTTCTCCACCGACCCCCGCCCTAGGCAAGTGCAACTTGCTTCATGGAGGAACTCAAGTTTAATTGTTCCATTGTTTTCCTCACGAGATTCTAAGACACTTTAGTACTTAGCATTTTTACTTTCATTGGTTCATTTTATGTAGATCTATGTTTGTTGCATTTTCGGATTTCTCGGTTTTGATCTAATAACCAGGCTTATTTTCAAAAACTAAGAGTCCTCTGTAGAAGGCATTCTGAAGTTACGCAAGTTTGGTTTTGGAATGGTTTGATTTTATCGAGTCTTGACCGAGATGGGACTTTCTTGAGCTCTTGAACTTTTATGCCTGCTTGTCTTTGCCTTGGGGAGAAGATGAAGTTTTACGCACACGTTCTTACATGCTAGCGTAGTATTTAGTTTTACGCACACGTTCTTACATGCTAGCATAGTTTTTAGTTTTACGCATACGTACGAGCGTTTCATTTACCCTCTTTACGTACATATTTTAACGTGCTAGTGTAGTGTTTCCTTTTTTACGCATACGTCTTAAACGTGCCAGCGTAGTGTCCCCTTTAAGCACACGCATTGCGTACCAGCGTAATCCTTTTTACGTCGAGTTCACTTGAACTCTACGCGGGGGCCACTCGTGCTCGCGTAGACTCTCCCTCGCTCGCTTAGAGCCTTACGTGCGTAGAGCTTCACTTGGGTGCTCGTGCGCGTAAAGTTCCGCTTGTATAGGGTGCTTGCTAGCGTAGAGCCTTGCCCGCGTAGAGTTCTCTCTCGCGTAGGGCTCCTGCTCGCGTAGAAGCGGTCTTTCCTTGGTCTTGCTCGTATAAAGCCACTTTTAAGCTTGGGGCCTCTTGGCCTAGCGTAGAGGTTCACTAGCGTAGAATCTTGAGCCCCCTTTTGTGTCCCCAATTGTCTTTATGTCCATGCACTTTTTATGAACTTGATAATCACAAATTGATTGACATGACTGGACTGATAATTGTACATGGCACGGTATTACAAGTAAATTGACATGACATGACATGACATGACATGACATAACATGACATGACAAGAAATAACAAGTAAGCATGATGGAAACTATTGAATACAGTTACGACGGCTAGCATGACATGACAAGAATAAATGCCCTAGATACCGTGGATGAGTATGTTTATACAAGTGAACCAGTATTGTCTTGCATCATGTCTAGGGCAGGGAACCCTGAATACCACGGTCAGGGGTACCTACTGAAATTGACTAAGGCTAATAACTAGAATAATCCAGTAGTCATGAAGAGATTTCTCAGCTACAGGCAATCCCGTTATCTGGGCGCGCAAGTGGACTTGTAGCCTGCCGACGACCAGGGCACATTTCCAGCATACTGTCATGTGTTGCACCCTTCATGAACGGATATTCGACCTGGATAACTTGGATGGTCTGCAGGACTTGTGGCTGTTGGAATATTTCTTTGCATCTTGCTAATAACGAGGCCTGTGATAACCCTAGCTAGTTATAGTATCAAGCCATACTTATTGCTTGGCCGTGATTAATTGGATGGAGTCTAACTCAGTCTTGTCTCGTCCTGATCCTGTACAAGATTGTTGCATAACCTGATTGCTTGTGCTTTTCTTTTATCGATAAATGGTGGAAACCAAGTTCCGTTCAGATTAAGGGTTACAACCCCGGTCCTTGTTTGGTATAAGGGTTGTAACCTGGCTATCTGAATAGTCCCATGGTTATCGTATCATATATCCACATAATTTTTTTCCATATCTCCAGTTTTAATATGTTATTATGTTTATGTTAATTGCTGGTTTTAGTTCTTAAGTGAAACCTCCTTTGTGGCACTTGCTCTTTCGGGGATCTGACACAGCTGGTTTTGCATAGCAAGATACCAGAGCAGCTCCAGAGGATCTCCCTACCTTCCAGCCAGATGGTGGCCACCAGGCGTAACCAAGGCAACGAGTAGGTTTCCCTTTTGTTCTCCCATTTTATTATAAAAATATTCTTTTGAGGCGTTTAGCCGACGAGCACGTGTTAGCTCGATTGTACTTCGTTTATTGTCTGCCTACGGGCTGTAACATGATTGACGAATCCTAGGGTTGATCATGTATGACTAAAACTCTTGCTAGTCTTTATATTTTGTACGACTAGCTTCATGATCATCCAAATATGTAATGTATGGGAAGCCTTACTATTGTATATTTGATGCTCTAACATCTTGTAGCTGTTATTCCTTGCATGAGATTGAGACAATAGGCTTGTTCATAACCATAAGAGACTGATGGCTTTTAGTTAAACCCTCATGTATCTAGACAGCCGTGACCGTATAGCGAGGTATATTCCATTTTAATATACATAGGTGGCTATGTATGCCCCCGCTCTCCAGTATTTTGGTTCTGGGGCATTACCTGGTTTAAGTGGTGGCCCATGCAGGTCTTGTGAATCAAGATATGTAAGGGTTTACCGAATAGATGTCTCAATCAGCACTCGTCCTTGATCTCTGCTCGTATCCTCTGAATTCCTGAATTCTTGACCTGATCACATGCTTGTATCTTTGATCTGTCCTGGTCCTTCCTTATTGTTCCCTGTGTCGTCTTCTTCAGCGGTATTATTCCTGGTCCTACCGATCGGTAAGGCGAAGCACCACCCATAGGCCAGCAGCAACCTGGAGATCAAGCCCAGCATTCAGGAGTAGCCTCATGAGGCATGCCTACTGGGGGTCAAGAGCCCCCAGTTCTGCCAGTCTAGCCTGTAAAGCCCGATGATGGCACCTTGGTGGATCTCATCAGGACATTGCTAGCATCTCAAGATCGTTGAGGCGATACCCTGCACCAGACAGTACAAGATGCTCTGGACAGAGGCGATCATCAAGGTAACAGTGCGGCCAACAGCTTCAAGCGTTTGAACCCTCCTTTCTTTGACGGCAGTGAGGATACGATTATTGCAGATGCTTGGCTGCAGGATACAGAAGTGATTCTAGAAGCGGCAAAGACGCCCGAGAATGAGAAGGTGGCGATAGTACGCCTATAGCTACTGGATCTTGCCAGTAGCTGGTGGGCGGCACAGGCCGTTGGATTAGTAGCACCTATTACTTGGACATTATTTTGTGTGAGATTCCAGACCAAGTACTTCGATGTTGTAGATCGGTACGATCTACAGATGAGGTTCACCAATCTGAAGCAGATGGACAGGACGATCGATGGATATACAACCGAGTTTTCGAGACTTAGTCGGTTTGCTCCCACCTTGCTAGCGACCGAGTTCGACAGAGCCCAGCGGTTCCAGCAGGGGCTCCATCTAGATATTTTATTGGCAGTAGAGCAGTTCGAGCATCAAACTTTTGATGCGGTATTGAGGGCGGCCAGGAGGCATGAGTATACCTTCCCGAGGATCGTGGACAGGATCGGAGGTCAGAAGCGATCTCATGGCCATATGAATCAGTCTTCAACACCAGCCCCGGCAGCTAGGGCTTTGACAATTGGAACTCCGAGGCGGGCGGCCTCAGTGACGTCAGTTCAGCATTCGACCCCGATGAACCCTCAGCAGCAGAAGCAGAAGCAGTCTTCCGCAGTGGAATGTTCACATTGCGAGAAGCCAGGACATGTGGTGGCAGAATATCGCAGAGCACAAGGATTGTGCTTAGTTTGTGGATAACCGGACCACAGGATTAGGAACTGCCCGAACAGGGGGAGTTCTTCTTCTTAGACCTTTTCTAGTCCTTCGGTGAGAGGACCAGCATCAGTCCAATAGCAGCAACAGTTTTTGAGGCCCTTGCCGCCATAGTCCCAAGCATTCCAGCAACAAAATTCCCAGTAATATGCACAAGCCTAAGCCCTGATTCAGAGTAGATAGAGAGGTTTTTAGCAGAGGGGACCCGCACCCAGAGGACATAGTCAGGCGATGGAGATGACCGTAGAAGAAGGATTGGCACCAGGTGAGGTAGTGGCATGTACTATTCTCGTCAACTCCTCTCCAGCACAAGTATTATTTGATTCTGGTACATCGTATTCATTCATGTCTGCACGATTCGTGACACGATAGGACTGGAGTCCGAGTTATTATCAGTAAGACTCAATATACTTACTGGTAACGGTCTTGTGGGAGTAGATAGAGTGTTTTCCTCATGTCGGATCGTGGTTAGCGGTAGAGAGTTTCCTGCAAGATTGATAGAGTTTCCGATGGCCGATTATGATGTAGTCTTATTAGGGATGGATTGGTTAAGGGACCAGTATGCTAGGATAGACTGCCATATTGGCAGGGTTGTTTTTAGCATTCCAAACGAGCCAGAGTTTTCCTTTTTCCAAGGCAAAGTTGAACCTTCTCCTCCAGTATTGTGGATGGCAGTAGCAGCAGTACAGTTACCCCGGATAGTCGAGGAGTTTCCAGATATTTTTCTAGAGGAGCTTCCAGGAATGCTGCTAGAGTAAGAGATCGAGTTTACTTTCGACTTGATCCCAGGGACAGACCCAGTGTCGGAGAGAGTCTATAGGATGGCGCCATCAGAGTTAGAGATATTATACAAGATGATTGAAGAACTCAGGACCAAGAGATTCATTCGTGCAAGTGGATCGCCTTGGGGAGCCCCGATGTTTCTTATTAGAAAAAGGATGGTACATCCAGATTATGTGTAGATTATTGTACCTTGAACTCAGTGACAATCAAGAACTGATACCCTCTTTCGAGGATAGATGGCTTGTTTGATCAACTCAAGGGGCAGCAGTATTCTTGAAGATCGACTTACGGTCAGGATACCATCAGATCAGAGTCAGAGAGCAGGATATTCCGAAGACAGCTTTCAGATCTAGATATGGGCATTGGGAGTTCCTTGTTATGCCATTTGGAGCAACCAATGTGCCAGCTGTATTCATGGACCTCATGAATCGCATTTTCATGCCATACTTGGATCAGTTCGTAATTGAGTTCATAGACGACAGCCTGGTCTACAAAAAGAGTGAAGCGGAGCATGAGAAGCATCTCAGAGTTGTCCTCCAGATTCTCAAAGAGCACTAGTTATACGCAAAGTTCAGTAAATACGAGTTCTAGCTCGATCGCATTTCGTACTTGGGTCATATTATTACCAGAGGTGGGGTAGAAGTGGATCCCCAAAAGATAGTAGCCATTGAGACGTGGCCAATGCCCAGCACAGTTGTAGAAGTTTGCAGTTTTCTTGGCTTGGCCGGCTACTACCAGCGATTTATTTCAGATTTTGCTCGAATTTCAGCATCTATGACCCAGTTGACCCGTAAGGATGCGCTGTTTGTCTGGACAGCACAATATCAAGATTCCTTTGAGAAGTTGAAGCGAGGCTTGCTGACGGCACCCATTCTCACGCTTTCAGATGGGACCGAAGGATTTTCAGTATATTGTGATGCATCAGACAGAGGTTTAGGATGTGTTTTGATGCAGTATGGAAAGGTAATAGCTTATACGTCACGTCAAGTTCGTGATCATGAGAGGAATTACCCGACCCATGACTTGGAGTTGGCAGCAGTAGTGTTTGCACTTAAGCTTTGGAGGCACTACTTGTATAGAGATAGGGTGGAGATTTTTACCGACCACAAGAGCCTGAAGTATGTATTCACCCAAAAGGATCTCAACATGTGTCAGAAAAGATGGCTAGAGTTATGACGTCAACATGTAATATCACCCAGGAAAGGCCAATGTAGTAGCAGATGCGTTGAGCAGGAAAGCTAAAGTTTATTTCCTCACAGCGCAGCCAGAGTTATTGGCAGATCTTCAGAAGATGGATATAGAAGTGGTCCTTCCTACCAGTGTGACATTGATGGCCAGTCTACAAGTTCAGTCCAGTATAGTTGAGCGGATCAAGTTAGCTCAGTCAACATATTCTAAGCTTCAGCGGCTTAGGACAGAATGTATAGCAGGGCGAAGACCAGAATTATGTATCCATGAGGATTGTACACTTCGACATGGGAGGCGTCTTTGTGTACCCAGTGTAGATATAAGACAGGAGATCATGGCAGAAGCTTACAGTTCCCAGTATTTGATTCATCCCGGTGGTACGAAGATGTACCGTGATATCCTTCAGCACTTTTTGTGGAATGGCATGAAGAGGGAGATAGCCCGGTTTGTCTCTCAGTTTTTGGTTTGCCAACAAGTTAAAGCTGAATATCAGAGACCGGCTGGACTTCTACATCCTTTGCCAATTCCAGAATGGAAGTGGGAGCATATAACCATGGATTTCGTGACTAGATTACCTAGGTCCCCGGCCGGTAGAGATGCTATTTTGGTTATTATAGACAGGCTTACGAAGGTGGCTCATTTTCTTCCGTTCAGAGTTGGTTAGTCGATGGCTCAGCTAGCAGAGATTTGCCTCAGGCAGATTATCAGATTTCACGATATTCCAGTCAGTATCACCTCGGACAGAGATTCAAGATTTATATTGTACTTTTGGCGTAGTCTACAAGAGAGTTTGAAAACTCACCTCCAGTTTAGCTCAGCTTATCATCCGCAGACAGATGGTCAGTCAGAGCGTACCATACGAACCTTGGAAGATATGTTGAGATCTTGTACACTCGACTTCGGTGGTTCGTGGGAGGATCACCTGCACCTGGTGGAGCTCTCGTATAACAACAGTTTCCAAGTCAGTATCCAGAGGGCACCATTCGAGGTACTGTATGGTAGGAAGTACTGATCTCCGCTAGCATGGGATGATATTGGAGAAAGACAGATGCTCGGTCCAAAATTGATTACTCAGACAGTTGAGGTGGTCAGAAGAGTCAGAGATCATCATCGAGTTGCACAAGATCGCCAGCGCCATTGGGCCGATTCACATTGGCGTCCCTTTAAATTTTTTGCCGACGACCATGTATTCCTTAGGATCTCACCTAACCGTGACGTCATTCATTTTGGCGTACGGGGAAAGCTTAGTCCTAGGTATATAAGGCCGTTTGATATCCTCGAGCGAGTAGAAGACGTGTCATATCGTCTCGCTCTCCCGCCGTTGTTGCGTAAGGTGCATGATGTTTTATATTATCCCAATTACGACGGTATATCCCGGATCTGAGTCATGTTCTTGATCATTCGGAATTGGTTTTTGGTACCAACCATTCGTATGAGGAGAGACCCGTATCCATATTGGACCGAAGAGAGAAGATACTCAAGAACAAGACTATTAGTTTAGTCCGTGTTGCTTGGGGTCATCACTCTTTGGGTGAGTCAACATGGGAACGTGAGGATGATATTCGATCGTGATATCCTGACCTGTTTGACTCGTGAGGTATAATGTCTTCCTTATGCCTCATACCTTCGATTCCTTGCTTGCATGATTGATTGCTTAGTATAGCTCGCCCTTACCTCTCTAGCCTCTTAATTAAATTTCAAGGACGGAATTCTTTTAAGGTGGGTTGAGTTGTAACATCCATAGTTTATATTACGTATTTTGGTATACGTGTACGGAATCCCGACCCGTAATTAGACTTGTCTTGCTTAGCTTGTTCCTGGTTTAATCTTGCTTTGGTTTATTTTGGGTTCATTCTGGTTCGACTTGTCTTCACTGGCTAGTCTTGGGTTTTGCATTGGCATGGGATAGTTAGCATTTCCTGGTTCATGTGGTTTATCTTAGCCTTGGCCTATATTAGGTTCGGTTGGGTTCGATCTGGTTGGGTTTGGTTTGAGTTAGTATGCGAACACCCCTACCTACCACCATCCTCCATTTATTAACCCAACAACCCTTCTTTCTCCTCATTCATTACTCATTTACTTCTTTTTTTTTCTTTCTCATTTCTTCTCCAACGACCCCCACCGTAGGCAAGTACAACTTGCTTCATGGAGGAACTCAAGTTTTATTGTTCCATTATTTTTATTACGAGATTCTAAGACACTTTAGTACTTAGCATTTTTAATTTCATTGGTTCATTTTATGTAGATCTAAGTTTGTTGCATTTTCGAATTTCTTGGTTTTGATCTAATAAACTGGCTTGTTTTCGAAAACTAAGAGTCCTCTGTAGAAGGCATTCTGATGTTACACAAGTTTGGTTTTGGAATGGTTGGATTTCATCGAGTCTTGACCGAGATGGAGCTTTCTTGAGCTCTTAAACTTTTACGCCTGCTTGTCTTGGCCTTGGGGCGAAGATAAAGTTTTACACACACGTTCTTACGTGCTAGCATAGTATTTAGTTTTATGCATACGTTCTTACATGCAAGCGTAGTATTTAGTTTTACGCACACATTTTACGCGCCAGCATATCATTTACCCACTTTACGCACACGTTTTAACGTGCTGGCGTAGTGTTTCCTTTTTTTACGCACACATCTTAAACGTGCCAGCGTAGTGTCCCCTTTACGCACACGCATTGCCTGCCAGCGTAATCCTTTCTACGTCGAGTTCACTTGAACTCTACGCGAGGGCAACTCGTCCTCGCGTAGACTCTCCCTCGCTCTCCTAGAGCCTTGCGTACGTAGAGTATCACTTGGGTGCTCGTATGCGTAAAGTTTTACTTACATAGGGTGCTTGCTAGCGTAGAGCCTTGCCCACGTAGAGTTCCCTCTCGCGTAGGGATCATGCTCGCGTAGAAGCGGTCTTTCCTTGGTCTTGCTCGCGTAAAGCCACTTTTACGCTTGGGGCCTCTTGGCCTAGCGTAGAGGTTCGCTAGTGTAGAATCTTGAGCCCCCTTTTTCGTACCCGATAATCTTTATGTCCTTGCACTTTTCATGAACTTGATAATAACGAATTGATTGGCATGACTGGACTGATAATTGTACATGGCATGGTATAACAAATAAATTGACATGACATGACAAGTAAGCATGATAGGAACTATTGAATGCTGTTGCGACGGCTAGCATGACATGACAAGAATAAATGGCCTGGACACCATGGATGAGTGTGTTTGTACAAGTGAACCAGTATTGTCTTGCATCATGACTAGGGCAGAGAACCCTGAATACTACGGTCAGGGGTACCTACTGAAATTGACTAAGGCTAATAACTAGAATAACCCAATAGTCATGAAAAGTGTTTCCAGCTACAGGCAATCCCGTTATCTGGACGCGCAAGTGGACTTGTAGCCTGCCGACGAGTAGGGCACATTTCCAGCACACTGTCATGTGTTGCACCCTTCATGAACGAATATTTGACCTGGATAACCTGGATGGTCTGCAGGGCTTGTGGCTGTTGGAATATCTTATTGCATCTTGCTATTAACTAGGCATGTGATAACCCTGGCTAGTTAAAGTATCAAGCTGTACTTATTGCTTGGCCGTGATTGATTGGATGAAGTCTAACTCAGTCTAGTCTTGTCCTGATCCTGTACAAGATTGTTGCATGACCTGCTTGCTTGTGCTTTACTTTATCGATAATGGTGGAAACCAAGTTTCGTTTAGATTAAGGGTTACAATCCCGGTCCTTGTTTGGTATAAGGGTTGTAACCTGACTATCTGAATAGTCCCATGGTTATCGTATCGTATATCCTCAAGATTTTTTCTATATCTCCAGTTTTAATATGTTATTATGTTTTATGCTAATTACTTATTTTAGTTCTTAAGTAAAGCCTCCTTTGTGGCACTTGCTCTTTCTGGGATCTGACCCAGCTGGTTTTACGTGGCCAGATACCGGAGCAACTCCAGAGGATCTCCCTACCTTCCAGCAAGATGGTGACCACCAGACGTAACCAAGGCAATGAGTGGGTTTTCCTTTTGTTCTCCCACTTTATTGTAAAAATATTCTTTTGAGGCGTTTAGCCGACGAGCACGTGTTAACTCGATTGCACTTCATTTACTGTCTGCCTACGGGCTGTAACATGATTGACGAATCCTAGGGTTGATCATGTATGACTAAAACTCTTGCTAGTCTTCACATTTTGTACGACTACCTTTATGATCATCCAAATATATAATGTATAGGATGTCTTACTATTGTATATTTGATGCTCTAACAGGTTGTAACTCTATTCCTTGCATGAGATTGAGACAAGAGGCTTGTTCATGACCATAAGAGACTGATGGCTTGTAGTAAAACCCTCATGTATCTAGATAGCCGTGACCGTATAGCGAGGTGGATTCCATTTCAATATATGTAGCTGGCTATGTTTGCCCCCGCTCTCCAGTATTCTGGTTCTGGGGCGTTACAATGTCACTTATGTATCCATTTTAGTACAAGGATGATCATGCAAATTGGACTTGATCAACATGTCCTGAGGAGTAAATAGGATGTTGGGCATTGCATCTGTGGTATCGTAGCCTTATAGATCTGCTTGCGGGTCTTCCCATGGAGGCTTGACCTAGGCTAAGTAAGCGTCAGCATTTTGGAGTGCTTCGCTTAATGCGATACGAAGATCCTTGGAGAGACTTAGGAGCCCGTATAACGATAACTTTGCTCGCGTATTAGCCAATTATGCTAATATGTCAAATTTGTAAGGTCTCTCCAATCCCTGAGGTACATCATTGCGGAGTGGCCTGTCGAAGCGGGTTTCCTTTGTTTTGGACTTATCCGCCAGTGGAGGCTGAGATGGCCTTGGAACATCGGAGGGAGGCAACGTTGCTGGCTGAGGATCTTCGACTGAACTATCCTGAATGGGGTGGACTTGTGCTCCAGACTGGGTAACAATAGCTGCAGCTTCCTCAGCCTCGTCTAAAATTGTATGGTAGGATCTAGACTTCCTGTCCTTTTTCTTGCTGGTAGGAGATGACACCACCTGAGTAACTTCGGACACCAAGTTTGGATGTAACCATATGATCTCTCCTCGCGATGTAGTTTGGGGTACCAATCCAGATGTCTGGCTCCGGTTGGATGGAAGATTAGTAACCTCCATTGTTGCCCGAGGGACAGGTATGACCCCATTTGGAGTGCTTGTTGGAGGGAAATCCCCGAACTAAATAGACACCATGTTTGCCGCCACGGTAACCTCTTCAAAGTCTACTGACAAAGCTTTGGAGTTAATAAGACTCTGAATGTTCTGCTTCAATTGGAAGCAATCATGAGTGGCATGATGGACATAGCGGTGGAAGTGACAATACTTTGGGTCGTCCATTTCTGCCGCTCAGGGCTCGTACCTTGGTGGAGGAAGCTGGATCCTACCCCCTTGTAAGTGCATATCGATGATAGGTTTGACATGACTATCTTCAAATGAGTAAGTAACCTTGGGCCACGGACCTTCGGTCTGTTTTTGTTCGAGTTTCGGAATCGCATCAGTGACCATGGCATGTTTTCTATTATTGTCCCGGTTGATGGTGGCACCACTGTTATTGTTACTGGAGGTGGAACCAGGACGTCTGCCCTTATCTTCTCCTTCTGGGATGTGTAATCCCAGCTGGCGAGCCTTCTTCAATTTTGCCTCTGCGTTGGTAGCACTTATGATGAAGGTCGTCCAATCCCTGAACTGATCGTCACCCATCCAGAGGCTAATTGCAGGAAGCAGCTTCTTCTGGCAGATTTAAATCAAGGAGCTCTCGGGAATATCTTGGGGGCAATCTCATTGCGGTTTGGCAGAACTGCTCGATATAATTCCTTGTTAGCTTTTTTTCTCCCTGAACGACGTCCATGAGAGACGACATCGTTACATCATGCCCCAATTCGTAAAATCTTTTCAGGAACATGTGTTTGAAGCCGTCAAAAGAATGAATGCAGTTGTCGAAAAGGTTGCGGTACCAGTCGAACGCGATTCCCTCCAATGCTCCGATGAATAACCGCGTGAGGATGGCATCACTATACGGCAAATGGTCGATTGTGACCTCAAAGATAGTCATGTACCGACTAGTAGAGGTCTTCCTATCATAAGAATCGATATTAAACAGCTTGTACCGTGGTGGAAAAGGCACGTCTCTCCATGCAACGGGATATAGCTGTCGTATTCTGAGATCCTGAGAGGTGTCTCGGGCATTGAACATTGCCCGAAGCTCCTAGACTTTCCTCCTTGCCTCCTTGGCTTCATCTGCAGCTGAAGGAACGGATGCTGCTAAGGGATCATCACCCAAAGGAGGGGCAGTCGTGTTGGAGTCCGCATTGACTGTGGGTCCCAGGCTTGTTTGTCCGGGCATCCTCGTTGGTTGAGTTGGCAAGGCGGCTTTGATCTCGTCCACGGACTTGACCTAGGATAGGAGCATGGCTTCCAGTACTTCTAGCCGTTGTTGGTCAGAAGACGCTTCATGATCATTGTCAGCCATAAAGACTGTCCTCACGTGGGTAGAGGTGGAAGGGATTGTGGCAGAGGTACTCTCTGTGCCGTACCCTTGTATAGAGAAATCGTCAGGGAATGTCGAAATATCATCTTCCTCTGAATCGGAAGGGGTGTTACCCCCTGTGCAGGAAGTCGCATCGTCTTGGTGAGGGTGGTGGCCCTCAGGGAAATCCAAGTCTATTGCACAGTTATGGGGGACCTGTACCCCCTGTATGTGCTCTTGGTACACCGGGTTGTTGCATACATTAAGGGGACTGCTACCCCCAGCTTCATCTACTATCAAGGAAGCTGAAGGCGCACCCCCGGGTGCTGGAAGATTCTTTTTGGGTCGAGTGCCTAAATAGACACCCCCTGTGGTTGTCGATGGGAACTCTCCAGATGAGGGTCTCCTTACAATACTGGCTGAGATGGCCGGGCTGGAAGTGCCTATCTTCTTTCCTCCCTTGCCAGGAGGAACCTTTTGAGTTGAATTATAGGAGGCGAAAGGAAATTCCTCGTCCCCTGGAATTTGTACCAATTTCTTGAGTTGTTGTCGGACAGGTGCTGGTTGCTGCAGTCGTTGGAAAACTGACTGTCGATCTTCAGGTGCTGTTGATTTGTCGCAGCAGTAGTTGATGATGACTTGGGTGCAACGACGCCCCGAGAGGGACTCATTGCATGTCAATGCTGCCGTCTTGCGTTTGTGAGTAATCACGTCAAGTAAGTCGGTAGGAAGCTGCTCTACCTTTGCACCAAACTTATGAACTCAGGTATCCCGAGTGCACGAGTGCTTAGGTATCATGTTTGCTCCCTGATCCGTTGCTAGTAAAAGCACTTGCTCGAGATCTTTAGAGGGAGACTTTAAAGACCCACCATGTCCGTTATCCCTACGGTACTGGACGCGGGTGGTTCTGTACAACTTTCCGTCAGGAGTCCGTGTAACAGTCAATGGGGCCCGCTGACAATCAGTAACTTGGATAGTTGACTGGGCTGGTTTGGCCTATACTGTCCTAGACTTTTTTGACTTAGCACCCGTAGGCGCATAGTAAAAAGGGTCCAAATTGATACATCCCACATTCTCAATGGGCTGTATGGCGTCGGGCCCGTATGAGAGGCGATCGAACACAGAGCTTCTGGTAGGGCCGTATGAGACATCCCGTCTAAGGCCAGGATTGGCTGCCGCATGGACCATCTTCTTGCGGCTAGAGCTGACTGTTGCATGGACCATCTTCCGGCGACCAGAGTTGGCTGTCGTATGTGTTGTCTGCCTACGGCCAGAGTTGGTTGTCGCATGGACAGACTGCCTATCTCCCTTATGCGGCTTCTTCTTTATCCGTATAGATTTTCCTTGTGCCCCCAAAAACTCAGCATCGTAGTATTTTTCTCTGCTGGATTTGGAGACAGTGGGGTCCTCCGCCGTCGGAAGCAAAGCCGTAGGAGAGTTCTGGTCACCGTCTTGGGCTGCAGAAGGAGCTTCTTCGAGAACTTGGTCGGGGGCAACAGTTTTGTGCGCCGAAATCCGGCGAGTCCTCTTTGGGTTGGCTCGCTTCTGAGACGGGCTGGTGCTCCCTTCAGAGAGCATTTCTTCGAAGGCTTGTTGGTCGAAACGAACCACAAGTATTTACTGCATAGAGCCGATCTTGGACGCGTCAGATTGCATCACTAGCTTCTTATCAGAAGAGAAGGATGTCCCCAGCAGAGTCGCCATCGTGTTTGCCATAAAAAGTCAAAGACATGTATTACAGAACATTGAAATTGATTGCAAACTCGTTTGTACAAAGAAAAGCCTAGAAAGAAATCCTAGGAAACAATCTAAGTACAATTGTTTAGTTTTGATTCTGGGAGGTGACGGTGGAGGCTCGAAAAATTGCTATCAACTCTGCCTTACTCCATGGACTATCTGACGCAGTCTTTAGATCTGAAAGAAATTGCCTACTTGAAGGTTGCCAGCCTTTTATAGGGGTGTGGCACCCTGCTATTTATAATAGAATATATATTGAGCTGCATAGATGGCCAATTGCCACGTGGCTGATTGGCACGCAAAGACACGCTCTTTGGCTGCCATCTGTCGATTTGTTGGGATTTTGTTGAAGCAAATCTAGGTAGTTTAGGACTTGGTCAGATTGCCACACGTCATGTCGCAGGAATCACTTTTTTAGCCGCATAGATCTCTCAGTTTTTAACCATGTGGGGCCGTATGAGCCTCATGCGGCTTAAGTCATAAACTTCCTTAGTCCAGACATAGCTTAAGGATTTAAGCCGCATAGATTCTATATTTTGGCCGCATAAAGCTTATGCGGCTTGAATCACAGTTACTCTTAGCTGGATGAAGTTTGGAGACTTTGGGGCCGCATATGTCTGTGCCACGTAAGGTTTATGCGGCTTAGATGACACTCCTTCTGGCCGCATGAAGGCGTACGAACCCTATTTTTGGGCGACGTTTCACGTCTTATCTTTTTTTCGAAGTGTCAGAGCTGTCATTTTTGTCAGTTTTGATGGGACTTATCAGCTTTATCAGACGAACTACTCTTCTTGGTCGTATATCTTCCTTCTGTAGCTGGTTGTCGATGGGCCGTATATGTTATTGAACCAGTCATGCGTCTTTCCTTTATGCGTACCTGTTTGGTCTAAGTACGTCTGCAGCTATTTGTAATCCACATGAACCCCATATTTTTTATACTTCTACATCGGCCTTACAACTTTAACATACTAGCATCGCTGGCCAATACACCTGCCAGGTTATCTCTGTTCGATCTATTGCAACTCTCCAAAGAAACACGAAATGCCTTAAGTGAGGCATTACTACATGCTGACTCTTATCTCGCTGAAGTCAAAGCCCCTGCTGAAGACCCTGTCTCCTGTCCCCACTGCCACAGTACTAGGGAAGTGGTGCCTAACATCACCTTTTCACAGGAGGACATGCTACTAAAAAATAATCGTCATGATAGACCCTGTACTATATATGGTGTATCGGGGCGATCAAGGTGGACTGCATGTACATCGATCCAGGTTCCTCCCTCAGCATCATTCCCAGAAGTTTACTTTAAATTCTAGGAATCCCTCTGCACAAGCTATCTGCAACCAATACAACTATAATGGCTTTCAATGCTGATCGAAGCCATCCGCTGGGCAAGATCTGTCTCAAGTGCCAGATTAGTGATCTCCGAACGGAGGTTTCTTGCTATGTGATCGAAGCCAATATATCCTACAACGTCTTGGTTGGACGTCCATGGATACACGAGAAAATGATCATTCCTTCCATACTTCACCAGTGCTTCAATTACGTCAACAGCGATGGCGTCGTGAAGACAGAGTTTATCGATGTCAATCCTTTTAAGGGCATTGAAGCCTACTATGGAGATTCCTTAATTTACCAATCTCAGCCCCCCAAGGATGATGGCAACGAAGCTGACAATGAAGCTGAAGCAAGTTCATCCTCCAATGATTCCGGATTATCCGAGTCAAAGGACGTACTACACTAAAAAGTACTCCGAAGCCTCTCACAATCTGGGTGAAAAAGAAAAACCCTGATAAAGTCAAACCATTGACCATCACTCTCCATAAGACACCTCGGGAGGAACCTGCTGAAGTCCGTCCTTCCAATCTTGAAGAATTACCCTACGTAGTGAACTTGGCCAAGACTGTGGCTCCTCTTCCAGATGATGATCCTCCCAATGAGTATATCAATACTCATAATAATGTACCTTCAGCGGATGATGTTATCCCTGAAGAAGAACTTGCATATTTTTTTTAGTAAAGGTTTATCTTTGAATTTCTCTGTTGTCTATCAATTTGTAAACCACTACATAGATACGATATACGCTCTAGAGCACGGCATAGGACCACACTTCTGCATGCCGGTCATGACGCCTCACCTGCGGGAAAAAGTTTACCCAAGCGATATCCACTACTTTATCGTTCTAGCCAGAAAGAAGGGTGAAGAACTAATCATCTTCGGTCGAATAATTGGCGAAAGAAAGTTTGTTCCGGACTCTACTTCTCCCAAGCACAACACGGAAGCTATGACTCTGGAAAAATGCAACTTTTCTGATATAGTTGGCAGGCCAAGAATATCATCCAAAATATGGGATATGACATCAAAAGCGACCAGGGGCTAAATTACGGCCGGGGACGACAGTTGCCAATACGACACTTTGCTTCTCCCGACAAACCCGAAAACTACTATCAACGAAACGTTATTGGTTTGGGTTAGGTCACTCCTCCAACAACTCCCGAAAGATCAGATGATGAAGCAGATCATTGTTCTCATTCTTCTGATTCCTGCCTCTGGGACTTAGACTCCAACATTGGCTACATGTTCAAAGCAACTCTGTCCGTCAATATGGTTTTAGTTGATCAAATTGCGGACGATGTCCAATCGATCGAGCTTGAACAATGGGCTTAAAAGATGGATACTAGGTGGGAGCTGCACTTCGAATAAAGTGAACCACCTACCGAAGACGAAGTCATCCAAGTCAATTTAGGAGATGAATCACCTTTTAAACTAATCTTCATAAGTAAAAGTCTATCTAGCGATGAACGACAATCTCTTATACAGCTTATAAGAGAATATATCGACGTCTTTGTATGGAGCTATGAAGGCATGCCAGGACTGGACCCTAAAGTCGTCATGCATCGCCTAAATATTTTGTCTAAAGCTAAGCCAGTGAAGCAGCAACAACGACGATTCCAACCAGATATCATGGAGGCCATCGAGAATAAAGTCAAGAAGCTCATTGGCAGTAGATTCATTCGTGAAGAACAACACCCTGACTGGGTTGCCAACATCATTCCAGTCATGAAAAAGAACGATAAAGTTCGAGTCTGTATCGATTACCATGATTTGAACTTTGCATGCCCGAAAGACGAGTTCCCTCTATCGATCACCGACGTAATGATCGACAATACATGTGGCTTCGAGCGGATGTCCTTCATGGATGGGTTCTCAGGCTACAACCAGATCAAGATGTTCCCCGAAGATGAGAAGCACACATCTTTTCGAACACCGTTGGGGGTATACTATTATACGGTGATGCCCTTCGGATTGAAAAATGCAGGGGCGACATACCAGCGAGCCATGAACACAAGTTTTCACGATCATTTGCTCAAAATAGTAGAGAGCTACGTAGACGATATCGTAGTTAAAAGTCGTCTCAAGGGCAACCACCTCCAAGACTTGAGAACGATATTCGAACTAATGTGTGCACACCAACTCAAGATGAATCCAACTAAGTCTTTTCTGGGAATCTCCAGCGGCAAGTTCCTTGGTTTCGTCATCACTTGAAAGGGTATACATCTTAACCCGAAAAAAAGTGAAGGCTATCCTCGATATGCACCCTCCAAGAAACTCAAAGAGCTACGCAGACTGCAAGGAAGGCTAGCCTACATCAGACGATTCATTTCAAACCTTTCTGGAAAGTGTCAACCATTCACTCAGCTCATGAAGAAAGGCGTATCTTTTGTCTGGACTGAACAATGTCAACGCGCATTCGACGAAATCAAGAAGTATCTCACAAGCCCCCCAGTATTGGTAGCTCCAATAATGCGGAAGCCTTTCTTACTATATGTCCGTGCTATGGACCATTCTCTTGGAGCCCTATTAGCTCAGAAGAATGAAGGCGGCCATGAACGGACAATCTACTACCTCAGTCGCACAATAGTGGGTGCCGAGAATAGATACACACCTATAGAAAAGGAATGCCTTGTACTGGTATTTGCCATCCAGAAGATACGCCACTGTGTCTGGGCAGACTATCCACTTCATATCTAAAGTCAATCCTCTCAGAATACTCATGACTAAACTGGGTTCTCTTAATTCCCATTTAGCTATATGGGCAATACTGTTGACTCCAGACGATATGCTCTTCATTCCTCAGAAGGCAGTAAAAGGCCAAGCATTAGCTGATTTTCTAGCAGCTCATCCGGTGCCAGAATCATCCAAACTCTACGATGAAATCCTCGATAAAGTAGTGGAGTCTAACACTGCAACTGAAGAAATCTCCATTTGGTGAATGTTCTTTGATGGTGCATCAAGAACATGACCAAAAGGAAATATTGTGGCCGGAGTAGGCGTCGTACTCGTGTCACCTGATCATCTGGTTATACATCGTGCATATTCTCTCGTAGAACCGTGCACCAACAACATGGCCGAATATAATGCCCTATTAATAAGCCTGCAACTAGCAAAATGACTAAGAGTTGACTATCTAGAAGCTTACAGCGATTCCAAGCTAATAGTTACTCAAGTCCGAGGGGATTATGAAGTTCATCACGAAGATCTCATCCCCTATCACAGAGCAACAATCGAGTTGGCATCTACTTTTGCTGGATTCTCCATCGAGCACGTGCCTCAACTACAGAATATAGAAGCAGATGCTCTAGTAGGTCTCACTGCTTCCTTGACCGTCCCTACCAATACTCAGTAGTCGATCACAGTGTCTGGTCGAGAACTATTCTATGTGAAAAATGCCTTGCATATTCATCACAGTTACACAACGAAAACAAATGTCGATGTTAAAGACTGGAGATTTCCTTTCATAGACTACGTCGTCTATGGAATCCTCTTTGAGTACCCGAAGGAAGCAGTGTCTATCCAAAGGCGATCCCTCAGATTTTACTATAACACAGCTACCAAGATGTTGTCCTGACGCTCTTACGATGGGCTACTGTTATGATGTTTATCAGACACAGAAGCCAAACATGCACTCCGGGAGGCTCACGATGGAGTTTGTGGTGCATATCAACCAGGCGCCAAATTATAAGATCACCTAAAACGAATGGGTTATTATTGGCCCACGATGATAGCATATGCTATTGAATATGCAAAAAAGTGTAGAGCCTGTCATTTCTACGCCGATTTCATTCATCAACGTTCGGAGTTTCTACATCCGACGACAGCATCTTGGCCTTTTGAAGCCTGGTCCATGGACGTCATAGGACCAATCAGCCTTCCATCTTCTAGAGGACATCGGTTCATCCTAGCCATAACCGATAACTTCTCTAAATAGACAGAAGCTATACCGCTCACCAAAGTGAAGGCATCAAACGTGATCAGTTTTATCAAACATTACGTTATCTACCGCTTTGGCCTACCTCGCAGGATCATCCATGATAATGGTCCACAATTTGTAAGCCATGAATTCTATCGATTCTGCGATAAGAATCGAATCTAAAATGTAGCCTCTCTGCCTACAATCCAGCGGCTAACGGGCTAGCAGAAGCCTTCAACAAAACCATCATTAAACTTCTCAAAACATGCAGTACGCATTCGTGTCTTCAAGCAAGCGTGATTGGAATGAGAAGCTTGACGAATGTCAATGGGCTTATCGTACAATGGTCTGAACTCCAACATGCAGTACGCTGTTCTCTCTGGTTTTTGGGAGCAAAACAGTTCTTCTCCTAGAAATCCAGATTCCTTCTCTTCGAGTAGCCTTAGCCAGCGAGTTGACTACCGAAGAAAGCTACCGTCTGCGTCTACAGGAGCTCGAAGCACTAGACGAAAAATGCTTGTTAGCTCAGCAGCGTATTGAGCTATAACAAGCACGTCTTTCCGGAGCCTTCAATAAAAAGGTGAAGAAAAGAATCTTCAAAGTCGGTGAACTAATCTTAGCGGTGAGAAGACCAATGGTCATGACGTACAAAATAAAAGGAAAATTTTAGCCTAAATGGGAAGGTCCTTTCATTATAAAATCATTATATTCTAACGGCGCGTACCGACTAACCAAGCCTGATGGTGATTTGCTCATGATGCCTATCAACAGAAAGTTTCTGAAGAAATACTATGTGTAACCCTTTCTACATAATGTTCACGTATGTTCAGTCATGTAAATGTACAGTACGATGTTTATGTGATTCGAAAAATTATCTAACTATTATCTGTATTTTAAGAGTCTTGAATACGCCTTGGATAATAGGTCCTCTAAAATATTTCTCCAGTGAAATCATTCTCGCTTTTGACTCTGTCCAAACTCGGTTTGACGAAAACAAGTCACGTCCCTATTACCTCTGAATTGTTTTTTGATAATTATTTCCCCAGTGGAATGATTAAGAAATATTTTGCCATGTCTATATAACCTCTGAGCAAAGCACTCATCAAGGATAATCACGTCCATATTACATCTACTAGCAGCTTCGTTCAACTTATTATCTATATTCAAAATAAAAAACTTGAATATAAAACGGATAATAGGTCTATATCAAATTACCCAACGGAGTACCTACCAGAAATATCCTTGCTACGTCTACATTACCTCTAGTTCTGATACTTCACAAAACCATATTCATTTTAAAAAAGATTCTTTATTCTTTACTTGAACGTCTATCAAATAGACGGAAGAAAAGGGGTACAAGAGCCGTGATGGCTGGAAAAAAACTGTTACAAACAAAAAAAATATAAGGGATACATAGGCGGTTGATGTTGTCCCTTAGAGCCGCGATTTTGGCTTCAGACTTCGGGGTAGCTCGACGGCGCGCCTCTTCTTGACGAGCAGTTTCATCCTCGAAAAGGATCAGACTCATGTTCTCTCCCTCCAAATTCACCAGTTGTTCCTTCAAATAGGCGAAAGTGGTGGAAGTCATGGCAGCCTGAGCCAAGTAATCCTCCTGCTCAGACGTTGCTGACCGCAAGTTGGCTTCCAATTGGGCGATCTCGTTCTGGATCTGCACGATGTGATTATACTTCTCGATAATCTGCACAGCCAATTTAGTCTTCGAGGCAGCACGCGCCTCACTTGCAACATTGAACTGACCATACTGTTCAGCCAATTCGCCAATATCTCGAATGAGGGCATCCTTCCTCGCCTAGAAAGTAGCTTTCTCTTCCGCCAGAGCCGTGATCAAAGCCTCATCTTTTGTACGGAATAGGCATCACGGGCTCCGTTGCTTGGCATTCCGGAATCGGGCTACCTGACCCTCCAAGTCATTCAGAACTTTCTTCAGAGTATTAGCCCGCTCTTCATAGCCGACAATGCTTTCGAGGGCCGCCACTTGGCATTCGGCAACAGCCTTCACAGGGCCAAAGAAAGCATTCCGATTCAGGACTCTAAGAAGCTTTACTTTCAGCACTGAGTAGAAAGCTTTGATGACTTCCTGGGCCATCTCGTCGTCTTCAGTGGAGGTCGTTGGGGAGGAGGCTTGGAGAGTTTCTTCCGCTCCAGGAAGGGATACCTATCAAGAAAACAATATATACATCAGTAACCAAAAAAAGGAGGAAAATATGAAAGAGTTGTAATTTTGTACCTTCTGCTTGCTCAGCACCAGCCTGGGCTACGCCATCAGTCTTGGCTTCAGGGAAACCAAGAACAGGCACAGACTATTCAAAGAGAACTATACCAAGGCCCCGAGCGGCATTGGGCCTAGTTTCTTCCACAATTCCAGCTAGAATGGGAGCAGATTCAGCAACAGCCCCCTCAGCAGGCTGTTCAACCTCTCCTTCTATAGCCGATACCGGCTCACTAACGGCTCCCTCCGTACCAGCAAATTTGGAGGAGCCGGGGACAACTTCTGTCCTTTCCCCAATGCCTGAGGCTATATTCGCGAGTGGTCCCTTCTCCTTGTCTACAAGGGAATATACAGTCGTGGTCAGCCTCACGAGGAGCATGCAAAATCGAAGTCAAAAAATCTCATCCGAAGAGAGGCACAAAGATAACGTACCCGCAGGAGGATAAGCCGATTAGACTTGATTTTAGTCCAACTCTTTCATCGCAGCTTGTATTGTAGACATATCCCCCAAAGATATTTCGTAGGAGCGACTAATCATTTGATCACCATCATGGTCTAGGCCTTCGCCCTGATCTTCCCGTCGCTCAAGTCTTACAGCAGAAGAAGATCCGCTCTCATCCATCGGTCGAGGACGAGCAGGAAACATTATCGTCACGTCCACCTCCTCAGACAATGAGGTACTACCTCAGCTGCAACTTTGGGGTCCTATGCAAAGGACAAACATAAGGGTGAAAAAGCTTCTAAAGGCTTGACTAGAACGACTATAGAGTCTAGGAAGGTATCTACCTCTCGAATGGTAACGGCGTACAAAGCCGTCTGCCAAGAAGACCTTCTGGAAAAAGGCGAGCCGGCACCCACGTCCGCGACCTTCTTCCTCCCCTGGGAAATGACCACCTTCTTTCTTTTGGGTCGTGGCACCAGCTCGCTGGAAGCCTTCCTCTTATGAGGAACGACATGAAGTAGTTTTTTATTATCCTCTCTCCGAGGCGCTACAGTGATAGGCTCCTCAATGACAACTCTCTGCTGCGGTGCTGTAGTCGTTTTAACTATGGGAGCGGCACCTCCCTTTCTGTTACCCCCTATGGCACGTATTCTCGTCATATCTCAGTAAGAGTACGGGCAAACTTAGTCCTCGATATAAAACTCTGCTCTCGGTCATACCAAGAAGGAAGGGTATTGACCTGAGTAAAGAACTTAGCAGCAGCAAAGAGCATGTGGGTGTCATGTTTATCTTCTGGCAATATAAAAACTGCTCCCGTACAACCAGCATTGTAGTAACTCCATGTATGTGCCCCGTCAATCAGACTCCCTATCGAGTGGAGATGAGGACTGGGATTGCCCAAGAGAAGCTGGCTGTAGCTGAATTGCCGTGCAAAATAGCTTGACAAATAAGGATCCGGGAAAGCGTGGTACCCATTCCTGAACACTAAATGGAAAGGCCTAATGGATTGGAGCCAGCAAAATGCCCCAATAGGAAGGATAGTAGTGAGTGTCTCCTCATCTACTATGGTGTCTCATGTGCGAACACTACCAGACGGAGGCGATACTCTGAAGAATTCATAGTTCTGCAGAAAACTCAAAGCCCTCCCGTAAACAGGTACCCCTATAACGGTCCAATCTGTGTCTGTGAATCTCTGAAGGAAGGCGTCCCCCTGTAGAAGCATAAAAAAGAAGAGAAAAATGATCCATGCGGCCAAGGAGCCTCATGCGGCTCGAAGGGCCCATACGGCTCAGGAGTCCCATGCGGCTCAAACACATAGGCAACTCGAGTAAACTCCATGCGACCCACAGAGAGAGGCCACGTGGCCTTCAAAGCAGATGTGCCCAACGTCTGGACGCATTTAATGCTCTGACGGCTGACAGACCTGACAGATGACAACCCTGACATAAAGTAATCATGATGACTGACACAAGAGCACTATCTTCCTAGGGAACTGGAGAAAATCTTCGCAGACGTGGCACTGTCCACCAAGCTTCGAGGCAAGTCTATGCGGCCAGACTAGACGAGTTCATGCGGCCAGTACAGAGAAACCTATGCGGTTCAACCATGAAGGTCCCCCATGTGGCTCGGCCATGAAGACTCTCATACAGCTCGGCCATGAAGACCCCCATGTGGCTCGGTCATGAACATATTCATGCGGCTCGGTCATGACAACCTTCATACGGTTCGAGTATAGAGACTATTCATGCGGCTCGGTCATGAAATCTTTCATGCGACTCGGTCATGACGACCTTCATACGGCCCAAATATGAACACTCCTCATGCGGCTCAACAATGATAACAGGGCATGTGTCATAAAGATAATCAAATTTTGGGTCAGATCCCAATAATTTGGGACACGTGGCAAGAGAGTGAATTAAATTGATTCATTTAGATTTACGAACATCAGCAAATCATCATGATGGGGATTTATTGCAATCAACATTAATTACTGACATGATTTGGCATAATCCTCATTAATGGCCCAGATCCTTCACGCTCAAGATTAATGGCCCAGATTGATCATTTACCAGGCCGCCGCCACTTTGAGAATGGGCAATCATTGCAAACCCTAATGATGCCCCCCACTATTATAAATAGCAAGGTGCCATTCCCTTACAAAAGGGAGGCTTTCCCCTAATAATCAGAGAGAAAATACACAGAGATCAATCCAGAGAGAGAGAAGCCAGAAGAGCAATACGAGGAGAGCAAGAAGAGCATTTCTTCGTCAACGCCAAGCATCTCGTCACAGGAGCCAAGGCTACGTCCGATCGTCCAAGGAGTAAGGCAGAGCTGCCATCGCTTTCCCGAGCCTCTACCGTCACCCCCAGAATCAAAAATAAACAATTGTACTTAGATTGTTGTACCTAGGTTTTCGTCCCTAGGCTTTCTTTGTACAAGCGAGTTTGTAACGTGAAGTAAAAGTCCAGTCCTCCCATAAAACTGTTCTGCACTTTTATATTTCATGGCAAACATGATGGCGACTCTGCTGGGGACAAACTTCTCCACGGCTGAGGAGTTGGTGACGCAGTCAGATACAGCCAAGCTTGGCTCCACGCAACAGAAGATGGTCGTCCGTTTCGACCAACAGGCGTTTGAAGAAATGCTCTCCGACAAGAGCGCTGGCCCGGTCCAGAAGCAAGCCCGCATGAAGAAGGCCCGCAAAGAGTGGAGGCCCCGATCATTCGCTCCTACTGAAGCTCTTGCAGAGATACACTCTGTTGCTCAAGACGGTGGGGAAGACTCTCCTACGGCCCCACTTCAGACCGTAGACAACTCTGTTGTCCCCAAGTCCGGTAGAAGAAAATACTATGATGCTGGACTTGCAGGGGCAAAGGGAAACTCTATGCGATTCGAGCCGCATAAGGGTGCTAGCCGCATGGAGAAAGCTCATACGGCTACATCCGCCAGCCACATGGAGAAAACTCACACGACCACATCTGTCAGCCGCATAGCTTATGCGGCTACAGTTGCCAACCGCATGGATGAAACTTATGCGGTTACTGAAGTCAATCGCTTGCAGAAAACTTATGCGGCCACAATTGCCAACCGCATGCGGCCAGCCTGCACGGTCGTGACTCCTAGTCGTACAAGAACAACTCATCCGACAGCTAAAGACAGCTGCATGCAGACAGCCTGTACGGTTTCTAATCCTAGCCGTATAGCGTCTGTTCCACGCTTCTCTCGATCAGTCTTCGACCGTCTCTCATGCGGTCCTGACCCTGATGGTTCTCTGGATGATAAGCCAGACTCTTTGGTATCCAACTTGGACTCTTCCTATTACGCACGCATAAGTGCTAAAAGGAAGAAGTCTAGGGCAGCATGGGCTCACCAAGCCCAGTCAGCTGCCCAAACCTCTGACTATCGGAGCGTCCCGCTGATTATCACGCGGGCCTCTAATGGAAAGTTGTATAAAGCTACTCGTACCCTGCCCCCTGCGGCCAATGGGTGGAATAGTCATCAAGCATCTCCCAATAACGAACGAAGGCAAGTATACGAGCTACCTTCGAATCAGGGAGCAAGCGGGAGGCCTACACACTCGCGTGCCCAGAATTCCCGAGCCAGTAAAGCAAGTGACTTGCGTGAGGCCATCCTCCACAAACGCAAGGAAAGAGAAGATGCATCGGGGTACAAAGAGTCCTTCCACGGACGTCACTGCACCCAAGTCATCGTCAACTGCTGCTGTAATAGCACGACGATGCAAGAAGACCGACAGTCTGTCTTTCAAAGACTGTAACAGCCATCTTCAGAAGATGAGGCACTACCCGTCGTCTCCTACAACTCTGCTCGAAAAGTCTCCGCTGGTGGAAGGGGAAAGAAGACGAATGTTTCCAGCCCGAAGATCTCAACTACTACGACTAAAAGACTGTCGTCTAATCGGGTGCCCACCACCGGAGTTTTCTAAGGTACTCGCTCTAAGGCAAAATCTGCTGCAGTAGAGGATTCGTCGTCCATAATGCAGGGGGTTGCTGGGGCTGGGGGTAGCACCCCTCCGAGCCTCTACAGCAACCCGATGTTCCAAGAAGACGAGCCGGGGGAGACAAATCTCCCATTGGATGTAGCAAACCTCGACGTCCCCGAGGACGTCCACAACTCCCATGACGAGGCGAACTCGGAGACTGGGGGTACTGTTCCTTCCGAGTCTGAGTCAGAAGGGAATATACCTACATACCCCGATGACTTCCCGCTACAGGGATACGATTCAGAGGGTGCTTCCTCCACCGCTCCGTCTATCTCTCCTCATGTGAAGACGGTATTCATGACAGACAGCAACCAAGGTGGTTCCAGTGATCGCCAACGCATCGACACTCTAGAGGCCATACTACATGCCTTGGTCAAGTCTGTAGACGAGATCAAAGTGACCCTTCTAAATCTCCAAGGAGGGACGCTTCGCCAAGCAAGTACGGGTCCCGCGATTAATGCAGATTCCAACTCAACGGCATCGAACCCGGGCAACAATCCTCCGGAAACAACGGCCCCCACCACCGTGGACGAAGCACGCGAAGCGAGAAGAGAGGTCCAGGAGCTGTGAGCCATGTTCCACGCTCGAGAAAACTCTCAAGACTTTAAAATACGTCAACCATACCCTGCTGCATGGAGGGATGTTCCATTCCCACCAAGATATAAGTCGTTCAATATCAATCCTTATGATGGCAAGACCTCAGCAAGTCGGTACATCACTTACTTTGAGGTCACCATCGACCATCTGCCCCATAACGATGCCATTCTCACACGATTATTCATCGGGGCATTGGAAGGAGTCGCCTTCGACTGGTATCGCAACCTGCCGGACAACTGCATCCACTCCTTCGCCGGCTTCAAGCGCATGTTCTTGGAGAGATTCTACGAAGTAGGGCAGGACATCACCATGTCCACCCTCATGGACATCGTCCAAGGGGAGAAAGAGATGACAATGAACAACATCGGGCGGTTCCGCCAAACCGCCATAAAGTTGCCCTTTGGAAATCCAGATTCCTCCTTGATTAAAATTTGCCAAAAGAGACTCCTCCCAACAATCAGTCTCTGGATGGGCAAAATTCAATTCAAGGACTGGAAGACGTTCATTATCAGCGCCACAAGCGCCGAAGAACGATTGTAGAAGGCTCGTCAACTGGGATTGCACATCTCGGACGGAAAGAACAAGGGCAAGCGTTCCAACAACGATAATGGAGGTAGCCCCTCCAACAATCGGGACAGCAGGGGAAAGCAGGCTATGGTGGCCGATACAACACAGAAACCTGAGCCAAAGCCAGCAGACAAACAATGGCCGTAAATCACGTACTCCTTCAAAGACGGTCACGTCAAGCCCATCTTAGACATGCTCATACAAGGAGACAGAATCCAGCTTCCTCTACCAAGACGGGAACCGCGGCCAGCAGAGATGGAGAACCCAAAGTACTGCCATTACCATCGCTACGTCCACCATGCCACACACGACTGCTACCAGCTGAAACGGTACATCCAAAACCTCATCAATTCGAACGCTTTGGCCAACGATTTCGAAGAGGTAACGGTGGCAGCCAATATGGTGTCGGTACAATTCGACAGCTTCCCTCCGGCGAAAACTCAAGACGGGGTGGTCTCCATCCCTCTGGCGACAATGGAGATTGCTAATCTTCCACCTTCCTGAGATCAGGCTGCTGGTCTAGTGCCCCTCACCACATCACGAGGGGAGGTCATGTGGATCCATCCAGACTTGGTATCAAAAGTAACTTGGCCCACACCATCTTCCACCTACAAGAAGAAAAGTAGAAAAGTCTGGACCTACCACACAATCTCGGCAGACATCGAGGAATCTACAGCCGTCGTCACACGGTTTGGGGTACAATCCCAACCTGGGGCTGACAATCCAGCTGAAGATCATCAACCCACTACAACTGATGCTCCGGGACCGGCTCAGCCTCCGACGACCGACAAGCCTAGGACGAGGGAGACTCGCTTCGACAAATCCCTCTGAAAAGAGGCAGCCCAAGGGTTGGAGAAGCCCTACAACTTCGACATCTTGGCATAATTGGCCAACACACCGGTCAAGTTGTCATTATACGAGCTCCTGAGACTCTCCAAGGATGTTCGTGCGGCTTTGAGCGATGCACTCCAAAATGCCGACTCATACCTGGCTCAAGTTAACCTCACGGGAGAAAACCCGCCTGCAGATCTCCAAGACAGCGCCTGTACGGGAGCAACGCCCAACATCGTCTTCACTCCGCAGGACATGCTCATCAAAACTAATCTACACGATCGTCCACTATACTACACTGGATACATCAGGGACATAAAGGTGGATCGGATGCACATTGATCCTGGCTCTTCCATAAGCATTATCCCGAAGGGTCTGCTACATCATCTTCGCATCCCAATACATCGCCTGACGCCTACAAGTACCGCCATCAGCGGTTTCAATTCGGACAGGAGCTACCCTATTGGGAAGATTCGTCTGAAGTGTCAAATTGGCGACCTCCAATCCGAAGTCACCTGCTACGTTATAGATGCAGACACTTCTTACAACATCCTCTTGGGGCGCCCGTGGATACACGATTATATGATCGTGCCTTCCACGTTGTACCAGTGCTTCAAATATGTTGACAAACACGGCTTCGTGAGGACGAAATTTGCTGATATCGATCCCTTCAAAGGGGTCGAATCTTACTACTCAGACTCCTGCCCCTACGAAAAATTAAAGAAGCATCTTGGTGAAGGAGATGTACAAGCTAGTACCGAGACTGCCACAGGATCAGAAGAGCCTCTGACGATCCACCTCTAAGCTCGCAAACCGGGCAGGTCTGTACCCCTTACCGCCACTCTGCGTAAGGACGCAATCAGCCTCTCGGCATAAGAAGAGCAGATGATAATCCGGCTGCCAAGGTCTGGCCAAGTGCCAAGATTCACAACGGGGCCACTAACAATCAGACTGCCGAGAGTCGGTCAGCCCCAAACGGAGAAGTTCAATCCCTCCGACAAGCAACAGACGATACGCCTTTCCAAGAAGGGTCGTCACCCCGATGCAAGGTCTGACACTTCTAGCGAACCAGCCACTCCCTGCCGCACATCAAGTACCAAACTGGGAGTCGCTAGTCTGCCAACAACTCCACGCTCAGCACCATCAGCTGAACCGCTGACGATCAAGCTCCCCAGTTCGTCCTCTCAGTCTTCATTCACGCAGGGGGTAGCCAAAGAGGAACCGGAGCTAGCCAAGTATGTGGCTGCCCACACTGATGTTCCCTCTGCAGATGATGTAACCCCTAGAAAAGATACCTTACTTCATCAATAAAGGGCTATCTTTGAACTACCTCGAGCTTAATAAGCTTTGTACAATGTACGCTATGGAACACGGTATAGGCACTCACCTACACACACAGGTGACAAATGTCTACACCATAATCCAGCTTACTCCAGCAGAAGACGCTTACCAAATAATCGAGGGAGAGGACCATCCAATCATCTTCGGCCGGAAGGACGATCTGTATCCCTTCACCATAGAAAAAGTCGACCTTGGACCGGATGCCGGGAGACTACCTCTGTATCTTTAAAGCCCCCAATCTAAATATCTCATGCAAAAACAGGGGTATGATCTGGAAACGATATCGGGTTTGAACTACGGTACTGGACGACGATTACCTTTGAAGCCCCCGGTCCCGGCTGGCAAACTACGGGACTACTATAGCAAGACTCGATGTGGATTAGGGTATGTGACACCCACGACGACCTCTGAAAGTTCAGATGAAGAATGTGACTGGCATTCACATTCGACCGGGTCACCAACTTCTGACTCGGATACCAGCATCGGAGACGTATTCAGACAAGTCCTGTCAGTCAACATGGCATTCGCCGACGCTTATGAAGAAGATGAAGACATTCCAAAAATCCTTGAGCTAGAGCCGAGGGCCCAACAGCTAGATGAATAATGGAAAAAGCGTTTCAAGCAAAGAGAACCTTCCACTGAGGATGAGGTCATACAAGTTAATCTTGGTGATGAAGCCTCCCTGAAACTAATCTTCATCAGCCAGAGTCTGACAGATGAAGATCGAGAATCGCTGCTCCAACTCGTCAAAGAGTATATCGATGTGTTCACCTGGAGCTATGAAGATATGCCAGGATTGGACCCCGAGATCATACTCCACAAACTCAATATTTATCCGAATGTAAAACCTGTCAAGCAACAGCAACGACGGTTTCACCCCGATGTCATGAATGTTATTGAAGCCGAGGTCAACAAACTGATAGCCAGCGGCTTCATTCGCGAAGAGCAGCATCCAGATTGGGTAGCCAACATCGTACCAGTTTTCAAGAAGAACGGGAAGATCCGAATATGCATTGACTTCCGGAATCTGAATGATACATGCCCTAAAGATGAATTCCCTCTCCCTATCACAGATATTATGATCGACAACACCTGCGGCTTCGAACTTATGTCCTTCATGGATGGCTTATCAGGATATAACCAGATCAAGATGTTCCCTGACGACGAGAAGCACACATTATTCCAAACACCGATTGGTACATATTGCTACACCGTTATGCCTTTCGGTTTAAGGAATGCTGGCGCTACTTACCAGAGAGCTATGAGCATCATCTTTAGAGACCACTTACGCAAGACAGTGGAATGCTACGTTGACGACATCGCCGTCAAAAGCCATTCGAAGAAAGATCATCTGCAAGATCTCAGGACAGTATTCGACCTAATGCGAGCATACAACTTAAAGATGAACCCTACGAAATCATTCTTGGGTGTCTCTAGCGGGAAATTCCTGGGTTTCATCATCACTTCTCAGGGCATTCACATCGACCTCGAGAAAACAAAGGCAATCATAGAGATGGGTCCCCCGAGAAATCTCCACGAACTCCGAGGCCTCCAAGGCAGGCTAGCTTACATCAGGAGATTCATCTCTAATCTCTCTGGACGATGTCAACCATTCACCCATCTCATAAAGAATGGAGTCTCTTTCGTATGGGATGAAGAATGCCAGCGCGCTTTCGACAGCATCAAAGAATATTTGTCAAACCCTCCAGTCATGGTAGCTCCTATTACTGGGAAGCCATTCCTGCTCTATGTGCAAGCTATGGAACATTCTCTTGGTGCTCTATTGGCACAGAACAATGATGCGGGCCACGAACAAGCTATATACTGCCTCAGTCGGAAGATGATTAGGCCAGAATACCGATACACGGCCGTAGAGAAGGAATGCCTTGCTCTCGTGTTCGCCATCCAGAAGACGCGACACTACGTCACGAGACAAACCATCCACGTGATATCGCGGATCAACCCCCTCAGGGTCCTCATGACCAAACCTGGGGCACTCAGCTCTCGCCTTGCTACCTGGGTGATATTACTATCACCATACCACATGATCTTCGTCCCACAAAAGGTTGTTAAAGGCCAGGCTCTGGCACACTTTCTAGCAGCCCATCCAGGTTCGGAGACGACTAGGGTATATGAAGAGATACTGGACGAGGTCACCAATTCAAATACAGTCTCCCATGATGCCATCTGGCGAATGTTCTTCAATGGCGCTTCGAGAACTGGACCCAAAGGCAACATCATCGCTGGAGTTGGAGTGGTGCTGATTTCTCCCTCCGGCTTGGTGATCAATCGGGCCTACTCACTCACAGAGCCCTGTTCAAATAATGTGACCGAGTATAATGCCTTGGTCATTGGCCTTCGACTTACAAAGGAGCTGGGGTAGAGTATCTTGAAGCATACGACGACTCACAGTTAATCGTCAATCAGATTCGGGGGTCGTACGAGGTCCGCCACGAAGACATGATCCCGTATCATCGAATAGCAATCGATATCATCTCATCTCTGGGAGGATTCTTCATAGAACATGTTCCCAGACTCCAGAACATTGAGCCTGATCCCCTAGCTGGCTTGGCCGCTTTCCTAGCTGTGCCAAATTACGCTCGTCATCAGGTTGACATAATAGGCCGTGAACTGGTCTTTCCTAAGGATAACGTTCGATGCATGGAAAGCTACTCCGCCCTTTCAGTCGACGAAGCACCAGACTGGAGACAGCCGTTCATCGACTTCGTAGTATATGACATCCTGCCAGAGAATCCGAAGGAAGCTACTTCTATCAGAAGATGTTCTCTCAGATTTTTCTATGATACGGAGACGAAAATGTTGTATCGCCGATCCTATAATGGGTTGCTGCTTCGGTGTCTATCAAATACAGAAGCCAAAGAAGCCGTACACGAGGCCCATGATGGTGTCTGCGGAGCCCATCAACCTGGCCCGAAATTGCAAGACCGCCTTCGTCGAATGGGCTATTACTGGCCCACGATGGTTGCAGACGCAATAGATTATGCACGAAAGTGCAAAGCCTGCCAAATCCACGCCGACTTCATCCACCAGCCATCTGAATTCCTACATCGGACTGTAGCCTCCTGGCCATTCGAAGCATGGGGTATGAACATCGTCGGCCCAATCACCCTGCCTTCGTCCAGAGGACACCAATTCATACTCGCAATCACCGATTACTTCTCCAAATTGGCGAAAGCCATCCCATTGGCAGAAGTAAAAACATCAAACGTGATCAGCTTTATAGCACCCAGTTTTCCAAATGAGGGTAATTTTGAAATTTTGTGTTTATAATTATTCTAATAATAATATTCAATTCATGATATGATTTTGGTGATTTTAAATCATTTTAAAATTATTTAAATCAATGACTTGTGATTTTGACGTTTTGCTAGTGAAACCCTAGAGACTGTTTGACCTAGAGCCTAACCATGTGATTATGATATTTTAATGTCATTTCTGGCCTAAGGATATTTTGCATTTGACCTCTTTGAATTATTTTGATATTTATTTTATTATTTATGATATTGTTTTGGGGTCATTTGAGTCGGGTTCGAATTTTATCTCAATCCGACTTGTAACGGGGACCCGGGGTAACTTAGACTCTAGTTGGACCCATGCATTAGTTAGCCATGGCCCACATTTTAATTAGTCATGTTAGAAAGATTAGTCATAATCCTAATTATTAGGTTAACCATTTAGAGTTTTTTTTATTTGACCCTTTTACCCCCAAACCCTAACCAAAATTGTTTTAAACACTTGTAACTAAGGGAGGGGCAAACTTGTAATATTCAATGAAGGGGGGATATAACCATTGTGGCTGGCCCTAATAGGACTCCCATCTCATTTCCTTTCTTTGAGAAGTCTTCTTCCCCAAGTGCTCTCAAGCTCTCCCAAGGAAGAAGCCTTCTCCTTGGATTTTCTCTCCTTTAGGTAATATTTCCTTCTCTTTTATTTCTCCATTTTGCATTTAGGAAAGTTTTAACCATAGGAATGACTCCCACTATTGTGTCCCCATTTTTGTGTCCTCTTGTGTCCATTATGTGTCATTTAGGGATTTCTATTGTACTATTGTTGTTTCTTGTGTCCATGGAGAAAACCCCCAAACTTGGACACACTTTATATTTAAAATATTGATTAAATAAATTAATTCATATTAAATCTCAGATTTGAATATGTAGAGATGTGTTCTTGAGTACTTTACATTTCATTCATGTATCTCTTATATATGTGTTCATGTTACATATATAGATTTGTGTATGTATATATATACATATATATATATATATATATATATATATATATATATATATATATTGTAATGAGAGTGTATCTATATTTATATATGTAATAAATGGTTCATGATGATTATATAATCAAGTTTGTGAGTGTGGTTCCTCATATTATTATTGCTATTATTGTTGTGGATAATTAGGATATATTGTGTATTCTTTTGGCTCAAACTATCTAAATCCGTCATGATTTTTATCCACGTTTTTAATTTCAGCCCTAACTTAGAAATGTCATAACTTCTAGCTCAAAGCTCGGTTTAGTCTTCCATTTTTTTAAAAGAAGCGTATTGAAGTTAGATTTCCAAAAACATGTATTAATAGGCCTAATTCATTCTGTAACTTTCTGGAGAATTATTTGAGTGTCAGCTGTACGAAAGACAAATGCGTTCTCGGTGTTTTCGCAATTTCGGGAGTTTTCGGAAACGAAAACGCGATCCGTTTGAAGTTTCGGAAAGCTAACACATAGATCTATAACATACTTTAATCCTATAATTTAATTCATGCTGAATTGGTACAGTATTGATTATTAGTAGGAGTTACTATTCGGCATATGCATTTTGTGCACCCTTGTGTGTAATATAATATTCTATTTGATTTTAACCCATGTTAATGTATACTAGCCACTCAAACGAAATGGAATAATGAGACACCCCACTTGCCGGATATCATCCCTGCTGTCTTTGCTACGTAACAAAGAGATTCTTGACGCTCTCTATGATACAGAAAGGTTAGCGTTGGAGAGAGATAAGACTACTAAGACAAAGGGCGACTGCACTAGGGCCACAAAGGCTTTTGTTGGTCTTATTGGCGCATACCACGGTGGGGTCTTCGACTGGGGTGAAGTCGTAACAAGGTAGCCGTAGGGGAACCTGTGGCTGGATTGAATCCTGAGCGACCCTCGACTAAGGACCTGCAAGCGGATGCACAATCTTGCTACAATTACCTCCCTTACGGTCACCTCCCGGCACGGTCGCCTCACTAACGCTCGCCTTCTTGTTCATCCCATTATGTAATTAAATAGAGAATGCAAGCATGAGTAAATGGTTAAATAAATGATGTATGAGGTGTAAGTATCCTATCTAATGTAAGCATGTATAAGTATGGCTTGTAATGAATATGTATAAACATGAGTAAATGGTTTAGTCTCCCGTTTTTTTAAAAGAAGCATATTGAAGTTAGCTTTCCAAAAACATGTATTAATAGGCCTAATTCATTCTGTAACTTTCTGGAAAATTATTTGAGTGTCAGCTGTACGAAAGACAAACGCGTTCTCGGTGTTTTCGCGATTCCGAGAGTTTTCGGAAACAAAAACGTGATCCGTTTGAAGTTTTGGAAAGCTAACACATAGATCTATAACATACATTAATCCTAGAATTTAATTCATGCTGAGTTGGTACAGTATTGATTATTAGTAGGAGTTACTATTTGGTATATACATTTTCTGCACCGTTGTGTGTAATATAATATTCTATTTGTTTTAACCCATGTTAATGTATATACATTATGTAATTAAATAGAGAATACAAGCATGAGTAAATGGTTAAATAAATGATATATGAGGTGTAAGTATCCTATCTAATGTAAGCATGTATAAGTATGGCTTGTAATGAATATAAAGGTTCCATAGTATGTAATGTATGGTGCATATAGTAGTGCAAGAGAATAAATGAATGATGAATGAATGCAAGCATGAATGTAATGTAATAATATATGTAATGTATGCAATATACAAGTTAATGAGATATAATATTCTATGTTAACACAAATCCTATATTACCTCATGTACCCCTTACACTATGTTGACACTATCACACCTGACACTTTGTTCACTTACACTTTGACACTCTTTGATATGTATACACTATGTATGCCCATTTAACCATCACTTGCCCCTTTGCCATGTTCACATACACACACATAGCCTCTTAAATAAGTATTTATGAATATAATTAACTTAGCTATGTATGTATATTATATATATGTTAGCATATTGTATTGTAATATATAAGTTTATACAGCCATTTGAAATGCCATAATTATAGACCTAATATTGAATACCAATATATGCATGTGTATATATGTGTAGACATGTATAGCTTAAAGTAATAGATTATCTAGTGTATATCTAATATGAATTCTTGTATATTTGAGTATTGAATAATTGCATGCTATATAGAGTTGGTGTATGTTGGCTTGTATAGCCTTGTATTGGTGTGCTTGCTAGGATAGTCTTGGTTAGGCCTAGTAAGACTTGCTGGGTTAGGACATGACCTAGTTTGACCTAGTTTGACTAGTGTAGTTGACCAGAGTTGACCAAGGGTTGACTTTGGCCTAGTTGACCTAGATTCATGTAGAATGCATTGTAGTGCTTTATATTACCCTTCTGGACATGTTGTGACTTGTGCTATTCTAATTAGGAGCCAGACACCACTCCTCGAACAATATCTTTACCATGGACATTCAGATATCGAGGCGAGTACATTCTCTAATCTTTTCATACTTATCTGGATTATATTCTTGCTCTAGATTACTCTACTTGATGCTGACACGTATCTTCACGGATTAGTACTATATGGATCCTTTCCTGAGATGTTATCCCTCTACGGGTGCATCGGGTATTTCATGTTCATGTACTTTATCATGTGCATCAGGTACTCCTTGTACTCATACTAGTTCATGTTTTTACATGTTCTCATGTGCTTCATGTGCTTCATGTGCTTTCATGTGCTTATCATGTGCCTGATGTACTACTCATTACATGAGTTCACGTATCTTAGCTGTATTCATGTGCTTATAACATAACTTGAACGGATCCTTGTGTATTGATTGGGGCGGGGTGAGTAGAATTGGTTATCTGATCACTATCCCCAGTATCTGTATTCATGTGCCTCCTTATTTGTATTCATGTGCCCCCAAGCCGTTTATATAACCATTGTGCTCTAAATCACGTAGCCACTTACAGTCTCTACTATCATGTATTTACTTTCAGTTACAAAATATCTTCTGTTTACTCGTACTTCCTATTCAGTACTTCCTGTATTTTACTCTATTGCATGATTTATACTCCTAACCTGCTATGAACTGTTTTAGTGATATGTGCTCGTTCCTGTCCTGACTGGACCTGTTGGTAAATTTTACAGATAGCTTGGAGATTGTCTGCTAGCCTAGAGGAGACACATTAGATGTTGTTTAGTTAGCTATTTTCAATTGTCTGGAGTTGTATTTACTTTATGGATTACTGTATCTGAGTTTGGAGATTTGAGATGTATTTCTGGATTTGTGTATCTTAGACACTTAGATTTCTCTCTGTTGTACCTCCTTTGGATTTCATGTTTTATCTATCCTTATCATGCTCTACCTTAGATGTGATTGAGTCTGTATCTGCTATGTCACCCCATTCGGGGAGTATAAACTGTTTAACCTTATACTGTTAGATGCATGAGACCTAGGACAGCGTTCTACCATCGACACTGCGGCGTAGGCTAGACGTACCTACTTCTCGTGCCCTTATTCTAGGGTGCGGGTCGTGACAAGCTTCCTTAAGCATCATGTCATCTACCGCTTTGGATTGCCCCGAAGAATCATTCACGACAATGGGCCACAGTTCGCAAGCCACGCATTTTATCGGTTCTGCGACAAGCACCGAATTCAGAACATTGCTTCGACACCCTACAATCCAGCAGCCAATGGGTTAGTAGAAGCATTCAATAAAACTATAATCAAGCTACTCAAGAAATTCGTGTCCTCTAGCAAGCGCAACTGGAACGAGAAGCCCGGCGAATGCTTATGGACATATCGCACCACAGTTCGAACAGCCACCGGGAATACACTATTTTTCCTGGTGTACGGGAGTGAGGCAGTCCTCCCATTAGAGACTCAGATCCCCTCACTCCGCGTCGCCCTCGCACATCAGTTGACGAAAGACGAAAACCACCATCGCCAACTACAGGAATTGGAGGCCCTAGACAAGAAATGCCTGTTAGCTCAACAGCGAATCGAGTTTTATCAGGCCAGAATCTTCGGAGCTTTCAACAAGAAGGTCAAGGTCAGGACATTCCAAGTAGGCGATCTCGTTCTGGCGGTTCGGAGGCCGATGGTTATGACGCATAAAACCGTCGATAAATTCCAACCAAAATGGGAAGGCTCGTTCATCATCGAGGCCATATTCTCCAACGGCGCCTACCGCCTCACAAAGCAAAATGGAGACTTGCTCATGTTACCCATCAATGGCAAGTGCCTGAAGAAGTATTACGTCTGAAACAAAATCCTTGAGACATCTCAAAGTGTCGAGTTATGTACCTTCCCGTACCGTTGAACTTACATTCTGGTTCTACATATCAAGTCATGTACCCGCTGGTACCTCTGAACTCATTTCCATAATTTTTTTCAATCATACGAGTCCTGTACCCGATGGTACCTCTGAACTCATTCCCACAATTTTTCCATACATAGGCTGAACTCATACTCATATTTTCTAGATCATCGAGTCATGTACCTGCTGGTACCGCTGAACTCGTACCCACAAAATTTCAGATTGCCAAAGTTATGTACTCGCTGGTACCGCTAAACTCACCTGATCTACTGCCCGTATTCTCAATGCACAAAAAGGATAACAGATCCACAAAATTCCTATACAACCACGTCGATGATACCTCTGAGTTGTTCCACTTCCACCAAAAATAAACCGCCCCCTCGCATAGAACTTCCATGTCCTCCTACCTCTGAGTCGTTCTATGTATCCTTTATTGAGCCCACCCCTGCCATGTCCCCGTGACCTCTGAGTGGGAAGGCTCCATCGAAGAAACCATTCATGCTTGCCTTGTCCTTACACCTCTGAGTAAGTATGATGGTTACCCCTCGACCTATTATCCGTACCCACGACCGGAGTATGCCAAGGATAGTAGGTCCATAAATATCCTCCGTCGAATCCACTCCTGCCATGTCCTCACTACCTCTGAGCAGGAAGATCCCACGGTAAAGAAATCCCCATACTTGCCATGTCCTCACTACCTCTGAGTAAGTATGATGGTCCTCCCTCGACTTATTATCTGTACCCACGATCTGAGTACGCCCAAAGATAATAGGCCTACAAAACGTCTTTCGATGACCACAAATGTCCTCAGTCGACCATAGATGCTGTATTGGGTCTCCAGTACACGCCCATCCCTTCCCTATCATGCCTGGGAGCCCAGTTCCTCCCTGGCATTCTCTCGAATACCAAAAACTTCTATAGCTGTCTTATCGCGAAGTTGTTCTAGGTATTCCTCTCCGAAACTTGTTACTCGTACCTAAAACCAAGGTACGCTCAGGGTAACAGGTCCACAAATAATCCCCCAGCAGGTCCAATTCCACAAACACCACAAGTACAAGAAAGAGAAGACGAGTTAAAACATACTCATTTATTCAAAATTCAAAGTACTACATTATCTGGGATCACATCCCTTGACAAAAAAATAGTGAAAGAAAACAGAAAACTGATCACTGCTCCGGGGTACATAACGCCGTGAGACGGTCCGCCAGCAAGGCAACCGACCGCTCAAACCTCTATTTGGCTCGGCGCTCCGCCTCTTGGGTTAGCACCGCCGCGTCCTCCAGATGAGCATGGGCTTTCCAGTTGTCCTAGAATTTCTTGAAAGCCCGCTCCAGGTTAGTAGAAGATCGGGAAACCTTCTCAGCCTCCCGAACGAGTGACTCATGTTCCGCACGAGCAGCCTTCAGCTCTGACTCTAGGAAGGCCAACTCCCTCTGAAGTGCGAGAATCTGCTCCTTTATGTCAGCTATTCCACGAGAAGCAGTCTCTTCTCGAGCCCTACAAGCTTGACTTCGACGACCCAGCCTGTCATACGAAGCGGAACGCTCGTAAAGGTCTCCCTTCACAACTGGCCCGGCAGTGTCTCGAGCGAACTTTATCCTATCTCGAGCGGTAATAAGGAAGCCCCGCTCCCGTTCAATCACAACAGGCAAGTCAGTCTGCCTTAACGCCAGCAATTGGGTCACGAGCTGATCAGCCTCTGCCAACTTGGGCTCCTGGAGCGCAGCCAACCCCACCCTGCCAGGAAGAGCCTTCAAAGTTTCAATCTGACCCCAAGCGTACTGCAGGGACAGAGAAAAAGGGATCCCCCGTTCTACGGCAGCATCTACGCCCCTCTTTAAATGGCGATAGAAGCTGTCGACCACATCCTGCGACGCCTCGTCCAGAGCCTCCGAAGAAGCCGACGTCAACGGGAGTGTAGCTAGCAACACTGAAGAAGACATAACAGAATCTGTCGCTCCTGCCACAAGGGAAGCAAACTCCGTGCGGAAGGACGCATGAACAGCGGCCAACTCCTCTTCAGCAGCCCGCAGAACTTAAATGCTCGGCAGGGTCGAGAAGTCAATCTCCGAAGCCGTATAAACAACAGAGGATGAGGTGGAGACCATCGCTCCCGGGACAAGCTCCACTACCATCTGCCCAGAGCTGGCGGAAGGCCCTTCGACATGAGTCGGTGAAGGAGAGGAAATGCTCCTTTCCCCCAGATCGCAGCAGGCCGAACCTTCCCCAAGAACATCCGTTGTGGAAAGTAAAGGGTCATGACCTGTAGGGCCAAGACAATCATGAATCGATTTGACCCAGAGGATATGTTGATAGAGCAAATAAGCCACCTCACTAGTCAATATTTGGCTTATCTTACCAGCGGAAGAGTGTGGAGGCTGGGGATCGCCTACAGCCACCACAGCCTCTTCACCAGCAGCCTCCGAATCGAATATAATAGGCTCCTCCGCCCCAGCACCCTCGGCAGGGGATGCGACGAGATCGGCGTCGCCTTACTGAAATTCAGCAATCTCGGAGACAGGCCCGAGGAAATCTTCGTCACCCCGGGCCGGGGCATCAGCAACATGGGAGTCCTCAGCCGCCGCTGAGAGAGCCCCCACAAAAAGGACCGCGACACACATGCCACTAATCAAAGCAGCAAAGGCCGGATCAACCTCAGGAGTGGCAGACGGTTCATGAGAGCCCAGTTCGTCAGACACCTACAGAGAAGAATGATTAGTTCATATCCCAAGAGAAAGAAAACCACAACAAGGATATGGCTCCAACTTAGTCTCACCTCCGGAACATCGTTAACATTCTCACCCCTCTCCGTAATAAGTAGCCTACGAGGTCTGACTGCAGCTTTCTTTACGGAAAAGGTCACTCCTCCGTCAGTAGACTCACGCCTGCCTCGCTTACGCAAGGGACCAGGCACGGCAGGCGGTGGTTCTACCCTCACCACCTCTGGTACAGATGGCAACTGATCTACCACCTCATCTGATACGACCGACGGTTGATCCGTCATCATCTCATCTGCCAAGATGGGCGACTGATCCGCCGCTGCTTCACCACCAGAAGAGAGAGAGTCCTTATCGTCTCGCTCGTTGTTTCCCTCAACTGTGTCAAAGGACTCGAAATTGGGCACGGGAACCCTATTCACCCCTTTCTTCTTTGCCTTCGACACCGTAGCCCTCTCCGCCAAACGAGTGCCCACGATGAAGCTAGTCCTCGCATCAAAATCGACGGAAGGCTGGCTCACCAATAAGGTCGCCATATGCAAGATTTCCACTGGCACGTTTGCTGCAGGAACTGAGAAACTAGTTCGAGTATGACAAGTGTCATAGTAGCTCCATGCCCTAATACCATCAAGGATGCTACCCTCAAATCCCAGGCAGGAGCTGGGATGCCCAAGGAATAGTTGACTGTACCCAAATTGACGGGCAAACCTACTGGGCAAGTAGGGCTCTAGGTACACAGTGTTGCGGTTGCGATAAACTAAATGCGCCGGGCGAAAGTTACGCAACCAGAAACGCATCTTCTCAGGTAAGAAATGAGGAGATCCAACGCCATCAACATGGACACTCCTCACTTCCTGGTCGATAAAACGGGGAACGGACACGAAAAAATCATATCCGTCCACCTTCGCCAGCATCCTCCGACACGCCGGTATAGTACTATATTCCCAAGGCTGATGGTGATACCTGAAAAGAAAAGCGTCGTCGTCCGTAATGCCGTCTCCCGTCCCAGGCCTCATCAAAGACCGATAATGCAACAACAGCCACCCCAGCAGGTAATGATAAGGCAGCTCTATACGTTCAAAGTCCATCACTACGTTACGAGCGATGACCTTGGACGAGAAGGCGCGGAGACCATGATGAACACCATAGCGGGAAGAAGAGCCAACCTGACCCCAAAGGCCAACTTCACAGCAGGAAGAATAAAGTGACGGCTGATCCTCTCGATGGAACATGCCCCTCCTGAGACCACATAATTGTGCATCCACACCATTAAAAACCCTGCCAAGAGTGCCTTCTCTGACAGCCGCCGAGTACCATAATAAAAATAGCTAAAGGAGTCAATCTGGCTCCCAAACTTGTCACCCTTGGACTTCGACCTCTTAGCAGTCGACACCAAGCCTTCTAGTACTTCCCTAGGAGTTTGACGATCTCAAGAAATAACTCGGCCGGCAGCACTGAATTTAAAAAGATAGGAGACCCAAGAGATGGTATGGGAGCGTCCCCTTCCGAGCTACCATCTTTCTTGATAGCCGTTTGGTGACAGGTACTATGGTGACATAACAGTTCTCGTTATACAGTGACGAAGCCTGGGAATCGTCGATCTAGATCCTGGAACTCCTCGTTCGTTGGAGTGTACACTTCAGAGGGCTCCTCTCCCCAAGAAAGCTTGGAGACAGTATACATCTCATGGAGAGCGAGCCCCAACTCCCATATAGGTGTGAGGAAAGTTCATGTTCGATGGTTATACATCTCCAGAAGGGCCATGAACAACGGCTTATTAATGGACAGCCCGTGGCTGGTACCCCGGATAGCATCATAAAGATTGACTTCTCGCAAAAATGCCTCATATTTCCGCAGAATCTACGAGGTCAGGTTAGCCCACGAGGGAATGGGGTTTAGCCAGCTCGGCAGTGCCAATCTGCCAACAGGATAGGACCCTTTTCGAGCAAGCTGGCTTAGAAAGGTATCAACCTGAGAAAATAAGAAATTAGGACCGGGTGTGTTGATTAAGGTACCCGGAACTAACCCCATCACAGATCGACTAGCCGGATCCTTGATCACACGCACTGACCCAGTAGTTTTATTGTAACGGATGTTACCCATGAACATCCCCGGTCTGATTGGAATGAGGAGGTCTGTCATCTGCCTGTCCAAAAAGATCATGTTGAACCACGCAAAAGGGAAATGATGCTTCATAATGGAGATATGAATTGGCATCTCGTCCAGATTAAAATCCCAACTCTCAGAAATATCCAGCACTCGAGAGTTTTTTATGATCAACGCATCCCCAAAGAGGAAGACCGGCCTCAGATGCTTCCCATTTAGCTTCTCGGAGCTCATTATGTCACTAAGGAATTGGAAAGATTGAACCCTGATAACATTCAGTCGCTCCAAAGGCTCATTAAAAAGGAGCTGCTCTGACACTTGACGAACTAAATTATCCCATCGTACATCCATGGCAAGTTGATTCGAGCCAACCAGAAGTTTCTCCGCAAAATTTACTGGCAGATTCACTGAAGAGAGACAAAAGAAATAAGATTAGAAGATAGTCAAAACAAGAAGCATTTGAAATATCATTTAAGTATATGCAGCTCGGGTCGTTACAGCCTCCTGCGGCTCAGAACCAGATGAGTCTATGCGGTTCTGTTCATCATAGCCTTATGCGGCTCCGAGTCAGACGAGTCCATACAAATCAAGTTCAGATGAGCTTATGAAGCTTCTGCAGTTTGGGTTCATAAGGGCCTATGCGGTTTAAGGTTCACATGGACTCAACAGACGAACCTAGGCGCAGATGCGGCTCGGATTCAGGTGAGACTATGCGGTTCAAAGTCCACGCGGACTCATGCGGCCCTGAACAGACAGACTCATGCGGTTCAAGTGAAGTACGCTTATGCGATCCAGATTCATATGAGCTGATGCGGCTACAAGCGGATGAGCTTATGCGGTTCAAAAGTGAACTACGTTCATGCGGTCCAAACCGAAAATATATATGCGGTTCAGATCGAGTATGACAAGCCCATGCAGCCCTCTGGGCGAAGTGCTTATACGGTCATATCAACGAGCCTTGTACATACGGCTTGTGCATAAATTATGCAACAGAGCCATGGCAGTTAGGGTTCTAAGGCAACGCCCTTACCAGCAATAGGTGGATGAACATCGGGATGAACAGAGTGAATAGCGACCGAAGGAGGAGTGGCCACGTTCATCGCCGCAGTCTCTGCAGAAGCGACCGCCTTGCCCTTCGCAGCCTTCGATACAGCAACCTTCTTGGGAGCCATAGATGCTTGGGAGAGAAAGGAGTTAGAACAGCAAAAGATCGAGGAGAGCAAAGGAGATTCCCCAGAACGAAAGTGTTCCTATTTATAGACAAGAAAGAAATGCCTCGATCCGCGTGCAATATTATGACCGACTCTTCGGTCATCGAGGCAAAATGGCTGAATAATAGCCTGACTCTTGGGATCCTGGCCCAAAAAGCGGCACTTAAAATCTGACAGCAAATCAAGAGCATTAAATGCAGAAGATTTACAGAAGATTTGCACACGTGGCAGGAAGACGTGGCAAGAAACTCCTGCGGCCAAACAGCCCATGCGATTAAGAGAGTTATGCGGCTGAGGTAATCATGCGGCTAGACAAATCTATGCGGCTCTCGCATAACCATGCTTCTTATTCAAAGTATTTCAATTTTGCAAATTGAAAACTTTGAAGGGGGTCTTGTAGAAGCATGGAAAAGAAGAGAAAAATGATCCTTGCGGCGAAGGAGCCTCATGCGGCTCGAAGGGCCCAAGCGGCTCAGGAGTCCCATGTGGCTCAAACACATAGGAAACTCGAGTAAACTCCTTGCGGCCCACAGAAAGAGGCCACTTGGCCTTCAAAGCAGCTGTGCCCAACGTCTGGACGCATTTAATGCTCTGACGGCTGACAGACCTGACAGATGACAACCCTGACATAAAGTAATCATGATGACTGACACAAGATCACTATCTTCCTAGGGAACTGGAGAAAATCTTCGCAGACGTGGCACTGTCCACCAAGCTTCGAGGCAAGTCTATGCGGCCAGACTAGACGAGTTCATGCGGCCAGTGCAGAGAAACCTATGCGGTTCAATCATGAAGGTCCCCGATGCGGCTCGGCCATGAAGACTCTCATACAGCTCGGCCATGAAGACCCCCATGCGGCTCGGTCATGAACATATTCATGCGGCTCGGTCATGACAACCTTCATGCGGTTCGAGTATAGAGACTATTCATGCGGCTCGGTCATAAAATCTTTCATGCGGATCGGTCATGACGACCTTCATGCGGCCCAAATATGAACACTCCTCATGCGGCTCAACAATGATGACAGGGCACGTGTCCTAAAGATAATCAAATTTTGGGTCAGATCCCAATAATTTGGGACACATGGCAAGAGAATGAATTAAATTGATTCATTTAGATTTGCGGACATCAGCAAATCATCATGATGGGGATTTATTGCAATCAACATTAATTACTGACATGATTTGGCATAATCCTCATTAATGTCCCAGATCCTTCATGCTCAAGATTAATGGCCCAGATTGATCATTTACCAGGCCGCCGCCACTTTGAGAATGAGCAATCATTGTAAACCCTAATGATGCCCCCCACTATTATAAATAGCAAGGTGATATTCCCTTGCTAATGGGAGGCTTCCCCCTAATAATCAGAGAGAAAATACACAGAGATCAATCCAGAGAGAGAGAAGCCAGAAGAGCAATACGAGGAGAGCAAGAAGAGCATTTCTTCGTCAATGCCAAGCATCTCGTCACAGGGGCCAAGGCTACGTCCGATCGTCCAAGGAATAAGGCAGAGCTACCGTCGCTTTCCCGAGCCTCTACCGTCACCCCCCAGAATCAAAAATAAACAATTATACTTAGATTATTGTACCTAGGTTTTCGTCTATAGGCTTTCTTTGTACAAGCGAGTTTGTAACGTGAAGTAAAAGTCCAGTCCTCCCATAAAACTGTTCTGTTCTTTTATATTTCATGGCAAACACCCCCGCCAAAGAGTCTGCCATCAGTCCGGCGTTCATCAATCTGGGACAATGCCGTACCAGCCATCCCATCAGATAGTGAAAGGGAAACTTAGTCCTAGCAAAGTCCTTTCTACCTTTGAATGTTATCGTGTTTAGAAAAAAATCTCGCAAACCCCGTTGGATGGCGCAGACCATCGCTAGAAGCAGAGCAAGTGGGCGTCCAAAGGCCATCTTTACAGCTGAAAGTATCATACCCCGGCTGATTCTCTCAATAGGCCCTGAATAACTAGGGACTACACAGTCACGAAGCCATATCATCAGGAAAGCGGCTAGCACCGCCTTTTCTGACATCTTAAACTCGGCTTTCCAGAAGAAATGATAAATTGGGGAGTTTACTTCAAGATCATCACTATCTTCGGCATCCGTAGCTCCGTGATCTGCCATCAGCTGCTCTATCTCAGAGCTCGTCAAGGGCTTACGAGATGAAAAGTAGACTGGGTCGTCTCCCTTCTCTGGTCAAAACATAGTTAGTCCAGGCCCTCGTATGCGGAAGGGACCCCTCAGTCTTACCCTTCTTCATAATCTGGTGACAAATAAAATAGTGACAGAGTAACTCATTGTACACCTCCGTCATCTCAGGGTTCTCTTTCTCCAAATCCAAGATCTCTACATCTCTGGGGTCGTATTCTGTATATGGCTCCGTCCCCTAGAAAAGTTTGGATATCGCCTGCATCTCGTGTAGAGCCAAACTCATCTCCCCATCCGGAGTGAAGAAGGTGCATGTATGATAGTTGTGTAACTCTGTCAAGGAGATAAACACTGGCCAGTTGACCTTAATGCTATATTGGGTAGCTCTAACGGCATAAAGAAGACCGACAGCTTTTAGAGTGGCCTCGTAAGTCGAGAGCGCCCATCCAGTAAGGTCACTCCAGAACGGGACAGAATGCCTCCAACCTTCCATCCGCAGCTTTCCTTCCGGGTACGACTCCCTCTTTGACAACATCAAGTTAGAGAGAGTCTCAGCCGTATAGGGGTGAAGATCAGTTGGGACATTATTCATTATGACACCAGGGTGCAGCCCCCTTATAGAGTAGGACGTAGAACCCTTGACACACTTGAACTTGTCCTTCTTCCGGTCACCAGAATTGAATTGGATCCTGCCAGAAATAACCCCATACAGTTCAGGGGCCAGGTCCTATTTCATCTGCCTTTGCACAGCCAGATCAGCAAACGCCAACAGAGGATATTGGTGCTTCATAGATGGCAATCCTATTCTTTGGTCATTTAATTTGACTACCAGAGGGTCCTCTAGACATATCGTCTTATCATTCTCATATCCTATACTGTCACCGAATATGAAGTATGACTTCTTCAAACGGTGCGTCCATCCGAGCAAGAGTTCCTCATCATTAATCATCTGCTTCAGAAAGGTTTTGTCCTGTTCAATTATGGCGATCGTCCGTTCCGTAGATTGATCATGACTAATCTTGGCCTGAATATTGCTGACCATGTCAGTTATGAGGCTTGTGTCGAGGACGTGGCAAGCAGAGCCGAAAGGGATACCGCCAAGTTCTGGGACAAACATGTTTACTGCAAGGACAAAAGAGAAAGTCAGACTCGGAATCTGCAGGAAAAACTAAGTGCTGAAGGACTATTATGCGCCCAAAAGGCTATACGCCCAAAGGACTATACGCCCAAAGGACTATGCGCCCAAAGTGATATGCGCCCAAAATAAACATGTGGGTGCATAACATACAGCCGTATGTGGGCACATAACATGCAAACAGCATGTGGGCACATAACATGGCAACATGTGGGTGCACAGCATACTATAGTATTGGCGCATGACTTATGTGGGCACATAAGAATGCTCATAAAAGTATGTTGCCTTAGACGCATGCGCCCAGGTAGAAGAAAAGTCTGAGCGTCGCAAATTAACGCTTGAGACTTTGTTTTTTGAGGTGAGGCCTCACCCAAAATTGGGTCCTGGACTGGTAAGGACGCTGTCGCAGGAGGAGAGCCACTCGGTGCAGCCCCTTACCTTTCGCAGATCTCTTGTCGACCTTGGAAGACATGGTTCGTAAAGAAAGGAGATGAAGAGTCTTTTGAAAGTTCTAAGAGAAATGAGAATAATGAAATTTCTCTCTTTTAAAGCCTATTTATAGGCATAGGCCATTTCTTATGCGCCCACCATTCCTATGCGCCTATGCGCCCATTGCGCACTACACGCCCACCATGGCTTATGCGCCCACGTGAAGAGCCAGCCTCTTGTACACTATGCGTCTGCTACTAGCGGACATGGACAACGTATGAAGGATTGACCTCTTCAAATTCTACTCCGATGAATTTGTCAGTTCAACTTTTCGAGAAAGATCTCAACAGCCGTCTCTCTGACAGGCTGGCCAAACTCTATGTGCCCAAAGAGAGAGTCGTGCTATGCCCCCACTATATCACGAGAAGACGGTCCATGCTTCTTTTAAAGTATTTCGAACTCGTTCAAGTATCGAAAACTTTGAAGGGGGTCTTGTAGAAGCATAAAAATTTTAGCAATGAAGCCTTATGCGCCCAAGCAAATGAGGACATATGCGCCCAAGTGAACTCATATGCGCCCAAGTCACCCTGTGAAGCTCTATGCGCCCAAGCCACCCTGTGAAGCTCTACGCGCCCAAGACAAGCTCCTCCGAAAGGGGGGCACATAGCCCTATTTCAGGCTATACGCCCAAGCTTGAACATCCCCTGACTCGGTCAAAGCCATGATCAAAACGTACACCGAAGCGTACGGCCATGTCGGTCTCCACGAGCTGTCGTACACCGAAGCATGCGGCCACGTCAGCACCACGAACAACCCATGACCACGCAGCCTACATGCACCTACATCCTATGCGCCCAAAGTAGGACCATACGCCCACATGAAAACCAGTGTGTTTCCTCATGTGGGCGTATAACATCATTCCAGCTCAAAAACTACTATAAAAAGGGGTCTCATCCCTCTTCAAAAGACAGAACGGAGAGCATTTTCAAGAGCCAAATTGGTGCACTTCTTGCCAGTGAGCCGAGAGTTAGCAATTTTCTTAGATTTTCTCCCACTTTTGTAATCAAAGTGTCAACGGAGTAAAGGGGCAACTGCCGCTCGATCTCCATCATCCCATTCTCCAGAATTCTTTTTTATACTCGGGGATCCTCAGCACAGGATCTCTCAGGTGTACTCGATTTATGATGCCTTGTGCCAATAAAGAAAAGTCAGCGTTTCTTCTTCTTTTTGTGTGTGTCTACAGTAGCCACTGCTTCTGTCGCGATCTTTACGGATATGTTGGCTGCTATTGCCTTCCAGGGGCCTTCCGTTATGGCATCTCCGGTAACCCCAATAAGTTTGGCTGATAACGCATACTATATCAATCTCATGCTGAGCACAATTTTTTATGCATTGATGTATGGCATAGAGGGTATTTTATGAAGCAACCAATCTTTCAGACGGGTCCGAAATATAGTAGAGGACCAGTTGGTGGCCTTGTACGACTATCCAGAGTGTGAGGCTTAGGCCGATGCTATAGAAGATCTGTTGGCTGAATGGGAAGCCGCTGCCTTGGAACTCCAGAATATGGAGCATGGTCTTCCGTCACTAACCGTTGTAGAGTTAGAGAAGATGGTCTCTGAGGCATCTCAGTATGAGCAGGAACGTCGGGTACTAACTGATCGCCTTGCCAAGGTTGAGTCCGAGATTGAAGAAGTGACCGATGCCGAAGAGGCTCGGGTTTATCACCATACAGCTTTGGAGGATCAGTACAAGATCCTCCGAGAGCAGATCCAAAAGTTAGAAGAGACCCTAGCCCTTGCTCAGAGTGACCTAGTCAAGTCTGAGGCCCAGAAGGAGATCCTTCGCCAACGTTCCGAGACCCTGTCTCAGGAAAAAAAAAGTATTGGTATTCGTCAGGACGAGATGGCTCTTGTTGGCCCATTGGTCATGGTCAAACCTGATTTTAATAATTGATCAAAATCTGTCTTGATATAAATGCAAGTCAATTTAGATGTTTACCTACGATGTTTTGGACACTGTTTAACGATGGATATCAACTTTGTTCAAGACTGAAGTCGTTTGCCATTCAGAATGTATTTCCTTTGAAGCAATGCAATTTTTCATTTTATTAAGTCTAGGAATACATTGTACACCAAGTCGTACTGGCAAATAGGCTATCCGAAATCGTTTTTCAAAACCATCCTATTCTTTTACAAATGACCTATATTTTTGAAAAATATCCTTTTTACAAAAAGCTTCTGAAGGACTTTTTTAAAAAGCCAAATTGATTTTTATCAAAATGAACTGGCAGAATCCTAGCAAAAATCGGCCAGAGTTCGACAAGAGTTCGGCCAGAGTTCGGCCAAGATGAACGTTAGTGAACGTTTAATTTTGAACTTGGTCACCCTTCAGTTGCGGTTTGTTACAAAGAGTTATGTCCAAATTCTGCCCGAATTCTGTCAGAGTTCTGTCTTTGGAAAAACTATAAATAGAGAAGTATTTCGATCATTTCAAATCAACAATTCACTTTCAATCTCTTCTCTTCTTTAGCTTACTTTCTTTCAAAGAGTTCTCAAAAGCTTTTATTTTCAAATTCCAAGCCAGTTAAAATCCTCTACTCGATTTGCCAGTGCGGTACGGTCTAGAAGTTTCAGAGCGATTGTAATCAGAGGCTTGATAGAAGATACAACTCTTCATAATTGAAGTTGGTCGAGTTCTTTGTATCAAAGCTCGCGTCTGTAAAAGTTGCAAGGACTTCGTATGAAAACTTACAGGATTTTTTAATAGTAGATTTAACTAAAAGCTAGAGTTCTCCCGACTGGACTAGTCCTCACAAGAGGGAAACCAGTATAAATCTCGGTATTTATGTTTGCCTTCTGATCACTTTTTATTTCTGTCATTTACGTTGTGATTATTTTTATATCTGTGATCTAACTGCTAATAAGATTTTTAATTAGCAATGTTCCGATGCCTACTCTATTCACCCCCTAGAGTATTCTGCTTTATGATTTCGTTCATACAATTGGTATCAGAGCAGGTTCTCCATCTAGAGGTATATCAGAGCGGGTTATACAGGTAAAGCAAGGTAAAATTGCAGTTATATTCAATTTTTGTATAGATCACAGCATTACACATGGCAACTGTAAAATTTACAAGTGAAGGCCAAGCCACAAACAGACCTCCACTGTTTGACGGCACAAACTATACTTATTGGAAAATACGTATGAGTTTCTTTCTAAAATCTTTTGATTTTGACTTATGGTCTGTAGTTATTGATGGCTATAAAAAGCCCCCTCGTATTAATGTTGATGGTGTTTTGGTTAAAAAACCCCATGACAAATATACAGAGGAAGAAAAGAAAAAGGCCAGTCTTGACGCACGTGCTATTAACACTTTATTTTGTGCTTTAGACAGAACTGAATTCAATAGGGTGTCTACTTGTACAACATCAAACAAAGTGTGGAAACTTCTCGAAGTAACCCACGAAGGAACAATGCAAGTCAATGAGTCAAAGATCAGCAGACTTACTCAGGAGTACGAGGCATTCAAAATGAAGCCAAGTGAATCAGTCACTCAGATGTTTACAAGATTCTTGGATATTGTAAATCCTTTGTCTTCACTAGGCAAGGATTACAGTAACCATGAGAAGCTTCACAAACTTCGACGAGCCCTTACAAAAAACTGGATTCCAAAGGCTACTACAATCATTGAAGGGAACGACCTCTCAACAATGTCTCTAGAAACACTCATGGGTAAGCTACTCACTCACGAGTTAGAACTGAAGACTTTGAAGATTCTACACAAAAGGAGAAGTCAGAGAAGACGATCGCTCTCAAGGCTCAACATAGAAGAACCATCGAAGATGATTCTGACGACAGCGACTCCGACTCTGAAGATAAAGCTCTTCTGGGAAGAAAATTTAAGAAGTTCATAAGATTTAACAGGAGAACAAAAGACAGCAAAGACAACAACAACAACAAGGAATATCCTATTTGCTACGGATACAAGAAGAAAGGACACATGAAGAAAGATTGTCCCTCAGCATCATCATCAAAGAAAAGCAGCAAATATGACAAAGGCTACCTAAAGAAATCTACATCAAGAAAGTATGCCAACACAAGCATATATCATAAAAGTGAAGCCAGCGACTCAGAAGATGAGCAATCAGATGACGCTGCAAATGTGTGCTTGAGGCTTGCGATCAGGTAATCACTAATACTCTATTTGATCCTTATGATGATTTCACCTTTGAGCAACTAGGAGAGGCTTTCAGAGAACTGTTAGATGACTACGAGAAACTGCATAGTAAATACGAAACCTCTAAGAAGGTACTCAAAGAGTACAAAGGTGAAATAGGAAAACTTACCGACCAATTAGATCGTGTTAGAAATAATGACTCTTCAACTGAGTCTGGTGAGCTTTTTTCTATTAAATTGTTGTTACACGAGACTGTTAAGCTATCCGAAGAAAAGACCAAACTATTATCCAGTTAAAAGAAGACCTATCTAAGGAGAGAAAGAGTCTCTAGTGTGCACAGGTCAGATTAGAATCACTCATATCTGACTATACTAGATTGTATAACACTTTCAAAAAGTTAGAAATTAGTTTAGGAAAATGGCCTGAAGTTATTGCTTCCTATTCTAACACGTGTCAATTATCGAATCATAGGAACAGGCCCAACACTGTTAGACCAAACCATACCAAAACTATGCCCAAGAAGACTAATAAGCATGCATTCTTCTATACTAGAAAACCAAAACCTACCAATCATGCACCTCACACTACTTTCAACACTCAACATTCTAAATGTCATTATTGTGGTCTCATTGGTCATATATCTTCTGTATGTAGAATCAGAAATTTAGTAGATTTAAATGTTTATACATGGATATCGAAAACTAACTAGTCAGGATCCAACAAGAAATGGGTACCAAGAGTTTCATCTGCAAATTATTTTTTAGGTGGGACGCCCTTCACATGCTATGAGCAAATGGATCCTCGATAGCGGTTGCTCACGGCACATGACCGGTGATGCTTTATTATTCGCAACACTGTCAAAGAGGAATAAAGAAGGATACGTCTCCTTCGGTAATAATTTAAGAGGGTACATAATCGGTATCGGTGACATTGGTAAGGCTCCCTATCCAATGATTAAAGATGTTTGTCTAGTTATCGAGTTAAAAAATAATCTGCTCAGCATAAGCTATTTAGTTGATCACTGTTATGGTATTAACTTCGTAAAAGATAAATGTGCTATAGTTGATAGTTCAACTAGTAGTACTATATTTGAAGGTATTAGGGAAGACAATATATATGTATTCTATTAGTTGGAAGATGCTAACAAAGCAGGTAGATATTTGATGGCCAAAAGCGTTGAGAGTCAACTATGGCATATGAGACTCGGTCATGCAAATATGGATACAATTTCAAGATTATCTACGAAGAAGTTGGTACGCGTCTTACCGGAAATTTCTTTCAAGAAGGATACGGTATGTAGTAAATGTAAAAAGAACAAAGCTACCAAATCCGCATTCAAATTCAAGAACGCTGTAAGTACCACTAGACCTTTACAACTGTTGCATATGGACTTATTTGGACCAAGTAGAATTGCTAGTCTAGGTGGTAAGTTATATGCATTTGTCATTATAGTTAATTTCTCTAGATATACATAGGTTTATTTTCTTGCCCGCAAGAATGATGTATTATCAGAATTTATCACCTTTTGCAAGAAAGTATAAAATGGAAAAGGGTTCATGATTACTCGCATTCGGAGTGATCATGGCGGTGAATTTGAGAATACAGAATTCAAGCAATTTTGTGACACACACGGTTATCTGCATGAATTCTATTACCCTAGGACTTCATAACAAAATGGAGTTGTGGAACGTAAAAATAGAACTCTTTCCGAAATGGCTAGAGTAATGTTAAACCAGTTTAGTATACCTAGATACTTATGGGCTAAAACTGTAAATACAATATGCTATATTCTCAATAGGGTTCAAATTTGACCTATATCGAAGAAGACTCCCTATGAACTATGGTTTGATAGAACACCAAATGTTTCTTATTTCAAAAACTTTGGTTGTAAATATTTTATTCTTAATACTAAAGATAATTTGAGTAAATTTGATGAAAAGGCCGATGAAGGTATATTTTTAGGTTATGCAGCAAAGAGCAAAGGATACAGAGTCTTCAACAAAAGAACTATGATCATCGAAGAATCTATCAATGTCAAGTTTGATGAGCTAAATCAACACTTGGCCAATGATGACACTGAAGACATAATCGCACCAAGTATAGCTACTGTAAAACCTTCACACAAAGATATAGAACCATCACATCAGGCATCAGATGAACCTCCAAGTAAAGAAGCCGGAACTAGCAATCTTGAGACTACACCAAAAGAGATGAGATTCTTAGCTAATCATCCAAAGGACTTGGTAATTGGTGAGATTACCAAGGGTGTAAGTTCTCGTTCCTCTAATAAAGATTTAGCTTCTTGTGTTGCTTTTGTCTCCCAGTTTGAACCCAAAAATATTAATGAAGCATATAGTGATAATTTTTGGTTAGATGCTATGCAAGAGGAATTAAACCAATTCGAACGGAATCAAGTTTGGGAACTTGTTCCCAAGCCCATTGATCATCCGGTCATTGGCACCCGATGGGTATTCCGAAATAAACTGAACGAGAATGGTTTAGTGACTCGTAATAAGGCTTGACTCGTAGCTCAAGGATACAATCAAGAAGAAGGTATCGACTACGATGAGACTTATGCTCCAGTTACGAGATTAGAATCCATTCACATATTATGTACATTTGCATGTTTTCATAATTTTAAGTTATTTCAAATGGATGTCAAAAGCGTATTTTTAAATGGTTTTATAAAAAAAGAGGTTTATATAGCTCAACCACCCGATTTTACTGATTTCAATTTTTCTGAATATGTTTTCAAGTTGAAAAAAGCGTTATACGGTTTGAGACAAGCCCCTCGTGCTTGGTACGATCGTCTAAGCTCTTTTCTACTTGATAACAATTTTTCAAAGGGAAAGGTTGACACTACTTTGTTTATAAAATCTTTGAATAACAATATTCTTTTGATTCAAGTCTATGTAGATGATATTATCTGTGGATCTACTGATGAATCTCTCTGTCAAGAATTTTCAAAGTGTATGCAGAATGAGTTTGAGATGAGCATGATGGGAGAGCTGAAAATTTTTTCGGACTGTAAATCAAACAAACCAACAATGGGACGTTCATAAATCAAGCAAAGTACATAAAGTATCTATTAAAGAAGTTCGACATGGAAGCAGTCAAGCCACTTAGCACTCCAATGGCGACATCAACCAAGCTTGATATCGATGAACAAGGCAAACCTGTCAACATACGTAAGTATTGAGGTATGATCGATTGCTTACTGTAATTAACTGCAAGTTGACCAGATATTATGTTTAGTGTTTGTTTATGTACACGCTTTCAAGCTAATCCTATGGAATCACATATGTGCGCATTTTAGCGTATCTTTCGATACCTTAAAGGCACTTCTTCTGTCGGCTTATGGTATCCCAAAACCATGTCATTTGACCTAACCGGTTATTCTGATGCTGATTTTACTGGATGCAAAGTAGATAGAAAAAGCACGAGCAGCACATGTCATTTCCTAGGAAAAGCTATAGTCTCTTGGTTTAGTAAAAAGCAAAATTATGTTGCATTGTCAACAGCTGAGGTTGAGTATATCGTCACAGTACGTTGTTGTGCACAAATTTTATGGATAAAACAAACTTTAGAAGACTATGGATTGTATTTTACACACATACCCATTTTCTGTGACAACACTAGTTCTATTAATTTAACTAAGAATCCAGTATGTCACTCTCGTACTAAACATATCGAGATTAGACATCACTTTCTTGGAGATCATCAACAAAATGGAGATATAGACCTTGTATACATAGACACACAGAATCAATTAGCTGACATACTCACAAATCCTTTAGCGGAAGATCGTTTCAATTATTTACGTCGAGAATTAGGCATTTTAGATGTCAATAATATTAATTATTTTGTTTTATTAATTATTTTGTTTTATTAATTATTTATTCGATATTCGATAACTATTTTTGAGACAAGCCTAAAAAGAGTCTGTCTGTCACCACGACTACGGTCGAAGCGAAGCGGTATTTAAGAGTTCCCCGGTGAACCTCCACTAGCTGGGACAGTACTCCTACAGCTAATCTGAGACAGATGCTGAGTAAAGAATATTAATTTATAAAATAATATTAATTATATTATTTTGAGATTTAAAATTACTAAACTCTGAATTAAATATTTGAAATGAATTAATAAAAAAAATGTGGCCTCATTTCTATTATTTTTGATATATATATAGCCAGGCAACCCTTGGCGAATTCGTTCCGAGTTCGGTCCGAATTCGGCCAGAGTTCGGCTGGGTATATCTGTACCAGCTAGAACCCGAGGCCCATCTTCTTCATTCTTCCAAACATCCTCAAACAGCAGCAGCCGTGCCTCCAAACCCTAGCTCTTCTCCACCCTTGTTCTTCCAATCCGCGTTGAGATCTTCGTCCAAACTTTGGATTCGTGCGAAGAATTTTGTCCTCAATAACATATCCAATTCTTGGAAGGTATAATTCCTTTTCTCCTCCACTTTCAAATTCTTAGGATTTCTAGAATTTTGGGAAAGAATGCCTAAGTTCAATCCCTTCAAGAGGAAGAAGACCAATGCCAGTGAAGTGGCATCGTCTTCGGATCCGTATACGGATTGCCTTTTTTCTCGGGTCCAATCGGACGACGGTGCATCGGACGAGTTTTACTTTAAAACTTTCGACCAAGATTTATTGTGGTATGTCGATTTCATTATGCGTACTATTTACACCGGATCACCGATTAAATGGACTGTCTTTCCTGACCACCGCCCTTACTTTAAGACATTAGGGTTACAACACTTTGTTACCTTATAATTCTCTATTACTACTAATGCCATTAGATTATTCTATTATAATTTTGTGTTAGATACGTTTACCGCGAGAACACGTGTCGGAAGGATCGATATCAAATTCACTGATGAAACGTTAGCGAAAATCCTTGGTATTCCAAACGAAGGTGCCCCACTCGATGACATCACTGATTTTGATTTCTCCGATGGTACGACTCTCGTTATTTTCAAGAATGAGCTTTGTACGCCCGCACGTGCTCATCTTAGAAAGTTCAAGGCTAATAACTTGAACTTGTTTAACTGCGAATTACATTGCATCTTCTATTCCACTTTACTTTCAAAATCCACTTCGAAAGATGATGTCACTGTACTTGAGCTTTCTACTCTATATCACATTCTTAAGGAGATTCCTTTTTCTGCCCCTAAGACTATCATTCAGATGATGGATAGATGTCGCGAAAGAGACCGCAACCTCTCTTATGCAATGCTCATCCCACGCATCTTTCAGAGATTTGACATTGACCTATCTACTTGTGCCATTGACCCTGAACCCAAGTTCCTCAAACTCTCGTCGCAGCATTGCCACTGTTCCTCTACCTACTGCATCTGCTCCTCCTGTACCTACTCCTACAGCACCTGGTCCTCCTCATTCTTACCCTCTAACATTTGAGGGTATTTATCAGCACCTATCAGATCTATAGTCATTCTATGTTGACACTTCCAGGGAACATGAGTTTTGTGACGTGACTCGGTTCCAGGCTATTGCCAACTCCTTCGCCGATCTGAGATTTGCGTAGATGGGTCACTCAGCTAGCTCTCTACCTCGCGACCCTTCTGTTTCTGGATACCGCGTTGATGATGAGGCGGTTCACTCTCTGTTCCAGCCAGGGAACGCTTACGATTGGTATCGTACTACTGGTGCCACTCCTCATACTTCTGGAGCTGGTACTTTTGGAGCTGGTCCTTCTGGACATGCTGGCGCTGCAGCTGATGACGATGATGATAAAGATGATGATTTTTGAGTTGTTATGATTTTTAAGACTGTTATTATGTCTTATGTATACTTGGAAATGCTCTGACATTCCAAGATATTATCAGTACTCTTTTAGTTATTATTTGTGACTCTTTATAGACATGGTTTTTATTATGCCTCAATTTGGCATACGTTTCACTTAGCTTATTATTCAGTATTTTATAGCATCATCTCTCTTTTTCTGCTTCCATATAAACTACCTGTGACAAATACCATGCCTGTGTTGTTTATATAATATCTTTTTTAACTGTTTATACCATACCTGTGATGAATGTTTTATATATTTTTTTGTGTTTCTTCACTGTGTGTTACTTATGCATTTATTGCGGGGAAGCTTTCTCTTTTACAATTATTTTGCTAAGTGACAACGGGGGAAAATAGATCTAACATCTTCATGAATGTAGGTTATGAACAATTTTAGTTTTCTTTAGTTTTCTCTGGTACTATACATTTTTGAATTGAACCAAGCTTAGATGTTATATCGGCAAGGTTTGTCAATTATCAAAATAGGGGAGATTGTTGGCCCATTGGTCATGATCAAACCTGATTTTAATAATTGATCAAACTCTGTCTCGATATAAATGCAAGTCAATTCAGATATTTACCTATGACGTTTTGGACACTGCTCAACGATGGATATCAACTTTGTTCAAGACTGAAGTCGTTTGCCATTCAAAATATATTTCCTTTGAAGCAATGTAATTTTTTGTTTTATTGAGTCTAGAAATATATTGTACACCAAGTCGTACTGGTAAATAGGCTATCCGAAATCGTTTTTCAAAACCACCCTATTCATTTATAAACGACCTATGTTTTTTAAAAACATCATTTTTACAAAAAGCTTCTGAAGGACTTTTTCAAAAAGCCAAATTAATTTTTATCAAAATGAACTGGCAGAACCCTAGCCGAACTCGGCCAGAGTTCGGCCAAGTTGAACGTTAGTGAACGTTTGATTTTGAACTTGGTCATCCTTCAGTTGTGGTTTGTTACAAAAAGTTCTGCCCGAATTCTGTCAGAGTTCTGTCTTTGAAAAACTATAAATAGAGAAGTATTTCGATCATTTCAAATCACCAATTCACTTTTAATCTCTTCTCTTCTTAAGCTTACTTTCTTCCAAAGAGTTCTCAAAAGCTTTCATTTTCAAATCCCAAGCCAGTTACAATCCAAGCTAGTTACAATCCTCTAGTCGATTTGCCAGTGCGGTACGGTCTAGAAGTTTCAGAGCAGTTGTAATTAGAGGCTTGATAGAAGATACAACTCTTTACAATTGAAGTTGGTCGACTTCTTCGTATCAAAGCTCGCGTCTGTAGAAGTTGCAAGGACTTTGTAAGAAAACTTGTAGGATTTTCCAATAGTTGATTCAACTGGAAGCTAGAGTTCTTCCGACTGGACTAGTCCTCACAAGAGGAAAACCAGTATAAATCTCAGTGTTTGTGTTTACCTTCTGATCACTTTTTATTTCTGTTATTTACTTTGTGATTATTTTTATATCTGTGATCTAACTGCTAACAAGATTTTTAATTAGCAATGTTCCGCTGCCTACTCTATTCACCCCCCTCTAGAGTATTCAGCTTTACGATTTCGTTCCTACATCTCTTGCATGCCAAAGCCTATCTTCTGTTGCAGATGAAGCCACTCACCGTCAGGAGGCCGAGCGTCGAGCTCGAGCATTAGTTGGCCCCTAGGTTGCCCTTCTGAAGAATCGGCTGGAAGAATTTCAGCGCCGGTCTTCTCAGCTTTGATCGTCTTTCTGTCTCCTTGTCTCTCAATTTGCGAGAGACAAATTTTTGTAATCAAACCTTTTCACTTTATAAATGAAAACATTGGCTTTATTCATCTGTTTGTCTTTTTATTTATGAAAATTTTCCTCTCATAAGAACGAGGACTCCCTCAGAGGTAGCATGTCGTGAGTGGATGGAGATAAGTCCATTGGGAATAAGTTATTTACTCAGAGGTTATATAGACATGGTAAACATAGAATTCTATGGTGGTAGACTTTTCCTTACTCATAGGTAATATGGACGTGGCAAGGATAGATTCTACGGGTGTATAGAACGACTCAGAAGTAATATGCATATAAAAGGTTGGAAGGTTCTATAGATGAATATGACAATTATGGTGGGTTGTCATGGAAGAGACGTCTACTCAGAGGTAATATAGACATGGTAGGCGCATCTTCGCTGGGGTATATAATGACAATTCAGAGGTATTATGGACGTGAAATATTTTCTAGGGAGTTATGACAATACGAGGTCATTATAGAAGAGACGACTACTCAGAGGTGATATGGACGTGGTTGACGTGAACTTCGCTAGTGTGTAGGAAGACAATTCAAAGATGATATAGACGTGAATTGTTTTTCTACTGGGTTGAAGTATAAAAAGGAAGAATTCCTTTAACGAAATCCATGAATACCCACAGAGGATGTGGGAGCCTATGTTGGTTTGAAACTCAGACATAGTATTTCTTCAGGAATTTGTCATTGATTAGCATCATTAGCAAGTCGCCATTGGGTTTGTCCAACCGGTAGACACCATTGGAGTGGACCGTCTCTATGACAATTGGTCCCTCCCACTTGGGCTCGAACTTTCCAGCCGTCTTGTGAATCATTATCATCAGTCTTCGAACTGACAAGACAAGGTCACCCACTTGGAATGTCCTTTCTCGAACTTTCTTGTTGAAGGTCCCAGTAATCCGAGCTTGGGAAAGTTTGATTCGTTGTTGAGCTATCAGACGCTTTTTATCCAATGCTTCTAACTCTTGTAGCCGTCGGCATTGATTGTCTTCATCATTCAGCTGGTTGGTGATAGCTATCCGTAAGGACAGGATCTGGATATCCTGGGGAAGCACTGCCTCGCTTCCATAATAGGAGAGAATGGTGTGTTTCCTGTAGATGTTCGAACGGTCATACGGAAAGCCCACGGACATTTGTCGAGCTTCTCATTCCAGTCATGCTTATTAGATGAAACGACTTTCTTAAGTAGCTTGACGATAGTTTTGTTGAACGCTTCGGCTAGTCCATTCGCTGCAAGATTATAAGCCGTTGATGCCACATTCTGTATTCGATTTTTATCGCAGAACCGATAGGAAGCATGGCTCAAAAACTGAGGACCATTGTCATGGATGATCCTTTGACGAATGTCGAAGTGGTATATGACGTGATGTTTGACAAAGTCGATCATGCTTGCGGCTTTTACCTCGGTCAGAGGTTCTGCTTCTACCTAATTAGAAAAGTAGTCGGTAATGGCAAGTATGAACCGATGTCCTTTGGAGGGTGGTGGGCTAATTGGCCCACTGATGTCCATTCCCCATACTTTAAATGGACAGGCAGCCGTCGTGGGGTGTAAGAAATTCAAAGGCCGGTGGATGAAGTCAGCATGCAACTGACATACCCGACACTTTTTTGTGTAATCCACGATATTTGCCATCATAGTAGGCCAGTAGTAGCCCATGTAATGCAATCGATCTTACAACTTAGGGCTAGGCTGATAGGCTCCGCAGGTGCCATCGTGCGCCTCTCTGAATGCTTCTTATGCTTCTGTCTTGGATAAACTGATGGAGCTGGGGATTTCCAAGACCCTAATTTGGTATACATATTGATCGATAGAAAGTTAAGTAGATATAAACGTATTCTGACCTTTCATAGGCAGAAACTAGGGTTCGCGAATTATACCTGCGGCGGGAAGAAGATAACAGTTGTTCCTAGTAATCTCGAGCAGTCACGACCTCAAGATCTTCTGCACGTATTCTTTCCTCTGGTTGGACGTCGGGGGGGGGGGGGGCGATCTTCCAACCTTTTTTTCTACATGGCAGCCTTCCTTTCTCTCCTACCGTAAAATCATGAATTTAGAAAAAGAGCTTTTTATTTCTGATGATTATATGACGGCCAGAGAATAGAGGATATATATAAGGCTACGATAGGGACCATGAAGAGAAATTAGGGTTAGGTCTCCTAACGGATCTGGGTATTCCGTACTCAGCTCCAACACATAACCCAGGCCCGTTAACAATAGTTCGATCCACTAATGAGCTATTGTTGCACTACCTTCCTAATCAAATTAAGTTACTGACAACTATATTGATCGACATCTTTTATCCTTAAGTAGTACCACTCAATTTTATTTGTCATGTCAGATATAATCCATATGCAGGGCTTATATGACAATACTTATGAGCTTCTTAAGGGGACATCATCAACCCGACATATCGGAACATGGATTCCTTTTATAATCAACATCCATCATACATACAATATTATTACCCAATTCATAGAGATTGTTGACCCATAATAAATCTCACTCTTTCATGAGTCAAAGTAATGCACACTGCATATACATGTCTGTTATTATATCCAAATTAAAAGCGCACACATCCATAATAATAGAGGTGTTTGTTCTCTTATGAAGTCATTACAAAGAGAACAACCTCAAATGGTCCTGTTCAATATACACAAAGTGTACTAATGTAAACCTATAGTCAAGATAGACTAATACCAGATAACACTGCAACCTTTCCAATAGATTGTCCAAGTCCATCTAGGTTGTGAACTATTTATATATTCCATAGGGAACTGATAATATAATTTTCTGTGTGACACTACACACCATATTATCTATAATATAGAATATCAGACACTTGTATTAATACTTGCAACAAATACAATATACAAATATTTGCCCAAATGATTCTTATTCAAAATTTAAGAAAATAAAGTTACTACAAAAGTGATGCTTTTAGTATATAACCCTAACATAAACATTTCAGGAGAAGCCCGTCGTATGAACAATGATACAGCATCTTGGTAGCTGTGTCGTAGAAGAATCGGTGAGAGCGTCTCTTGACAGAAGTAGCTTCCTTCGGGTCTTTGGGTCTTCGGGTAGGATCCCGTAGACTACGTAGTCTATGACCGAAAATTGCCAATCCCGAACGTCCATATTGGTGTCGATTTGTATTGAGTAACTCAGACACATATGTAGATTGTTCTTCTTAGAAACCAGCTCCCGGCCCGTTACCGTGATGGTATATTGGGTTTCCGCAGGAGCTTCCAGAGAAGCGACAAGGCCAGCCAGTGCGTCAGCCTCCAAGTTCTGCAACTGAGGTACATGTTCTATAAAGAACCCTGTGAAGGTAGAGATGATATCGATTGTCGCTTGGTGGTATGGAACTAGATCTTCATGCCGGACTTCGTATTGTCCTCGAACCAGGTTGATAATCAATTTTGAGTCGCAATAAGCTTCGATGCAGTCGACCCCCAACTTTTTAGAGAACTGGAGTTTGATGATAAGAGCGTTATACTCGACAACGTTATTTGTACATAACTCCATAAGAGAATATGTCCGGTTGATGACCAAGCCGTCAGGAGTGATGAGGACCACTCCGACCTCTGTGATGATCTCGTCTTTGGGCCCTGTTATTGAAGTACTTTCAAAGAACATGTGCCAAAAAGAGTTATCTGAGATGGCATTGGACTCTAGAACTTCATCAGGGATGTCATCATAGCGCTTTGATGTCTTTGGCACGGGGTGCACTGCTAAGAAGTCGGCCAATGCTTGGCCTTTGACTGTCTTATTCGGGATGAACACCATATCATAAGGAGTCAATATTATTGCCCATGTGGCTAGCTGTGAGTTTAAGGCCCCTGGCTTGGTCATGAGGACCGTGAGGGGGTTGACTCGGGAGATGACGTGGATCGTTTGTTCGACCACATAATGATGCATCTTTTGGATGGTTAAAAGCAGGGCAAGATACTCCTTTTCGACAGGATTACACCGATGCTCGACCCTAATCATGGTCCTACTAAGGTAGTAGATTGTCTGTTGGTGGCCTTCATTGCTCTTCTAGGCTAGAAAAGTACCGATAAAATAGTCCATAGCTCGGACGTATAGCAGGAAGGGTCTTCCCATGACTGGTGCTACTAGTACTGGAGGACTAGTGAGGTACTATTTGATGTCATCGAACGCGTGCTGGCATTCTTCTGTCCAGACAAAAGAAACCCCTTTATTCATCAGTTTGGTGAAAGGTTGACATCTACCAGAAAGATTTGCTATGAATCTTCTGATATATGCTAAGTGCCCTTGCAGGCCTCCGAGCTCGCGGAGGTTCTTTGGAGGAGCAATGTCCAAGATGGCCTTAGTCTTCTCAGGGTCAAGATGAATACCCTTAGCTGTGACGATAAAGCCCAAGAATTTGCCACTGGAAAGTCCCAGAAATGACTTGGTTGGGTTTATCTTCAGTTCATGTGCTCACATTAAGTCGAACACTATTCTCAAGTCGTCCACATGATTGGATTTTTTTTTGCTTTTGGTGGCAATGTCATCAACGTAACATCCTACCGTCTTTCGGAGGTGCTTGTAGAATATGGTTCTCATTGCCTGCTGGTATGTTGCTTTCGTATTCTTCAACCCGAAGGGCATAACTGTGTAACAGTATATCCCTTTTGGAGTCTGAAATGAAGTATGCTTCTCGTCTTCAGAAAATATTTTGATTTGGTTGTAGCCTGAGAAACCATCCATAAAGGACATACGCTCGAAGCCACAAGTATTGTCGATCATCATGTCGGTGATCGAGAGAGGAAACTCGTCTTTTGGGCAGGCCGAGTTGAGATCCCTGAAGTCTATACAGACCTGAATTTTCTCGTTCTTCTTAGTGACTGGGACAATATTAGCCACCCAATCTGGGTATTATTTTTCGTGAATGAAGCCACTCTCTAGGATTTTATCAAGTTCTTCCTCGTTAGCATCCATGATGTTGGGACAGAAATATCGATGTTGTTGTTTGATAGGCTTTGCATTGGGTAGGATGTTGAGACGGTACAGGGCGACTTGTGGGTCTAAATACGGTATATCTTCGTAGCTCCATGCAAAGACATCGATGAATTCTCGGATAAGCTGTATCAGAGATTCTTTGTCTTCCCCTGTCAAGCTTTTGCTAATAAAGATGGGTTTAGGGGAAGCCTCATCTCCTAGCTCGACTTGGATGACTTCGTCTTCAATGGGAGGTTCGCACTGTTTGAAGCGCCATTCCTATTGCGATCCCAGGCATTGAGCCCAGGGTTCATCCTTGAAGTATTTGAGTATTTGGTCTTCATCCTCGACTGGGGGATCTGTAGAGACCATATTAACGGACAATATCTTCTTGAAGGCCTGGTCGATACTGGTATCAGAGTCCCAGGTTGAGAAATCGAAGGAATGTGAATGCATCATGGCTTTCGGCTCTGAGCTTTCCAAAGTTGTTATAGGTGTAACATAACCCAACCCCTGGCGAGTGCGCTGGTAATAGTTTAGGGACTTTTCTTTTGGAGCACGAAGTCACAAGGGAAGGTATCATCCTTTGCCATCGTTCAGCCCTCTGTCACTGTTCAGGTCGTAACCTATTTTTTGGATGAGGTCTTTGGCTTGAGTAGTATAACGGTAGAGTTGCATCTTGCCTTTATCGGGTTCTGGTTCTGCTGGTGCCAGTCGTTAAGGATGCTCCAATCAGCCGAAGATGATGGGTTCTTCCTCCTTCTTGCTTGCTAGAACTACGAAGTAGGCATTTTGAGAAGGAAAAACTCGGCTTACGAGGCTGGCGGTTGTCACTTATGTTTGCAACATATATCGAGCGTTGTCTAAGAAATACCTAGTGTTCTAATGTGCACAAGAGTAATTCAAAGATAAATTCCTATTAATGAAATGCAAAATTTTATCCTCGAGGGATTACATCATCTAAAGAATGTGCTTCGGTATTGGCATATATGTAGTCTCCCAACTCTTCATCCGTAAGCACCAGGGAAGTTGCGAGAGAAGGTGGAGGACGTTTCCCCTTCAGCTTGACTACCAAGCGAGCTGTAGTGAGAAGTTCGTGTGACCTCAGAGTTAGCTTTGGAGCCTTCTGGGAAAGCTATATTTGCAAAGGCTCCTGTCTATCCTCTGACATGCTCGAGGATGATCACTACTAAAATCTGCTCATTTGGTGACAAAAATTTAGCGACGTTCGATTAACGTCGCTAAATTGTGTACATTAGCGACGTTTTAGTGAAGCGTCGCTAATCGTCACTACTAGCGACGAAATAACGACGTATGATTAAATGAGCTAGTCGTCGCGAAACGTCGCTATGACATCGCTAATAGCGACTAATTTTGCGACGGTCGTTTGAACGTCGCAAAATTCTAATTATATCCCCCCAACGATTTATTTTCTCCTATTTTACTCTCTCACTCTCTCTCCTCCCCCTCCGGCGCTCTCACTCTCTCCGGCGCTATCACTCTATCTGGCGACTCTCACTCTCTCCGGCGACTCTCCTCCCTCTCCGGTACGTGACTCTCTCCCTCCCTCTCTCTCTCTCTCTCTCTCCGGCTGTTTTGGTTGTTGGTAGTTGGGGAGTGCGGGTGGCTCGGAGGGAGGTGCAGGGGGGTTGCTGGTGGTTGGGAGGTGAGTGGGGTGGCTGGAGGGGTGGGGCAGAGGGAGGAGGGCGGCTGGGGGAGGGGAGCTAGGGTTGTGGTTCAGCTTAGGGTTCATTTCCTCCCATTTTAATCTCTCACTCTATCTCCTCCCCCCCTCCGGCGCTCTCACTCTCTCCAGCGACTCTCACTCTCTCCGGCGACTCTTCTTCCTCTCCGGTACGTGGTACTCTTCCCCTTCCTCTCTCTCTCTCTTTTTTTCTTCGACTATTTTGGTTGTTGGTGGTTGGGGGGTACACGTGGCTCGGAGGAAGGGACAGAGGTGATGCCGATGGTTTGGGGGTGTGTAGGGGGTGGCTGGGGGGGTGGCACAGGGGGGACGAAGGCGGCTGGGAGAGGGGAGCTAGGGGTAGGATCCGGGTTAGGGGTGGGTATGTGTGGGCGGCTGGGGGAGGGGAGCAGGGGGGTAGGGGCGGCTGGAGGAGGGGAGCAGGGGGGAGGGGAGGGTTAGGGTTTGGGTTAGGGGTGGTGTAGGGTGGGAGGGTTTGGTCAGGGGCACCGATGGTGCCAAAAATCTGATAATTTAGTAATAATTATTTATTTTTCGACACCGAAAAATATGATACTCTGATTCGAACGCACCGATAGTGCCAATATTTGTAACAAGTAGTTTTGTTGGTTAGTTAATTGGTAACATGGTGATCGGAACATATAGTCCCTGCAGCCATTCGTCTGGCAAGACAGAAACTTTGGTACGACATGGTGATCAGGACATAGTCCCTGTAGCCATTCGAATGGCGAGGCAGAAACTATTTAGCAGTAGATAAAGTTGACTGTCCTCCGACCCTCATCCTTCGGCAATGCTGATACGACTACCTATCACTATATCTTATATAGTAGTAGATAATGTCTTAGTATTATATTATGTGAGTTCATCTTGACTCTGTTACATTCTTCAAATACTAGATACGATAAGAACATATACTACACCATATGTACAGAACATAGATGATTCACACTAATGTATGCTAGAATGAATTTTGGATTGTGTTCTGAGCCATCCGTTCTCACACTTGGCAAAAAATTGAATTTTTTGTACTTTATCTGCTTTCGAAAATGTATTCAAATTACATAATGGTTCTTTTAGTTAGCTTGTTTATGTTATAATTATATTATTTGTGAATATCGATCTTACCAGATAGTACCCATGACCCGAGGAGCGGCAGGTCGTTTGAGGAAAACAGTGAATGCTGAGGTGGCTCCTCCTACTGTCAAGGAGGAAGTGGCAACGGTAGCTAGTGAGACCGGGAGTTCTATTCATCCAGCACTGGTAGCTAGTGAGACCGGGTGTTCTATTCATGCAGCACTTGCAATGGACTACATCTCTCCTGCCGCTGTCGATCCCACTTATTCGAGGTGGTTGCGTGATCGTATCACTGAGCGTTTGCGTGAGCGGCGTGGTTCTCATTAGCTATTAGTATTTATTTGTATTGGACTATTTGTATTGGGTTGTTTTTGTATTAGACAATTTGTATTGGACTATATATATGAATTAGTACTGTGTCAATCTCTGGATTGTATTGGACTACGACATGGTGATCAGGACATAGTCCCTGCAGCCATTCGACTGGCGAGGCAAAAACTATGTAGCCGTAGATGAAGTTGACTGTCCTCCGACCCTCATCCCTCGGCAATGATGATACGACAACCTATCACTATATCTTATACAGTAGTAGATGATATTTTAGTATTACATTATGTGAGTTTATCTTGATTCCGTTCCATTCTTCAGATACTAGATACTAGATTCGATAAGAACGTATACTACACCATACGTACAGAACATAGATGATTCACACTAATATATGCTAGAATGAATTTTGGGTTGTGTTCTGAGCCATTCGTTCTCACACTTAAAACACATATGAATTAGAACTGTTTCTCAATCTTTGTTTTTGTATTTTCGACGAACCCAGGGATTGGATTCTGTATTTTGTATTTTGGATTCTGTATTTTGGCTCCAGCTCAAGCTCCATTTGTATTAATCTATAGTATGACATGGTGATCAGGACATAGTCCCTGCAGCCATTCGACTGGCGAGATAGAAACTATGTAGCAATAGATAAAGTTGACTGTCCTTCGACCCTCATCCCTCGGCAATGATGATACGACAACCTATCACTATATCTTATATAGTAGTAGTTGATGTTTTAATATTACATTATATGAGTTCATCTTGATTCTGTTACATTCTTCAGATACTTGATACTATAAGAACATATACTACACCATAGGTACAGAAGATAATGATCCACACTAATGTATGCTAGAATGAATTTTGGGTTGTGTTCTGAGCCATCCGTTCTCACAATTAAATAGATATGAATTAGTACTGTGAGAGCGCCGGAGGGGGGAGGAGAGAGAGTAAGAGAGTAAAATAGGGGAAAATAAATTGGTGGGGGAATATAATTAGAATTTAGCGACGTTCATACAAACGTCACTAAATTAGTCGCTATTAGCGACGTCATAGCGACGTTTCGCGATGAGTAGCTCATGTAACTATGTAGCCTTAGATGAAGTTGACTGTCCTCCGACCCTCATCCCTCGGTAATGATGATATGACAACCTCACTATATCTTATATAGTAGTAGATGATATTTTACTATTACATTATCTGAGTTCATCTTGATTCTGTTACATTCTTCAGATACTAGATACTAGATTCGATAAGAACGTATACTACACCATATGTACAGAACATAGATGATTCACACTAATGTATGCTAGAATGAATTTTGGGTTGTGTTCTGAGCCATCCGTTCTCACACTTAAAATACATATGAATTAGTACTATGTGTCAATATTTGTTTTTGTACTTTCTGCGAACCCAGGGATTGGATTCTGTATTTTGGATTCTATATTTTGGCTCCAGCTCCATTTGCATAAATCTTCGGTACGACAAGGTGATCAGGACATAGTTCCTGCAGCCATTCGACTGACAAGGTAGAAACTATGTAGTCGTAGATAAAGTTGACTGTCCTTCGACCCTTATCCCTCGACAATGATAATACGACAACCTATCACTATATCTTATATAGTAGTAGATGATGTTTTAGTATTACATTATGTGAGTTCATCTTGATTCTGTTATATCCTTCAGATACTAGATTCGATAAAAACATATACTACACCATATGTACATAACATAGATGATTCACACTAATGTATGCTAAAATGAAATTTGGGTTGTGTTCTGAGCCATCCGTTCTCACACTTAGAGAAAAATCAAATTTTTGGTATTTTATCTGCTTTCGAAAATGTACTCAAACGAGATGGCACCCGTTCTCAAAGATGGAACCTAAGACACGAGGATCTCGCTTGAGGGAGGCACAGATGGCTGTGAAATTGGAGGTGGCTCCAGCTCCAGAGGGCATTTCCACCGAGAGAAGTTTGTCAAAATTGTAATCGATGTAATGAAACGACATTAAAAATAGCGTGTCGTAGTGGTCGGACGGGGGGGGGGGGTAACGCGCCACCACCCATAGCACGCTTGGGGGACGCCTACAAATAACAGGGACACTAACGCACAAATATCGCTCGAGTGAGCCAAAGGCATGCAGCTACTTTCCTCCCTCGATTCCCCCTCTCCCTCTCTCATGCTATCAACGTCGCAACTTTTCTAGTGCTGCTCCTTTTAATGATGATGAACGCAAAAATCAAAGACCCCCTCTCCTTTCTCACTCTTCACAGTTCTCACAACAGGAAGGTTTAGTGCTTTCTAGTTCTCTTTCATTCATCCATCCTCCGTTCTGATTAAGCTTCTTCCTTCTCCTCTCCTCCACCATGGCTCTGGACCCATCTGTTCCTCCCTACTTCCCTTCTTCTTATTTGACACTCTCAGCCACATATGATATCCAGCTCAAGTGTAGAGTCGGGGGAGAAGAAGTGGAAAAGAAGAGGAGGGGAAAGCAGCATAGTCGGCGGCATGACCTGGAGGAAGCACAGAGGTTTTCTTCAACATCCATAGGAGAACTATAAGGATATAACTTTTCACAACATGTCACCTTGTCAAAGACCCTTAATATGAATATCATGTTATCGCGGTGTCGGAAGACTAACATGTCATAATTTTTTAAGCCGTATGCTTTGACATAATCCTCCCAACTCTTTCCTCCTATGTAGTAATCTTGCATTTCTTTATGAAGTTCAAGATGGCATATAGTGACTCATAATGGAAAATATGCCGTCTTGAACTTCATAAAGAAATGCAAGATTACTACATAGGAGGAAAGAGTTGGGAGGATTATGTCAAAATATACGGCTTAGAAAATTATGACATGTTAGTCTTCCGACACCGTGGTAACATGGTTGTCACATTAAGGGTCTTTGATAAGGTGACATGTTATGAAAAGATATATCCTTATAGTTCTCCTACGGATGTTAAAGAAAACCTCTGTACTTCCTCTATGCCATGCCGCCGGCTGTGCTGCTTCCCCCTCCTCTTTCTGCCTATTTCTTCTCCCCCGACTCTACACTTGAGTTGGATATCATATGTGGCTAAGAGATTCAAATAAGAAAAAGGGAAGTAGGGAGGAGAAGATGGGTCCAGAGCCATGGTAGAGGAGAGGAGAAGGAAGAGGCTTGATCAGAACGAAGGAACGGATGGATGGAAGAGAACTAGAAAGCACTGATCCTTTCTGTTGTGAGAACTGTAAAGAGTGAGAAAGGAGAGGGGGGTCTTTGATTTTTGCGTTCATTATCATTAGAGGGAGCAGCACTGGAAACGTTGTGACGTTGATAACATGAGAGAGGGAGAGGAGGAATGGAGGAAGGAAAGTGGTTGCATGCCTTTGGCTCACTCGAGCGGTATTTGTATCTCCAATGTCGTTTCATTACTCCGATTACAATTTCGACACGGAGAAAGTCCCCATCGTCAAACAAGAGCCGGTAACTATTAAGGAGGAGGTGTTACCAATGGTCGAGATCAAGGAAGAACCGATGACCATCAAGGAAGAGATTGCTCACAAGGTTGAAGTTAAGGAGGAGCCACCGTCTTTGATTGTGTATGTTGGAATTGCTTGGGATTATTTGTTTGTTTTGTATATTGGAATTATGTATATTGGGAATGCCCAGTTTTATGCTATTTTTTTAAAGATTTCCCAGCTACCGACGGACTGGCGACGTGTTGAGTGTATTGTGCGGGCCGGTGTTGAGTGTTCTACCGAAAGGGTCGACGAACCCAGGGATTAGATTCTGTATTTTGGATTGTAAATTTGCATTCTGGATTCTTTTTTTTAATTCTTTTTTTAATGTAGCGACGTTTTTTCCGACGTTACTATTCGTCGCTAAATAGTAGCGACGTTAATAAATGTCGCTAAAAGCGTCGCTAAATACTGACGTGGCAACAGGTGGCACCAAATCTGATGTCAGCACGTCGTCGCCAAAACGTCACAACAGTGTCGCTAAACGACGACCACACGATAACGTCGCCTTTTATGTCGCTAATTAGCGTCAACGTTAAAATGTCGCAAATAACGTGGCTAACTAGCGCCGTTAATAACGTCGCTAAATTACGTCGCCCTAGCGATGTTTTTCGATGTTTTCTCGTTTAGCGACACGTTTTTTTCGTCGTTTCCAAAATGTCGCCGAAAACGTCGCTAACTTCACTTAGCGACATTTTTACCGAGGTTAGCGGCATTTTCGAACGTCGCTAATCTGACAAATTTTTGTAGTGGATCTAGCCGGAGCTTTGCCTCGAAGCTTCATGACAAGAAGGGCTGATGTCTGGGGAGATTTCCCCATCAATTGAACCCTCAATGGTTCTTCAGCGATAACTGTGCTTTCTGTCTCGTCGTCGGCATCATTGGCATCATCGTCCTATGGGACTGGTTTGTACATATCAGCATCCGTACAGTATGCTTCGAGTCTTCGGAAGGGATCGATGTTAGCGAACTCGGTCTTAATAGTCCCGTCGCTGACCACATACTTCATGCACTGATAGAGAGTGGAGGGCACGATCATGTATTCATGAATCCATAGTCGTCCCAATAACATGTTGTAGTTTATATCGGCGTCAATGGCGTAGCAAGTAACGTCAGTCTGAAGATCGCCTATTTGTCATTTCAGGCAGATCTTGCCCAGGGGTTCACTTTTTCTAGTATTAAAATTGCTGATTGTAGTGTTCGATGCATTTAGCCGATGCATCGGAATCCCCAAAGCTTGGAGTAAACTCTGAAGGACGATGCTAAGCGAAGAGCTGTGGTCGATGTCGATGCGATCGACCTTAATGGCAACAACATACCCTGTATAGTACAGGGGTCGATTGTATCGATTGTTCTTCAGTAGCATGTCCTGCTGAGTGAAGGTGATGTTAGGGATCACCTCGACCGCACTATGACAATGTGGACACTCAGCAATGTTCTCCTTGGGCGTTTGTACCTGAGTGAGGAAGGAGTCAGCGTTCTGTAAAGCTTTGCTGAAGGCGTCTTGAGTCTCTTTGGAGAGACGGAGAAGCTCGAAGAGTGATAGTCGAGTCGAAGTATTGGCCAGCTGCGCCAATATGTCTAAATTGTAGGGCTTGATTGGCCTTACTACCAAGTCTTTTCTCAGAGGCTTGTCAAAGCGAACCTTCTTTGGTTTTTGTTTATCTGCAGCAGATGCTTGAGATGGGCTCGCTTCCGATGTATCGGGGTTGTTGGCCTCAACGGGCGGAGGTATCTCTTCCTTTGGAACTTGGTTTTCTTCTCGCTGATGAGCCGAGCAAGTGGTAACCAAGGTGTCATCAGTTGTCGTAGAGATCATGCGACATGACCTGACCTTCTTTCTCTTGACAGAGCGTGCTGCAGGCATCATCATGTCTGGAGCAAGATCAAGATGGATCCACATAACTTCACCTCGTGGCATTGTAAATGGGATGATCCCCTGATCATTGTCACGAGTTGGTAGAAGATTGACTACTTCCATTATCGCCTTTGGAAAAGGGACTATGCCGTCTTGCGCCTCCGTGGTTGGAAAACTTCTCCTTATAGTCAAGTAAGATGACTTTGGCGTCGATGAGATGCTGGATCTGTCTTTTCAACACGTAGCAATCACATGTCGAATGGTGGACATACTGATGATAGTGGCAGTACTTTGGGTAGTCCACTTTTTTTACGTCATCGGGATGCTTTGGCGGTGAGAGTGAAAGCTTGCCGCTCTTCGTTAACATATCGAAGAGTTCTAGCGTATCTTCATCGTTGAAGGATTAGGTCTCCTTCGGCCTCCGTGCTTCCGTAGGCTTCGGGTTTGCTGGTGTTGAACCTTCAAAAGTGTTGACGGTCATGGCTTTCTTGCCTTTTTCCATCTTTGGGGTTGCTGCTGGATGAGCGCCTCCCTTTGTCTTCGAAAGAAAGAAAGTTTAGTCTCAGGAGCTACGCGTCTTGGGCCTATCTTTGTGCCACATCCGCCTCTATAATGAAAGGCGTCCATTCTGTGCAAAGAGCACTGTGCCATAACATGATTGCAGGAAGCATGTTCATGCGATACGATTCCATGAGCATGGGCTCAGGTATACCAGGAGGTAACCTCAGAGCCGTCAGGCGGAAGCGCTCAATGTATGCGCGTATAGGCTCTTTCTCCTTCTGGACGATGTCCATGAGAGTTAACATCGTCATATCCATTCCTCCTTCGTAGAATCGATTTAGGAATAGAGTCTTCAAGACTTCGAACGATGTAATACAATTGTCCGAATGACTGCAGAACCATTCGTAGGCCACCCCCTGCAGGGCCCCTATGAAAGATTGGTGAGGAGAGCGTCGTCTTTCGGAAGATGCCATGTTACTGAGGCGAAGTACCTCAAGTATCGTCGGGAAGACTCCTTCTCATTGAAGGGCGTGAGCGTCTGCGGATTGTATTTGGGAGGATAGACCACATTATCCCATTCAATGGGATATGGTTGAAGAATTCCCATCTTTTAGAGTGCTGCTTGCTTTTCTTTAGCATCACAGTGAGCGTATAACTCCTGGAGAGCCTGTTGCATCTCAGTTGACATCGCAGGTACTATTGTCGACAGAGTAGATGGCGATGGTGCTGCTTGGTTCAAGAGGAGAAGCGCATTGGATCCACCGTTAGCTGCTGGGGGGTCAGGAGCAAGAGTAGGGGCAGCGGGAGTCAACCTCTCCTTGATCTCCAGGATGACAGAAGCTAAAGACTGCATAGTAGTATTCAAAGTATTTAGGCTCGTCTCGAGAGCTTCTATACGCTTCAGCTGAAGACTGCATAGTAGTATTCAAAGTATTTAGGCTTGTCTCGAGAGCTTCTATACGCTTCAGCTGACTAGGGCCTTCGCTACTTTCCGCGTGGTCGCCGTCGGCCATGAACATGGACATCATGTGTGGATGAGTTGAAGGGACAGTGGATCTTATGTAGATATAGTCAAATTAGCTTGGACAGCCTACCCATAAGTCTAATTCTGGACACAGGAACAAAACGGTAATTTCGGACCAAAACGATGTCCGTCATTGGACCCGCTTTGTACCGAAAAGTGTGCCAGTACTTACGATGTCTAAAGTAATCAAAATAAATGTCTACAGATCCGATTTGATGATACAAACCCAATCGTAAGTTAAAAGTTGGATACCGGCGGGCCGTGCATAAATTACCCGTCGGGTCAGATCTTGGGCCCGCCAAAACAGCGTTCCGGTCGACCTTCTCAAAATCGGACCAAACTTGGTATATAGGACCAGAAAAATGATACGATCCTATTGGCACAAGTTTTATCTCGAGATGACAAACGTGCACAAAGTAATTGGCTAGTTTGTAAATAGGCCGATACGGGGTATCTCGACGGATACGCTTCGATTTCGTCGCACACCCACAACGAAATCGAGTTTCGTCGAATCCCATACATCCGCAACATCCGTACTCATTTTTCGATGCTCATGGGTTGCGACCATTTACCCGGTTTGTCAGGACGTGTGCCTTATCAGGAAGATTTTCCAATTTTCACTTTTCGAAAACTAGGTTTTTCCTAGTTTTCAACAATGTATATCTTTCTGTTCCTTAGTTGAAAAATAAATCTACCAAAAAGATTTGGATCCCCTATATGTGATCTAAAAGGTTGTATAAACATTTTCCAAATATCGTTAATAGGTTGATGAGAATCTGTCCGTAAACATGGGTTCATGGACTGCTTTAATACTCTGTTTTTAACAAATTTTTTGTCAACTTTGCCTCGATTTTTTTGGGTGAACTGTAGCTTCTAAATTAAAAATAATTGAAGGGGTTTATAGCCCTATAGGTTGTCTACGCATAGGACCTTGTAGATCGAAAAATAATTAAACGAGGTGGAAGAAAACTCACATCGAAGTCGGATATTTGGATTGGTGTTGCTGCTGCTACTGCTGTTGTCTATTGCTGTTGTCCGTGGTTTGGCCGCTGTTTGGCCGACCGGCGGCTCGTGCAGTGGTGCATAGGCTGTCCGAGGAGGCCGCCCAAGGATTGGTTTGGACGGCTTTAGGGTTTCATAGTCTCCTTTTCTTTTCATTCTCCCTCTTTATCGATATGTATATAGCTAGGTTGCTTGGCCTATTGTATGATATAGGCTCTGTTTGGGAATAATAGTTCCCCTCCTGTGGGAAACAGTAAACTTTTCTTTCATTTTCTTTTTTTATTATTTTTTTTGTTTTCTTTTTAATACAATCATACACACACACACACACACACACACACACACACACACACACACACACACACACACACATATATATATATATATATATATATATATATATATATATAATATAACCTAGTCTACCCCTACATATGTACTCATATGTTTACATATAAACAAATGCATATTTTAGATAGATACAAGTAATATTTATTAAATATTCTAAAAATATAATCTATTATTGTAACGTATATTTATCTTCTATGAAAAATATTATATATAAAAATCTATTGATGCATATATAAAACCAAATAGTGGTTTACTAGGAATACACAAGTATATATATAGTATAAAATCCTAGAAATCTAGAAATACATCACAAGAAGAATGTTCATCATATTATAAAATAAAATAACAATTCAATATCAATAACACATATTCCATATATGTAACAGATGTATCGCAAAATATTTATTATCCCATTAAGATAAAATATAACACACTTTACATATATAATAATGTGCACCTACATGGACGTCTTTAGTCGCACTACCCAACTACAAGGGCTGGGGCTTGGTTTGGGTCTAGTCCGGACTAGTTGGGTATAATCGAATTTCCTAAAAGTCATAATATTAATAAATAACTAATTAATTATTTATAGGGGTCAAGTCATAACTTGGCCAGGTTTTTCTAGTTAGAACGCATATATGGCTCGACCTTCCCTACCATGGCTAATATACTAGTCAAAGCACGCCACTGCACTATATGTGCCATGATTTCTAGTCATATTGTATCCCAAAACTTAACCATGACTAAAGTATTCTATCGTAATAACTATTAAATAAAACTTTATAAAATTCCAAAAATTTACCTTTTAATTCAAATAAATAAACTAAAATAATATTTTCAAAATTTTAGGAAGAGTGGTTATAAAAGATGAGCTCACCTAGGAAAGTGGAGACTCAAAAGGTGCGGCTCTTCGAAGGAAAGTTGACGACTCACAGATCGAGGTCTGGAGGAAAGGGTTCCAGTCGAGATCTAGCCGAAGTGGCATCGAGGAAGGAGCCAATATTGGATTCGCGGGAGGACGGTGACAACGAGTGAGGGTTTAGCCATGCTATCGAAGCCACAATATCGTATGAGGTGGCGCCATGATACTTGGGGCTGGTGGCTGTAGTCGATGAAGGTCGCCAGTGGTGCTGATCGTGTCCTCAAGACACGAGGATACGTAGAGTAGGATTAGGGTTTTGATGAGTCTATAACGTATCCATAGGACACAGAAAATAGGTTATGGGTTTAGTTTGTGTTGGGGTGTCCTCGGGGTCGAACACGACGGAATGGTTGTAAGCCCCCTAATTTTCTACTACGGTTTTTTTATTTAAAATATATGCTTGTATTTATTTTTGTACTTCGTATCTACATGTCGCATACGAATTCACATTTTTGTATTTGCGTAGCGCGCGAGAATTGCGTTTTATAATTTCTCGACAAGTGCGAATATGTGTCGAGGTACATATGTTAGAAAAATATTTTATTATAAATTTTATATAATATTTTTAATTTAAAAAAAAGAGTTATTTGTTCGTCGATTTGAAATGAGTGGTGATTTGAAAAATTATGGTTTATACGAAATATTTTTAAAAGATTTGTGAAATGTGATATTTGATTATTAATATATTTTGTTATTATAAAAGCTTGTTCATAATTAATATTTAAGTATTTATCGAGATTTTTGAAATCAATTATTACCATATTTATTTAATTATGAAAATGATATTTAGGATTTTGTAAATTTTAATATTTGATTAAATATGGTAATTTAAACTGGAAAAGATTTATTGACTTTATTTAAAATATTTTAAATAAAGTATATAATTTATTTAGATTTGATTTGAGTTGGATTGAATTAGTTTAAATCGAATTTAAATATAATACAATATTATCTAGCAAGAATTTAAAATTCTCCCAATCCCTATCCAACTGGGAATTCCCACCTCCTATAAAAGGAGAGGTGCTCCTCCAGCAAATTCTACCATCCACAAATGTGTATCGTGTCTGTGTCCACTGTTCTTATTCCATTTTATACAAGTACATCAATCCTGCGTGTCGGACATCCCCCGACACAATCGGATCCTATCCCTAGTATAACCGACAAGCAGCACCTCCCCGAATCCCGCCGTCGTCGTCATCATCTTCACCACCACCATCGTTCCCACCGGCACCACCGTCGTACCTCCGGCCACGTCCTGCCATCACACAACCACCACCGCCATTAACAACCACCACCACCACCTCCGTCAACTCGTCGCCAACACCACGTAATTGGGAAATAAGAGAAGGGTGGGAAACCCTAACCTGACCGAGCACTCCGTGCCACCTCCAGCGCGCTCAACCGTTCGCCACGGATCCGCGCCGCCATGCCGCACACACGAGACTCCGCCTATCCGCCGACGAGAGCAGCCCCTCCACCTTCGTCATCTGACCGTGCCGTCTCCACCGAAGTCAAACCCACGCGGCCGCGACCTCGAACACCTCTCAGATCCGACCCCGCCGGAACTGACACCAGCACCGAGAGCAGCCCCGCTGGTCTTTGGAGCCACGTCGAGCTCTTCCGACCATCGGGGGTCTCCATCGGAGCGCCGCCACCGTCGAGCCTTGTACAGCACCTCCGCCTCCGGCCAGGCGTGCTGCCCAAGCTCCGGTGCCGTGCGCCTGTGCCGCCTCTATCAAACCCCGGCAAACCAACACTCCACCAACCACCGATCTTGCCGATCTCCGTCACCACTGGCGACTACCCCCTTCCGAATCCACCGCCACGCCTCCACCTCCGATTTCTGCCGCCGTCATCACGAGCCTCCGTCGCAGCCCGATCGTCGCTCGAAGCTGCCGTCCGCGCGAGCGCAGCTCCGCCCCAACCCGCGAGTACCGCCGGCGCCCTCCGTCTCCACTCGAACTCCGGCGCTCCGTGCCATGCTCGTCGGCCACACGCCGGAGCTCCGCCCGAATCGCCATCGGTGAGCCCCTTCTCCATTTTCCTCCGCTCACTTTCCCGTTTTTTTTCTCTCTCTCTCCAATGTTGACAAAATGGGGGGGGGGGAGAAGAAGACCTGTAGAGTTGGTAGGATTATTAGTTTATTATTATTATTTATATATCACTGTTATTAGTTATTATTATTAAATATTATTTTATTATTATTATTTATATATTACTGTTATTAGTTATTATTATTAAATATTATTAAGTTTATTATTATCAGTATATTACTGTTATTTATTATTACAGTAATTAGTACTATTATTATTATTATTATTATTATTATTATTATTATTATTAATTGTACGTATTAGTTAGATATTTTGGTATGATGGGTATATATATATATATATATATATATTTTTATGATGGGTATATATATATATATATATATATATATATATATATATATATGTAAAATATGTACAAAATATTTTTATAAATGGTTTAAATATATGTCATTGTTCAAGAAATATTTTTGTTCAAGAAATGTTTTTATTATAAAATGTAGTTTCTAAAAATATAAAGTAATTCCTAAGAATTTCAAATAATTTCTAGAAAGTATTTTCAGCAGTAAAAATATACTTTTTAGCTACAAAAATTTATTTGGATAAACTTAAAAGTTTTCTTGCCTAAAAACCGATTCTTGAAATTTTTTAATAAAAATTAGTCTTCAAAACAATAAGTTAATAATTTCTAAAACTAGTATAAATATTCAGTTACTCTGAAATTTTTACTATTTTTGTTGTTGATCATGACTAATCACATGTTCCTATTCTCTCGCAATTTTGGACCATTGTGTCGACCATGGCTATTGGACTATTGAGACATGTCAAAGAACACCGCATCACACCAGGCGACACACCAGGCAAGATACCTTGCCATTATACTGTTTATTTTTAGTTTGTATTTTATTACATATCACTGTTCATTTATTTCCAATTCTTGATTTACTGCCTGCTCAGTGATATTAGATGTACTTTGTTATTTGTCCTTTGGTTGCATAGGGACCTAGAGTTAAGGGACTACCGTTGTAGAGTATTGCATATACCTTGACACAGTTGTATCACGAGGATGTGTGAGATGAGTAGCATGTAGAGGTTCTTGTGTGTGGGCTGATCCCCCATGTGCATGCGTTAGGGCTAACTGCTAATAAAGGCGTGTTAGGAGACTTAGCAGTTAGTAGAGATACATGGTCGTGGATGCGACTTGACAGGTACATTGGGTGGGGAGAATATTCCTTGTCGTACGGGCTTCTATTGCACTTCCCTTATAACCCAGAGGCTCCGCTGGAGATACGGGTATGAGCCTCTCAGGTTGGCCACTGTCGTTTTTCAACGTCATACTCTCGGTCACTGGTGCCCAAGTGGGGACTATACCAGATCCTATTACAGCCAGGGCTCATGCGATGAAAGGTTTATTCTCACTGCATGTTTACTTTAGTTGGTTAGTTTACCTTAATTATGTCTTGTCACTTTCTTTGATTGTGGCATTTTTTATATTCAGTATTATAAGGCATGTTGATGTATCTTGTTAAGTCCCTCTGAGGACCTGGTTATCTCGCCAGGTGTGTGTTCCTGTCTTTCGCTGGTGTTCTAGCCATGGCCATGATCGTCACTATTTTCTCGAGGATGATTGCACTTCGATCGTCTTTGCTTCACCCACCAAACATATTTTATTTTCCATGTACTTTTTTTTTCCTTGTTGGTAGTAGATTTGTCACCACCCAACGATTGTATACATGACAAATTTAAAGTTGCTTTTATATTATATTTATCTTTGTGGATGAGATTTAGTACCTTGGTTACTACATTTTACAGCTTATGTATATATACGAGGGTCCATATACTTCGTATGTATACAGCTGGCATGATTACGTTTTAGTCCTATATATTTTGGGACTGGGGTGTTACATGTTTTTGTGGTGGCCCATGCAGGTCAAGTTTGCCGTTTCGGTTACATGACTGTACCGAACAAGCCTGCAGTATAGGATTAGAGTTTAGAATCTCATCCACCTACTTGACATCCTTCCTTGACTTTAAATTCCGAACTCTCGTTCGACCTCCTTGATTTGCATCTTGCTTGACTCCTTCTACCGTAAATTCTTAGTTCATGTTTAGTAAGATGACTAAACTAGTATATGCCCATAGGTTAAACACATGGCTAGATGGATTGCATTTGGCAATTAATATGCATTGGAATTTTATTTGAGTTATAAAGGAATTTATTTTTCTAGAAAGTATGATTTTAAGGATTAGTTAATTTCAAGTTGGGTAGTAGCATATTACTGCCTTCAATGGATAGTTGGAATTTTATTTTGCCAATACAAGGTGGTATACACAAGAGGACAGAAAACAATTTTATGAATTATGATTTTTGGAAATAGCGAAATAGTTTATGATTTATTTGAGATATGAAACCGAATTGAGTAACATCTTTAAATTGTGACCCATGATTACGATTTAGTTCAAGTTGGGATTGAATATGTTAAAGTTTATCTCGAATTTATTAAAGTGTTTTAAATTATAAGTTATGATTTTGTAAAGAATATGAAGAGTTTATGATTTACAGTTTACTAGAAAGCTTGAGGTTTTAAATTGATTCTATGATTTACGAATTATAAGTATTTAATTTTGAGCTTGAAGAGATAATGGTAAAAAAAAATTATTTTGGAAGATATGAAATCGACTTTGAAGGAAAGTTGAAATATTTAAAATTTGCTCATATGATCTATGATATATAAAGTTATTTAGATTTCGAGTTTAAAGCCTTGATTATGGATATTTAAATTTTGGTAAAAAAAATAAAAAAAATTTGAAGAGTAGTTGTGACTTATTGGAAGCTAGATATACACATTCGAATGATATAGAATTAAATTCGGGAGTTATTTTAAATGTTTCATTATGTAGTATGAAGTTCGACTGATAAACATATTTAAATGTTGAGTTTAAGGTTTGGAGAAGATAATAATAATAATAATAATCATTCGATTTGCAGTATACAAGGGTTGTTCGAGATGGACTAGAGATTTAAAATTTTGATTAAAGTTGACACTCTAAGATAATTGAAATTTTGGCGAAGTGTCTTGGAAATTTTATTGAGAAAATTTCGAGGAACTTAAAATTTTAGATTAGATCATATATTGGTAGAAGACCAAGAAGCAAGTAAGGTCACCCTAGTGAGATAGAAGTATTCCACATTAGATTGCCATGCCACCTATGACTATGATATTGCATATACACAAGCATAGTTAGTCATCAACCGAACCAATGAACATATCTTTGACTTACTCGACCTTTCCTCAAATCTAGATCATTATTTGTGACCATCTATTTGTTTGAAACTTAGAAATGATTAGAGTCGTTCCCTTGACCATACCCTATTTTCTCTCTAGAAACTGTGCCTCTAACTTATCTTATCTTGATCTATGAGATTTCCTAAATTATCATTATTTCGTGCTTTATCCTTTTATTTTGAGTATTAATTAGTACCTTATGAAAACCCACTTTCTATTTTTGATCATTTGGCATTCCCTATCGTGACTTTGATATTTGAAGCACAACACTAGACTTTTCCTTCCAACCAAAACACATGCAAGACCTAGACGAGCTCACCTTCGTGTAGGTATATCATGTCCTACTAAAATACGTCCCCTTGTACTCTATTTTTATGGTATGACTTTCGGTTCATAAAGACTCAACTATAACCTATGCCATGGTACCGATATACTTCTGACTATATATTTGTACTCAATCCCGACTCAAATCTTCGGCCTGATTGTGATCTACTAAATCAGTTAAATGCTTAACCTTGTGTTTATCTTGACTGCTTAACCCTTATCGTTTATTTTCATGTCTTATTTCGATTCACTTAGACACATAACATCTTTAGCTCTCCAATGTTGCAACCCTTACTCTTTTCCCTTCTCACTAAATTGCGTGTCGTATTTCACCTTGATTCCTCTATGGTTCATGTGATTTTGCTCATGTTATGATTTCCTTGCTCGAAGAAAAATGTGATCATGACAATCTTGGGTTAGTAGAGGTTAGATTAGAGAGCCCCACAACATGGATAAATACTACAGTTTGTTAAAATAATTACGAGATTAGTGGACATCAATGAAAAAGTGCGATAATTCCAATAGATGAAGTGAGAAATGTTAAATTGTGATGATAAAACAAGCAAAGGTAAATAGACTTCTCAAATTTACAAATTTGTTTCGAGGTGACAAAATATTGAGCGAAGAAATTCTTAAAGTGTTGGTGGGTTAAGAACCAAATTTATATACTAAATTGATGGATGCAAACTCTCGATAAAGACAATGTTGACGTTGCCTTCGATAACATATAGTGTTATGATGTTATTTTTCAAGGATAACCAATTGTTGAAGAAAGAAACCTTTACATTTTGATGCATGGAGAATCACATTCTAAGATGATTATGAATACGAAGCAGGATGAGTTCATTTCTACCATCAAGAAGAAAAGATTGTTGAATTCAAATTTTCGAGAGAGACTAATAAATATTTTAGGAAATTTTCAATTAAGATTGAGTTATGAAGGGTACTGATAATTCTCGAGATTTATCGAACATTGAAGATGGACTTTTATTTTGGTACCTATGGATGCAGTATACATTGACCAATAAATACAAATTTGTAGAAACTAGACTTCAACTTTTACTTGGGCCAAATTGGTTGAAAGTTTTGGAATTCTAATTTTAGAGGAATTATTGCTTGGAAAGATGTGTATAAGTGAGCTAGTATAATGGAGATTATGGAATTCAAATTTGAGAACTATTTTATGGCGAGATAGAGGAAGTTAGAATACAATTATAATCATATTGATTTTTGGTAACGGGAAGTGGTACGAAAGAAATTAATGGAAGGAACGATTTATGATAAAAGAGATTACACGAATATTGATAATATTAAAGGATTAAGGAGTTTATCACCTACTTTTGAGGTTGCCCCTTTTAAAGTTAGTGTTAAGGTTGATTGAGCATAGTCATTGATCGATTGTCATGTGCATGATCGTAATCTAAAACCATCGGGATTTTGTTCTAGTCGATCGAATGACTTATTGCCATTGAAATGTCACTCGCCTCCTCGACGAATATTTCGTTTGCATTCTCGTGATCACGTACATCTATTCGAATAAACTCTTTCCATCCTCTTCGCCTTACCTACCCTAATTTTTCCTAAATTTCGAGGACGAAATTCTTTTAAGTTGGGTAGGATGTAAGCCCCCTAATTTCCCTAATTTTCTACTACGATTTTTTTATTTTATTTAAAATATATGTTTGTATTTATTTTTGTACTTCGTATCTACACGTCGCATACGAATTCACATTTTTGTATTTGCGTAGCGCGCTAGAATTGCGTTTCGTAATTTCTCGACGAGTGCGAATATATGTCGAGGTACATATGTTAGAAAAATATTTTATTATAAATTTTATGTAATATTTTTAATTTCAAAATAAAAGAGTTATTTATTCGTCCGTTTGAAATGAGTGGTGATTTAAAAAATTGTGGTTCATACGAAATATTTTTAAAAGATTTGCAAAATGTGATATTTGATTATTAATATATTTTGTTATTATAAAAGCTAGTTCATAATTAATATTTAAGTATTTATCGGGATTTTCAAAATTAATTATTACTATATTTATTTAATTATGAAAATGATATTTGGGATTTTGTAAATTTTAATATTTGATTAAATATGGTAATTTAAACTGAAAAAGATTTATTGACTTTATTTCAAATATTTTAAATAAAGTATAGAATTTATTTAGATTTTATTTGATTTGGATTGAATTAGTTTAAATCGAATTTAAATATAATACGATATTATCTAGGGAGAATTTAAAATTCTCCCAATCCCTATCCAACTGGGAATTCCTACCTCCTATAAAAGGAGAGGTACTCCTCCAGCAAATTATACCATCCACAAATGTGTATCGTGTCTGTGTCCACCGTTCTTATTCCATATTATACAAGTACATCAATCCTGCATGTCGGACATCCCCCGACACAATCGGATCCTATCCCTAGTATAACCCACAAGCAGCACCTCTTCGAATCCCGCCGTCGCCGTCATCATCTTCACCACCACCATCGTTCCCACCGGCACCACTGACGTACCACCGGCCACGTCCTGCCAACACACAACCACCACCGCCATTAACAACCACCACCACCATCTCCGTCAACTCGTCGCCAACACCACACAATTGGAAAATAAGAGAAGGGCGGGAAACCCTAACCTGACCGACCTCTCCGCGCCACCTCCAGCGCGCTCAACCGTCTGCCACGGATCTGTGCCGCCATGCCGCGCACACGGGACTCCGCCTATCCACCGACGAGAGCAGCCCCTCCGCCTTCGTCGTCTGACCGCTCCGTCTCCACCGAAGTCAAACCCACGCGGCCGCGACCTCGAACACCTCCCAGATTCGACCCCGTCGGATCTGACGCCAGCACCGAGAGCATCCCCGCTGGCCTTTGGAGCCACGCCGAGCTCTTCCGACCACCGGGGGTCTCTATCGGAGCGCCGCCACTGCCGAGCCTTGCACAGCACCTCCGCCTCCGGCCAGGCGTGCTGACCAAGCTTCGGTGCCGTGCGCCCGTGCCGCCTACATCAAACCCCGGCAAACCAACACTCCACCAACCACCGATCTCGTCGATCTCCGCCGCCACTGGCGACTACCCCCTTCCGAATCCACCGTCGCGCCTCCACCTCCGATTTCTGCCGCCGTCATCACGAGCCTCTGCCGTCGCCCGGTCGTCGCTCGAAGCCGCCGTCCGCGCAAGCACAGCTCCGCCCCAACCCGCGAGTACCGCCGGCGCCCTCCGTCTGCACTCGAATTCCGGCACCTCCGTGCCATGCTCGCCGGCCACACGCCGGAGCTCCGCCCAAATCGCCATCGGTGAGCCCCTTCTCCATTTTTCCCCCGCTCACTTTCCTAATTTTTTTTCTCTCTCTCTCCAATGTTGACGAAATGGGGGGGAGAAGAAGACCTGTAGAGTTGGTAGGATTATTAGTTTATTATTATTATTTATATATCGCTGTTATTAGTTATTATTATTAAATATTATTTTATTATTATTATTTATATATTTCTGTTATTAGTTATTATTATTAAATATTATTTTATTATTATTATTTATATATTACTGTTATTAGTTATTATTATTAAATATTATTAAGTTTATTATTATCAGTATATTACTGTTATTTATTATTACAGTAATTAGTACTATTATTATTATTATTATTAATTGTACGTATTAGTTAGATATTTTGGTATGATGGGTATATATATATATATATATATATATATATATATATATATATATATATATATATATATATATATATATATATATATATATGTAAAATATGTACCAAATGTTTTTATAAATGGTTTAAATATATGTCATTGTTCAAGAAATATTTTTGTTCAAGAAATGTTTTTATTATAAAATGTAGTTTCTAAAAATATAAAGTAATTCCTAAGAATTTCAAATAATTTCTAGAAAGTATTTTAACCAGTAAAAATATACTTTTTAGCTAGAAAATTTTATTTTGATAAACTTAAAAGTTTTCTTGCTTAAAAATCGATTCTTGAAATTTTTTAATAAAAATTAGTCTTCAAAACAATAAGTTAATAATTTCTAAAACTAGTATAAATATTCAGTTACTCCAAAATTTCTACTATTTTCGTTGTTGATCATGACTAATCACATGTTCCTATTCTCTCGCAATTTTTGACCATTGCGTCGACCATGGCTATTGGACTATTGAGACATGTCAAAGAACACCGTACCACACCAGGCGACACACCAGGCAAGATACCTTGCCATTATACTGCTTATTTTTAGTTTGTATTTTATTACATATCACTGTTCATTTATTTCCAGTTCTTGATTTACTGCCTGCTTAGTGATATTAGATATACTTTGTTATTTATCCTTTGGTTGCATAGGGACCTAGAGTTAAGGGACTACCGTTGTAGAGTATTGCATATACCTTGACACAGTTGTATCACGAGGATGTGTGAGATGAGTAGCATGTAGAGGTTCTTGTGTGTGGGCTAATCCCCCATGTGCATGCGTTAGGGCTAACTACTAATAAATGCGTGTTAGGAGACTTAGCAGTTAGTAGAGATACATGGTCGTGGATGCGACTTGACAGGTACATTGGGTGGGGAGAACATTCCTTGTCATATTGGCTTCTATTGCACTTCCCTTATAACCCGGAAGCTCCGCTGGAGATACGGGTATGAGCCTCTCAGGTTGGCCGCTGTCGTTTTTCAACGTCATGCTCTCGGTCACTGGTGCCCAAGTGGGGACTATACCAGATCCGATTACAGCCAGGGCTCATGCGATGAAAGGTTTGTTCTCTCTACATGTTCACTTTAGTTGGTTAGTTTACCTTAATTATGTCTTGTCACTTTTTTTGATTGTGGCATATTTTGTATTCAGTATTATATGGCATGTTGATGTATCTTGTTACGTCCCTCTGAGGACCTGGTTATCTCGCCAGGTGTGTGTTCTTGTCTTTCGCAGGTGTTCTAGCCATGGCCATGATCGTCACTATTTTCTCGAGGATGATTGCACTTCGATCGTCTTCGCTTCGCCCGCCAAACACATTTTATTTTCCATGTACTTCTTCCTTACTTGTTGGTAGTGGATTTGTCACCGCCCAACGATTGTATACATGACAAATTCAAAGTTGCTTTTATATCATATTTATCTTTGTGGATGAGATTTAGTACCTTGGTTACTGCATTTTACAGCTTATGTATATATACGAGGGTCCATATACTTCGTATGTATACAGCTAGCATGATTACGTTTTAGTCCTATGTATTTTGGGACGGGCATTACAATGGTGGATCGTGTCGAATTGGACATGATAAATTATATTTGTAATAGCTAAAGACTAATAAAATAGGATGGACACCGACACAATTATGACATCGTCACAATGGCCACGTAGGAAGTTTAGGATGGTAATATTTGCCATGACAAAAGGTTATATGAACTTTTTGTATTTTAAACGTAAAAAGAGTACAATCGATTCCTAAATAGGAGATCTAAGTACAAAATTTTTGAAAAAATATGGCGGTGGAGATCAAGTACTGCAGCGGCTCCTTTACTCCGTTGACGATCTGACGACGAGTTGAACTTGCTTTGGCTTTCTGGTGCCGGTGATTGAAACTCTAGGGTTAACAATCAAGAGAATGCCGAAGTTGAAGATTTTGAAACCTCTTTATCAAAGGAAAACTCCCTTCTATTTATAGGAAAGGGGCACATATGCAATGAGCATTAGGATTTGAGATATGAAAGAATCTGCTATCATTATACGGTGAGGGCTACTGCTGAGCTGGCACATAGCGGACGCTAAGATTCCCCTCTATCGAGATCTCGGGTGGTTATCAACATAACCGAAGAAAAAGATATGTGGCGCATGTCTATTGCTCAAATTTTTCTATTCAGATGAAGCTGAGTAGATCTTGGATTCCATCACAGAGTTGGATTTTGTCTTATCTTCGGAGGCCATTGGTTTAAACAAACCGATTGGATATGGCCTTCATCCATAAGAACAAACTTTGTCCTTATCCGTGATTTTAAACCAACTGAAAAGATATTACTCTTATCAACATAATCAACCTCTGTCTTATCTGTAAGAGCGGTGGTTTAAACAAACCGATTGGATGGGACCATACTGTCTGTACTTTTGACGAAGCTTCAGTGCTGCTACACTTCTAGGCGACAAGTAGACCGTTCTTCTGAAGATGACGGAGCCTCTATGCTTTCGGGCAACGAGTAAGCTATATTTCGAAGATGATGGAGCCTCATGTGCTTCTGGGGACGAGCAGACTTGTGTTTCGAAGGCGACAGAGCCTCTTGTGCTTCTGGGCGACGAGTAGACTTGTGTTTCGAAGACGACGGAGCCTTTGTGCTTATGGAAGACGGGTAGACTTGTGTTTCGAAGACAACGGAGCCTCTATGCTTTTGAGAGCAGGCCGTATTTGGAGCCTCTATACTTTTGGGGCGACGAATAGGCTTTGCCTCAAGCAAGGGTGTCACCAATGTATCAGATGAAGGGGGCCATTGAATGGGCCGAGCTTATAGGTTGAAGCGAAGGCTCTGCGCTTTTGAGGCGAGGGCATCGTGTGAAGAAATCGGCTATCTGTGCTTCTGAGTCGAAGAGAGGGCGCAGATACTTGGTTGCGCTTCCGAGTCGAAGAGAGGGCGCAGATACTTGGTTGCGCTTCGGAGTCGAAGGAGCTAGTTCCTGTCGAAGTCTTTTTTAAGATCATTTAATGACTGTTCTCCTTGATAGCTGAGTCATTCGTCCTTCTCTTTAGTTTCTGCCGTTGCTTGGGGTAATTCGAGAAGTTAGTGGCCTAGGACTCTATGGAATGAACCTATTAAATGAGGTTCGTTGCGCTGAGTTCTAGGTTCATCCCATTAATTTAGGCACTTTGATCGTCGGTCACGTGCCATGTTGGTTGGACCACACTTACCCTATATAAAAGGGGAGTTTTTCTGAAGCGTCGTCTTCCTCTCAAAATTTTATGCTTGATCCTGACTTAGCTTCGAACAGCCATTGGCCTTGCACAAGTCGGCTGATGGTTGTCGATCCCTTCGTTCAAGGAGGCTATGTCTTTGTAGAAGAACTCCTAACTGGTCTTAAGAAGTACCCGAATGTCCACCATGAGGATTTTAAACCTGGGTGACGTCTTGGAGGTCTTCGAGGTCCAAACTACTAGGTTAGGATTGGTTTCTCACCCGATGAGCCCTCAGTTGATCTATGCCCCGCTCTTCAACGGCTGTGTGCCTTCGTTATGCTCTAAGAGCCATAGAAGCTGATACGCTTTTGAAAAGAGCCAGTCATCGTGCTGTGGACTGAGTTCTCACGCGGACCAATAATTGCTTTATTAGCCATATTGGAGTTCCTCCGTGTCTGGCTATGAAGTGGTTTGTTCTGGCGAGGCTACGTGTCTGAAGGGGGGTGCACGTCTGGGGCCATGTGGGAGCAGATTTTGATGGTGACTGTATTCACGTCTTCTATCCACAGTCCCCTTAGGCATTTTCTGTGTATGTCCATGACGATCACACTGTGAAGATTAACCCCTTTGTAGATCTTTAGGAGTTTTTAGTTCTTTTCATGTAATCATGTAAAGTCTATAATAGATCTTTGTAGCCATGATTTTAATAAAAAGAACTCTTTGTGATCTTTTCTATTCTGTAATTTTGTCTTTTCTGTCTGCGTGTTTGGTCACCTACGCTTTTGTGAAGCTGGATGGGTAGCGGGAACACCTACCTACACATTTGACAATATCTGCGCATTTTCATGCTTCTAGAAGTAATCCAAATAATAATTAGGGTATTTATAGGGGTGATTAGGAAGAGCCTAGAACCTTAAGCAAATGGCTTGGGAGGGCAAATTCTAAGGATATTCCAAAGAATATTCCAAGAAATATGCTAGATTCCGAGAAATATTCCTTTAGATTAATTAACACTAATCCCTAATTAATTAAGGGATTCTAGAAGATTCTTACCTAATTTAAATGGCTCACCATGCCACCATGAACCCCTAAATAATTACTATCATAGCTATCCCCTTCACTAATATTTACAACTTCGTCATTCCTCTAAACTATAGGCTTATAATAATTACCATTATCATCACTCCTTCTCCAATAATTACGAATTTGTCATTCCCTATTCATAATCACAAAATAATAATTCCTAAATAAAGAAATATTATAAAATTAGAATTAGAAAAATAGAAAATTTGGAAGCAGGGGGTTAAACCGAGGTTTATACTGATTTTCCTCTGAGAGGACTAGTCCAATCTTGATAACTCTAGCTCGATGTTGAATCCACTATAAAGTGAAATATAAGCTTTGATCTGAAGCGCTTGGGACTTCTTACACCTCGTTCTTTGATCCGAAGTATGACGATTTCATAAGCTTTTGATATGAAGAGCTAGTCGTGAAACCCTCGTTTTCAAATTTTCAAAATATTTATTTATTTTAATTATTCTAAATATTTTGCCTTAGTGAATAAATTTCAAAAAATCTTTAATATTTTACGATTTACAAAAAGTGTTTTAGCAAATTATATTTTTAAAATTAGTTTTAATGTTTGTAAAAATATTGTTTAAATTATTCTGATGACACTAAATATTAATCTAAATTATTATTGTAATCAAATATTGGATTTAGATTTGGTTGATTTAGTTTTGGAATTAATGATCCTTATCTTTGACCAATAAAAAGAATTGCTAAATTATTTTTATAATATTTGGATTTATAAAAATATACCTTAAACTTTATTTGATAATATTGGATATTATTTAAATTATTATTATGATGAATTATTGGATTAAGATTTGGTCAATCTAGTTTTGAGATTTACTTGATTTAAATTAGTGGAAAGATTTTATGCATTGGATTCTATTCCTTACCAAATTAGGAAACTATATGTCAATCTCCATATTTAAGAAAATCCTTGTTTTCCTTTGCTCCCATACCAAAACCCTTTCATCCTAATCCTAATTAAGTAATTGCCACCTATTATATATACCCATTGAACTTATGAACATCTCTCATCTTTTTCTTTTTTCTCAAAATTTTATCTTTTTCGTTCAAAATAGTATAAAATTCGTCATTAATTCAGTCTCGTTTTTCAAAGGCTATAGCAACTTCGAAGGGTCATATCTCCTGACTCCAGATTCCGTTTGACCTCCAGTTTTTTGTTATAAGCGTGTCGAGGTTAGTTTTCCGAATATCTCTTTTGTTTTTTGGAATTTTGAGTATGAATTTCGGGATAATTATTTGAGTGTCGGTTGTCCAAAAATAGATGCGTCGCACGACATTCATGATATCGAGAGATTCTGATCCGAATCGTGATCCGTTTGCAGTTTTGGAAAGATGACACAGAGATCTATAACATATAATTTCTCCAAAATTTTACAAATTTATCTAGTATTTTATTTTATTCGTAGAAGTCAGATTTGGTCAACAATTCATCGATTTGGTCATGGTTAGCCATAATGGGGATAACTTTTGACCAAATTATGATTTCACAGCACGATCGATTTTAATGCACTCGCGGCTCTAAAATCTACTAGGGTGCAAACTCAAACTTTTGAGTTCATAACGTTTGACTAGTTAGTCAACGATATGCCTCGATTTGCGTGCCCAGGTTCCGAATTTGGAACCGTAACTTTCCTTGACCAAAACTTTATATTTAGCTTTTAATTCAGATTTGAATAGGTTAATATAGGTTTTTAGATGATTTATTCCATAATTAAAAATAGAATTAATTAGGTTAACCCATTAGCCACTTTCTAGGATTTTTAGAGTGGGAATCGTAGATCTAACTTGTGGTCGTTTATGTGACGGGGTAGATCGGGTTACGACATCTTGTGTTGTGACTTTGTCAACTATCGGAGCTGGCAAGTATCACTATGACCTATGTTGCCTTTATTTTGTACTGCATATATCTTCATGTCAACTTTTTACTATTACTTCTTTATAATTCATGTTGTCATTGTTCATGATTAATATTGTGCACGAGAGTTAGAATCGTTAGGGTATATATACATGTTCATGTCTTACTTTTTGTTTACCATGTTTACTGTTTATCATATTATTAATATTTTATCGTAATGAACATGTATTGCGAGTGAGTCGGACGGGAGAATACAACAAGTAAGCATGTGGTCAACGAATTGAATACAGACTCCCTATACATTGATTGCATAATATCAGTCATGCACCACACGCATGATTGACGGACATCCCAAACCGTCTACATGCCAAAAGTTGGTATTCTAAAGCACAGTACACATGATTTAATCATTGTTGCTCTATTGTCTATTGTTCTTCTTTCGTCAAGTTTACCTTCATATTGTTATCTTGTCTTAGTGGTATGTCAAGTCTACCTTCATATTATTATCATGTCTTAGTGGTCTTTCCTTATCATACAATGTCATGCCTGTAGTTATCTTCGTTTAATTTTCTTTTATTGTTTCTTCAAGCTTGTATATTATATTGTATAATGTAGTTTATGGTGATCTTGCTCTAATCCTAATGTAAACCCTTGTTCTGAATTTTTTTTGGAAGTATTTTTATGACTTGACATGAGATGGTGATTTTAAATTTGTAGATACTTCTGTTAAATTAAATTCTAGAGGTTCTATGTATATATAAATGACTTAGCATTAGAAGATGAGTTTAAACACGAAACAGTTTGTCAAGGGGGGAGTAGATTTGTGAGTCCATGGGCCCAATTTGTTTATTTGTTTTATTACATAATTTTATTGTTGACACATAATTTTACTCTCTAATGTATATCTAGATAAGTTAAATAAGGAAAATATTAGTTTTATAAAAAGGAAATATGTAAAGGGTTTCTTCACTAATGTTCCAAATTCAAATTGGAGCTTGGCCGACTCTGTTGGGGATAACTCTGTTGAGTTTAAACCAAAAAAAACTCGATAGGAACCCTCCTCCTAAATCCGATTGATCAGATCGACCCAAAAATTTGATTCTTCTTATCTCCTTCTAACAAACAAACCATATATATATATATAAAGGAATGGCCGAAAGACCTTTTGTATCTATAAACCCTAGAAGGATCGAATACAAATGTCTTCATGGAGCCTACGTCAAAACTTAAGGGAACAAAAAAGGTTAGTATTGATTCTTGCAATTTTGTACTCAGCTTTCTTTGTAATAGGAACACCATATGTTCGATGAAATAACCTAGATGGCTAGATGGTAATTGGGTTTGTGCTCTGATGAGAAGGGTAGATCAAATGTTTAAACTATCATGTTAGAAATTTATAGCCTTGCCAAATAACCATTGGTACATTTGGGAAGACTGCGAGCGTATTGACGTTTAAGGGAGTATCATAAACAAGGGAGAGAGTGACTACTCAAATGTCAGAGGGATCGGGTTTCTCATAAATAGTTATCGGTTTTAGATGTATTACAAATATGTTACACAACACAATAGCCAGTAGATATCGGGAACATTTGTATTGACTTACTGCGGGTGTCAGATAGAGTCGATTATACAATTTAGAGTTCGTATCAGTAGCTATTAGTAAGACATACAGACTTAGAAACCTTGTAAATAGATATACCTTCTAGGCAACACATAAGACAAGATGACCAAACTGACATGCTAGACTCTTTTGGTACTCGAGAGCCACTATTTAGTTGGATTTTAGTTTGTATCCAATTGATGTTGGCGGGTAGGTTCTTCTTTCTGTATCATATTAGTATTACTACCAAATTGGCAAATTTCTTAATTTCTGGTGCCTTCGACCAACTTGGCAATGTGAATTACTGATTCCTCCATCCCTGTTTCGTAAGGTTATAAGCTTTGGGGGATACTCTGACTAATAGGAGTGGAATATACAGCTACTCCTAAGGAAGAAATTGTGACAACCTCTGCATTTATGCCTTGCTGAAAAGTTTATACTGTTATATGGATTTCCTATTGCATCTAAAGGATACTGACATGATTAGGTTCTCTTCTAGTATCTAATAAATACTATATGTCAAATTCCTTTTGTACCAAATCGATACCAACACGTGGAACCACCTTCTTGTATCAATTCGATACTAATACCAATTGGCTAGTTTCTTGTTATCTTGCATCTTAGACTATCCTAGCATTATGTTGCTGTTACGATTGCTGTTGTAGCCTATTACCCCCATCTACTCAGTTTGGGATATAGAACATGTCTTAAAATCTATCCTGGGTCGACTCTTACATAGGATACCAGCGATACAACCAGGGGATGATGTATGCAGCAGGACAGAGGAACACGGGAAGCATGGGCATGGGGGTGCCTTAGCCATTTGGTCAAGTCTTGGGTCAGGGTGCAACCTGGGAAGGAGTGTTCTATTTCACCTAAAGGCGGGAAGCTCTATTCAGATTGATATAAAGGGAATCATCAGAAAAAAAAGGGAAACAATTGGCAACTTGAAATTTATGCTTCATACTAGTATGATATATCGAAACTAGTTTTTATGAACTATCTATATATTATTTTCTTATATGCGAAACATCCCCTTGGAGGTGGCTCCATTAGTTGTATGAATTGCAACTGTTCTGTTGATGAAATATGGTTGACGATATTCAACAGTTCAGTCTTCATGAGATATTTGCCCTATCGTGGCTTAAATTGATGGCTAGAAATTTTGTTCACTACTACTAATACTTAAAATTACATTTTTGAGGTTTTTTGGGATGATATGAGACTAACAATTAGATGTGGCTTATTATGGATGCACAGATCATTAACGAATAGACGGATAGTCCAGCCTATAGGCAATCACTTGGAGGCTACCATGGGTTAGATGGAAACAACTGTAAAACCTTTAAAGTACAGGGCAATACTAATATAGAATAAATGTAGGTTAGACTTTAACCTTACTGACCTTAAGTGCATAAGTGCATTATAGTGTTTAAGAACAACAGTTAGGGGTATAGTGAATTCATGAAGTAAGAAGTGGCTCAAATTATAAAACAGGTAATCAAGTAGCTTGAGTATCTCTTATTGTTGTACACCATAATCCAAGTTGGGGCATTTTTGGACTGATACTCATACCACGGTATATTATTTTTAAGATACAATTGGAGGGCAGTAGCATAGTTGGTTGGGTACATTTGGGTTGCCTAGGACTAAGGTGTACCCTAGGATACCTGCTTGTGCAGATAAGAACAAATAGATATAGCTTTCAAACCCAAGTATATGGAAAGAACCTAGTAACATAAAAACCCAAATAGATAAGGTAATCTTGATTTGGGATTACTCATTAATTGTTATAACTTTATACAACATGTTACTTGGATCTCGATAAGGACACTTGAACTGTAACCACAGCTAAGGACCACAGGCAAGTATACTGTAGCTTCCTCTACATCTTTTTTACATGCTTATTCCTCTCTTTATCTAGTTTTCCTAGTTGGTTATTGACATGTGTTTTGCTCATATCATGCATGCTAGTTGATATAAATATATAGTCCTTGCTCATAGTTAGCCTTGTAGTTCATATTGGACATGTTCTCACATGTAACTTGACTAAGTCGTATCTTGTCGTCACATGAACCTTGACTGAGTCATATAGTGTCGTCACATGTTCCTTGACTGAGTCATATCATATTGTAGAATAAGTGCGTTGTAACTGAACTATTATTTCCTGTTTTCGTTTTCTTAACCTGCGAGTCCACACTCGGGACGAGGGTGATTGTCGTGAACTAACCTGCGAGTCCACACTCGGGGTGAGGGTTAGTGATTTGTTCAAACCTGCGAGTCTACACTCGGATGAGGGTTTGGTATTCGTTGATCTCTTGTTCACTTGTTTCTTCCAGAAGTTTATTTATGCGTAGTTATTCTCGTACCCGTATTCATAGTCACTTGTCATGTTCTATCTCTTTCCGATTTATTTCTTATGCATGATAAACTGTTAGATATGCATGTTTTATGTATCTTGCTAGTCCCCTGAGGACCTGATGATCTCTTCAGGTAGTTGATTGCCCGGAGATAGTTAGCTGATCGTGATGGTGACTGATTATTTCATATTTCAGGTATATATCTTTCGTGGTTACATATTCACATCTATTATTTTCACTCTTCTTGTTAGCTTAGTTTTATAGACTCATGTTATTTCTTTGGAGTCTAATCGGACATATATGCTAGTGGGTTGCAAACTATGAACCATAATTATTCATTCTTATTTTATATAATTATTATGGATTGAGATATAGTTCAACTTAACAAATTAGACATGATACTTGGACAGCGTATACGTATTCGAGTTGGGCAGGAGTCCGCTTGATACGTAGCTGGTTTGCGCACGTGCTCGCATCCTGAAAAGCGGGTGCGGGTCGTGACACCTGACTGGATAACTATTTTTTAGCTTTAGACGACGTGGTTTGCCCCAAGGTTTATGGTGTATATCTTGGTGACACTGACGTTGCCTATGTGCCGGTTGCTTCTGCTGATGCCGGGTATCATATCTCTTTATTATGCTCTTTCGTATTATTCTTAGCTAGTGGGCTTAGAGGACTTTAGTTCTAGTTGCTTTTATATTCATTTCTAGCGGATTTTGTTCCCGAGACTATCTTGAGTGGTAGTGGATTCTTCTTTAAATTATTTATTAAGACTTTAAGTTTAATCTCTTTGTCATAACTTAGTTGTGGATGATATATGTGAACTGTGTACTTGTTATGGACAATGCTTATCATAGACAGCGTACTACCGCCGACGTTGCAGCGTAGGCTGGACTTAGCCACGCAGATATATCCCAAAATTGGGAGCGGGTCGTAACATGTCGACTTCAAACAACAAGTGTAAAGATCAACACTTGGAAATCCAAGCTATACAACTCAAATAGACTTCTAATCGAGATCACAACTTTGACATGCTAGAAGGCTGGGAGTTTTTTTTTTGGTGATAGAAATGTTAATGCTCAGATGATAGAAGATATGAAAGTGAGAATGGATTGATTTAAAATATCATGGAATGCTTTGCTATTTATAGGCTTTTTGGGTGACCGAACTCAAGCAGAGTTCGGTTCCCAAACGTTCGAAAGTACTTTACCTCCACTACCCCTACACCAACACCACCACAGCCCTCTAATACCACTACTTCACTACCACACCCTACCAACATCATTGGTCCTCTGCCACCACCGCCCTCCCCCTACACTGTCTCGATCCCCTCCACGTGTTGTCGCTGCCTAACTGAGTTTGAACCCAAGCTTGAGGCTTCTACAATCGGAGAGTTCGTATCAGTACCAGATCGAGTTTGTGTCCCTATTTGTGTTTAAGAACTCGATGCTCATGATCGTTTTTATCCTCGAGTTCAAGCTTCTCCTGAGTACAATTTTCATCGATCGTACAATTTATTTTTTAATTTACACTAGGATAAAATTATTTTATTTTTTAACTTTTATGTGTAACTTTTAATAAGGATTTTAAAATATACATTATAAGGGTTATGTAGGACCGTTAAAGCACCTCTAGAGGGGGGTAAATAGAGTGCGTACGTACAGCGGAATAATAATCACCACTTAAACATATTTATGGCATTAATCAAATAAATATGAAATAGGCAGCATAAAAGTATATGCGTAAAGTAAATAAGTTCAGAAGAGCAAACGCAAATACCAAGGTTTATATTGGTTTTCCTCTGAGAGGACTAGTCCAGTCGCGAGAACTCTTGCTCGCTATTTAATCCACTATTTTGAATAGAGATTACACCGCGTGCTTTGCTCCAAAGAACACGCCAACTTCAATACCGTCGTGTTTTTATCCGAAGCCCACGATCAAACTTCAAACACCTTTTCTGAGAAAAGCTTTTATACGCCAAGCTTATACAACTCGAATACTCCTAATCGGAAACCACTGACACTTAGAATAATTAGAGTTGTCTTGGGAATAGGAAGATTAAAGCTCTTTGTAGATAGGAAGGCATTAGAACAGATAGAGAAGATGAAGAAGGAGTTAGTAGAAATGGAAAATTCTTCTCTATTTATAGATTTTCTAAGACAAAGTTCGGGCTGAACTCGGTAGGGTTAACGTTCATAATTTTGAACGTTGCAGATCCAAAAGAATACGTAGAAGCTGCTGACTAGGAGAAATTTAAGTGGACCGAGTTCGGGTAGAACTCTGGCCGAATTCGGTTAGGCTGATTTCAGGTCAGTTTTGGTTTAGAAGGATTTTTCCATAAGAATGGGTTTAGGATTTGGTTTGGGTCCAAAGGGTTTGTGAGAGGGGTCTACTAAATTGCCAGTGATCCTGACTCACAAATTAACTAGACTCAATAAAAAAATACAGAATAAATTAGAAAAACCAATAGCCCTTTTGATAACGTCTTTGAGCAGACTTGAAGATGCCCTTTTTCCTAACGGCAGATGTCCAAAGATAAACAGATCTGGAAATATGAATACCTTTCAGGGGCTTCGCTCCCGAACCCCCATAGGGGGCACTGCCCCCCCGACCCCTGTCCGCTGACCGGGCAGCGTAACCCACGATGCGAGGCCTCGGATAGGTCGTTAGGTGGTTCAGAGAAATCTTCTGATTTAATGTCATCTTTGACCCATCATCAATTCTTCATCGCATATGTCCTGGTTTGATCATGCTTGATCATGCTTATTGCATGTCTACAAGTACATATTAGACGAACAAAGTAGTATCATAATATGATAATAAGATAACATTTAGTGAGCAATAGGACAAAGCTAAGTTTAAGTAGCAATATGATAGTCAATATATGAATATTAGTGACATCATTATGTTAAACTTAATTGATTAGACATATTCAAGAACATGATATAACCATTGGGTTAACAGATTGCGTCTATAGGATTATAGTATTTTTATGTGTTTCGCAGGTTGTGCCTACAAGAAATTAATTTGATGGGCTATAAATTTAGGATATTAAATTCTATAGTAGTTATTAAATTCTATTCGATACAGCTGATTCATATGTAGTGAATTGTTAGATTTTGATAACTATGTATATCAATACAATCGAGTGATACTTAACTTTATATTAGTATTCATTGATATATACTGATGCTAAATCATACTTATATGCAACAATATTCATCGATACCGATAGATACTTAAGTGCTCAATTGGTATCCATTGATAGAAAATGATACTTAAGCGCTATTTCTGTCCATCAATACTGATATCGGTTAATACATAAGTTCTATTGGTATACGATAAATACCAATTGATATTTAAGTATTCATTATTGCAGATGTTTTTCCTAAAACTCATTTACTTAACATTCTATTTATGGACACTTTATAAACTAAACAATATATATCCTTCTTATTACAAATTAGTATATCCCTAAAATGGATATAAACTACTACTTGTATCATAGTTTTCATGGATGTACAAACGTCACCCTGAGGATAGGTGTACTATGATAAAAGAATGCAAGCAAGGGGTTGAGGAATTTATCAAATTTACCCAGGGATCTCAAGTACATTGACGACATTAAAATTAAGTTCATGTGTGTGAAATGTCAAAATATACTCTGATCATCCCTAGAAGTCTCATGTTAATTCCAAAATAGAGATCTGGCATAGAGGGCCTCATAAGTAAGTTAGTAGCATATTTAGAAGTTGGATTAGCTTATACTTGCTTCAATTCTCATACATATTTAATTATATCAAACTATATAATGTTTGTCGACCATAGAAGCTAGTAGGAAGTTGGATAAGATTCTCAGGAACAACTATGGTGGTCCTTGGATCAACTATAGTGATGCTCCTACGATAGGGAGATGTGCTCGACAGAGCATTTTAGGGTAAGTAAATTTTGTATATCAATTAATTGCCAATATAGTTTTAATTAATTATAGTGTAATCTAACTTAATTATTATGTTCTTATGTTTTGCAGCCTAGGATTTTCTAGTCACCATACCGGGATGCTAGGATCATTTCAGGTTTTCCTTCAATAGTTGCAAAGTTGATTAGGGATGCAATATGGGATCAGAAGGACAAAAGCGAAGGAAGAAGTAATCCAAGACTTTATCATGCCTGATTAGTGGCCTTCAATAAAACGTAGGTTTAGTAATCCCAAATACAAAAAATATAGAGCCAAGGTAATAAGTGTCACATCCCGGTCCCAAATACACGAAAGTCGCTACTGGACGTACAAGTCTAAATTGCACTTGTATAAGACAAATACAAAAACGGTCGATAGAACATCTATGATATAGAGCCATCACAGCAGAAAGTTCTAAGCAAAAAAGTTGAATCAACACAAGATATATGAAATGAATTTTTTTATTAATAATAGCAATAGGATTACAACAACTCAAGGCCAAAAATGACATGATTAGCTCTCTCTCTCTCTCTCTCTCTCTCTCTCTCTCTCTCTCTCTCTCTCTCTCTATACAATAAAATGTGACATAAGGCTTAATAATAGCAATAAGATTACAATAGCTCAAGGCAAAGAATGACTTGATTAAAACATAGCTCTCTCTCTCTCTCTAATTAAATATTTGTATATTTTATATATGTATATATTAAGAAATCATAATTCACTTTAGAATAAAATAAATAAAAATAATAATAAAAATAAATAATAAAAATTTTGGTCCAAGGGTTTACAAATCTACCCTCCTTAGAAATTTCGTCCTCAAAATTTAAAGACAAGCACACGAAGGGAATACATCAAGGTTCGAAAGGATAGAGTTATCACTTGTACATCGCTTTCCCTAGATAGTTATAATCTAACCGTCATAATCCTTCCTATGGTCACAACCCTATCTGTTCATGGTCTAAGGATCATACAAATATACTATTCTATTGAAAGAAGTCATTTACCGTCTATCTACCTATCATGGTATTACAGTTCCTACAAAGGGTTTGTTGCTAACTATACTCTACCATGAAATTTATGAATGCGGACTATTCAGTACTAAGAAATCAAACAGATCAAAAGATAGAAAGGAAGGAAAAAGAACCTGCTAATCTATCACCTGTAGCATCGATACTTTCGACTGTCATCGCAAAGGCCCTACCCTTCTGGGTGCCCCAGGTGGCCTAGCTGGACGCCTCTGATTTGCTGCTTCACCGATGGGAGGTGGAGCGGGACAATCTAACATTGTCATGCCCTGTCCAAAAAATATGCGGGATCGAGCCACTTGGCATTGGCCAGCTACATATTCAACCAGACTCTAGTCTGACTAGAATATGTATAAGCTATTCGAAAATGGTGTAACTATCACTACATCAACTCTATATCGCAATCCAAGTAACAATAGTATAAGAAAGGGAAATATGAATACTAGTCTGCAGCCCAATAAACATACTTGTCTACTCGAAAAGATAATATGAGTCTAAAAATACTAGGCTATTAAGTAAATAAAAATAACAGTAAATGAAAAAAAATAACTCTAAAAGATTGAATACCTGTAATGAAATGATTATCATCAATAATCCAGCATGGCGCTCAACAAACCTACTCAGCCAACCTGAAAGGAAACTAAGTCCTCAGAGGGATGCAACAAGGTACATAATATACAGGCTAAGTGTATGACAGTAATAAATGAATAAATAACTATAGTAAGACTGATAGAGTGGGTAAATCTAACATGACCAACTAATATGAAATGTAATTTAAGAAACATCATTCGAACACGCGGGTTGTCACGGTGTACCCCGAAGACCTGATAGTCACTCTAGCAAACTATGAATATACCATAGTCTGATAAGGAAGCTGCGGTAAACTACGAAATCCCCGAAGCTCTGGAATGAGACGACGACATATTATGAGGGAAAGTAGCCCAAGCGTACGATGTATGTTCTCTTCGCCCATGTAACTTCACGAATCATATCCATGAGTCGCTCGACCAGAACCTCTAACTATGACAACGAGTCATAATAGAAAAGTAACAGTGTATGTCATCAATGTCATCGTCCTAGAATCAGACTCAGATTTCCGTATATCAAGATGTAATCAAGTACGGGAATCCATCAGTAATGTAGTGTCACATGAACATGTCCTAGGGTCAGAGTGTACCCCTCAACGAATTATCAGGTAGCACAAATGTGATTATCTAGTATCGATACCCGATGGCGCTAACATCCATCGGCACCCGAATGTGATTCGGACGCGAACTACCGAACACTACCCTAGGTGCTGCAATATGTAATCAAGCAGTTATTTTAAAAGCTATATATATATTAAAAAATTAAAGTACGAGAATGGCAAGGTACACTTGCTTGGAGTTGTCCGAACTGTGGTGAGACTGCAGTACCAAAGTATATCCTACTATCCATGAGAACTATACTCCATGCAAATATCTATCAACCCAAATCACAAACCAATATATATAACACACACTACAAAAAAAGTGACCTTTTGGGACGACATTATTTGATACACAATTTTTATGAGTCCTAAATAATATTATTTGGGACACAAAGTAATATCATTTAGGACGCATTATTTTTCGACCCTGATAATATTTACTTATTTTGGACTGAACTTTCTGTCCGTCCCAAATAGAATTTCAGCCTGTCCCAAATAGTTTGGCGGAAAATGAAAAAACACCCGGGTAATTTTTTGGTCAAATTTTGAATTTAGGATTAACTATTGGATTATAAGTCAGTATTTGGATTTTAGTTTAGTATTTTACTTGGCATAAATTATAATACAAATATTATAGTTAATTTATTATTTAATTATTGGTTGGTTGTATTTATTGGATGGTGCATTTGTATGTATTTAATTAGATCCTTGGACTATTAAATTTAACCCACTTAAATTGAACTTAGCTATTGGGCCAAGCCCTTAGTATCAAACCAACCCACATCCTGAAATATTCTTTCCCAACTCTCCCGCACTCATTTTCATTTTCCCTCTCCTTCCCTTCTCGCTCGATTTCATTTTCCCTCCATGGAGCTTCCTCCAGCCCTCTCTCTTACCTCAATTTCATTCGAGCTTCTCCAGCCTCAAAGCTCAACTGATTTTTCCAATTCCTCTCATTTTTAGGTCAGCTTCTAAACTCCTTTTCTTATTCTTTAATTACTTCTCAATTGTGAGATCTATTTTCTGAAGGTTTTTCGCGATTGTAATTCCCAATTCCTCAAAGTTTTACTGAAGATTTTCCTTTGTGAAATTTTCTATTAATTTGTTAGGGTTTTGTAAAATTTTATATTTTGGACATTTATTGTTAAATATTTATTGGAGGAGAATGAGGAGTTCGAGACATTGAGGTACCAGTCACCTGATCCGATTGTCGAGGAGAAGGAGGAACAGATCGACCCCGAGGTCACACTGACGAGGTCCCTGAGGAGGAGGTTTTCGTGGTCGAAAATCTGGTACGTGCGGAAGGAATTGTTTGATTCTATTGTTGTATTATTTTCAATCTAAATTTGGAAGAGAGAAGAATAAATTTGGCACGTCCTACTTTTAAGTAGAAGTTTAGTTGATGAAGAAAAGGATTACGAAACCATTCATTTTCTAGAATAAAATTTTTTAGGGGAGTTTCAGTAGGGTTTACTTGGTGGATTCTAGGATTTATCTACTGGAATACGATATCTAGTTATTATACTTATTTCTGTAAAAGCACTTAACATTCAAAATCAAAAGCTTTGCTAGATAATGTAGAAAAATATGGCTACTTTCAACCTTTATTCTACCTTCGTAGCATAACATGATTATTGGTAGATTCTCTTAGGATTTTGGCAAGTTTATTAATGTGAATAAAGATGATTTCCTGGAAAAAAAAGAAAGAAGTGTTGTATGTAGGGGAATTTTCCAACTGATGGTCTATACCATAATTGTCAACATCTTGAAATCCTTTGTCTGTGGGGGAAATCAATTTGCTATTATTGTTGTATGGTACTCGATGACCATAGTGAGTTATTATCTTTATTACATTAGGACTTCCTTGCAAACATGAGGTTACTTTGTTAATGTAGTGATTAGACATGCAAAATTTGCTAATATTGTTATACTGTATGAACTTTTAAGTTTTAATATGTCCAGTCAGCTTCTTATGGTCAAGATCGATCATCATCAGTTATTAAAGGGAGCACGACTTCAAAAGGGAGGGCATTCTAAGTTGTTGGAAGCTTGTGTCGAGGCCATTGCCTGCCTTCTTCAGCATACAAGTTTACATAAATTTCATCAAGCATGACCAGACTATGTGGTACCGTGCATGCAAGACTTGCAACAAGAAAGTGACAGAAAGCATATCTGGTTACTGGTGTGAAGGATGTTCAAAGAGTGATGAAAATTGCTCTTTAAGATACATAATGGTAGTGAAGGTTTCAGATCCAACTGGTGAAGCTTGGGTTTTGACTTTCAATGAGCATGCTGAGCAAATCATAGGATGCAGTGCTGATGAGCTCGACCGAATAAAATCTGAGGAAGGGGAGGATAAATTCCAGCCCAAGTTGAAAGAGGCAACATGGGTTCCCCATATGTTCCGAGTATCTGTTGCTCAGACAGAATACATGGGTGAGAAGAGGCAGAGGATAACTGCCAGGGCACAAGCACCAGTAGACTACTCAGCTGAATCTAGATATCTGCTAAGGAAATCTCAAAGATGGCAGTCTCCTAAAGTAGGCTTTTTCCAATCAAGAGGCTTTTTCCTCGTAAGAAAGTTCTGTACTTAGATCAGTTATTATCAAAGGTTGTGACAGTTCTAACATGAATGACTTGTAGAAGTAAATATCTAAGAGAGGTTTCTCTAGACACTTATGCACCAGTGCAATTGAGATTCTATGCATTAGCTGCAATGTGTTACCTCAGTTAGCTGAGAGTTTGCTTTACCACCAATGTCGTTCTACTTACAGGCACCAATTATTCTCTCTCATTGGTAAGGTGCCATTTTTCCAAATCAGAGACTTATTATAACACTATTGTAACATGATCCTTGCTTGATTGCCTGTTGCCTGCCTTGTGGTTGGTGTGCATTGCATTGGAACAGGCTTCTTAACACCATATATATTATATATATGGATCGTGCAAAAAAAACAATATATATATATATATATATATATATATATATATATATATATATATATATATATGGAACGTGCCCTAGTTTTGACTGATTGTTTCTTTGCACGGTAAACAACTATGCATACAATATGCTTCACATGTAAATTATTTTGACTGTGCTAGCTAATCGATATAGTCTTTTCAGTTTACATGTCTGCACCATCAGTTATGAGTTGTATAATGCATCAGCTTAGGTCCATATATGACTAGGTGTAGGACCTGTAATTTGTTGATGTTATAATGTGATCATACTTTATTGTTCAGAGGAATCAACTGGTGTCTTGAAGAAGGCTAAAACTGAGTATAAGGGACATCGGTCTTTGCTAATGCGCACTAGGCAGTTGCTCACCACCATGCGGCGTCAGGATGTGATTGATAGGTATATCTCCATCCTTATTTCTTGACAAGAAATATGATTCATGCATAATTCATAATTGATTTCTGATTTATGGATGTGACTGAGCTTGAGCTTATCTGGATTGAATCAGTCCCTTTTCGAGCATGGCTTCTTAAGTGACATTTCAACTTCAGCTTGATATTTTGAAATTAGGCATTTAAAGATGAAGTAACCTTCAGGTTTTAGTGTTATTTTGTGAAGAGTAAGTGTTAACCACCTTATGGTCATGAATTATCCTTCTTAAGCTGAAGTAAAATATATATAAGACCCAACTAAATATATAATTGATATTTTGTTCTCTTTTGACACACCTTGGTTTCACCACCTAAGCACATGTGGATGAGTCTAGTGACTGACATGTAGACCAAGGCATGGGGATTCAAGCCATGGCCTGTTCGTGCTGTACCATGGCCTGCAGACCTTGTTCTGTGCAGTCGAAGCCCCCATTGTTGTGCACATTTCACTTGACACTTCACTCTTACTTCATTGCACTCTTCTTTTACATGTCTGCACACACTTGCTTTGCTCTTCACACACCCATGCATCAGAGTTCAGACCCCTTGCATGTGTGCAGTCTAATTCGAAGAGGGGTTATGTGTTCAGTCAGTAATTTGGGAATATGGCAAGTCCATAATAGATTCAGTCCCCTTGTTTATGTTGCCTGCTTTAGATATTAATGTCCATATCTTTAGATTTAGTCAATACCTTAGTTTACCTGGGAAATTATCTTTCTATGAATGGACATTCCTTTTGGTCTGTCCACTAAGTTATGGTAGCCTTATTTAGTATCTGCCTTGTCCTGCACCCTAGCTTATGTTCAGTCCCATTTCATTTGATTGTTCAAACCTTAGTAATCCTTGTATCAGATATTTATCTTGATGTAAGTATCAGATTTAGAGTTGGGACTTAGCTTACAGAGCATTAGCAGCAGGAGGGGGGACCTTGGCTTGGCTGCACTGCTGTGTGCAGTAGCGCACTTGGCTCGAGTGTTGCTAGGCCATCTGGCCACTGAACCATTAGCAGTAGCAGGGCATGTAGGAGTTGGCCCTTAGAAGTAGGCTATCTCCATGGGGGGGGTTCATCCTTCCTTTTATCAGATGAGTGATTATGAGTTAAGATAAATAATGATGTATCTTAGTGTGTTGGTTCAGTTAGCCTCAGATAGAATATTAGATATGTATATGTTAGTATCTTGGTTGAGTTAATGTTAAGTTAGTTTAGTTAGGGTATCCAATGTTGTGTCCTTAGAGTTTAGGAGAGAGTGAGAGATGAAAGAAGTGTTTGTGTGTATGTGAGTATAGGTAAAGGGATGGTGAGGGTGTGTATATATATGTGATGTGTGTCCCTTGGAAGAGTTCAGGAGAGGGGGATCAAATGTATAGGTTTAAGCCCCATTGTTCATTTGATTGTTCAAAAAACTTAGTATATGTTGCTTAATGCCTGGGTCGAGGTCAAGGATATTGAGTGTGTGTGGGTGTTTAGAGGGTTGAGTTAGGACTGGGAGTAGAGTTTAATGTTAGTGAGGTGAATGCTTAAGAGATGAGAGTGTTAGTGCTTTGTAAAAGAGTTTTATTGTGATACTCACTTGTGTATCAGAAGAATGGTAGTGGCTTGCCTTGGCCAACCTTGCATTAGCAGTAGCAGCAGAGAAAGGGACAGGGCCACTTGAGGCTCCTGCAGAGAGCTAGAGCCACACTGCTAAGAGGCAGCAGTGGTAGCACGGACTTAGCCATGGTAGTTCCTACTTTGTGCAGGTAGGAAGGTTTGGTTTTGTAGTAGTTAGAGTGTCAGAAAGTGAGCCTTGTAGCAGCAACAGGGGCCAGAGGCAGTTGGCCATATCTTGTTGAATAGAATGTTAGTAGGGAATCCTATAGTGTATCTTAGGGTAGTATCTTAGTGTCCAGATTAGGATACCTAGGAATGGTATTTAGGAATTTGAGTGTTAGAGTATTGTTAGTATATTAGGACTTGCTAGTAGCAGAGAGTGTTAATATATGATATATTAATGTATTAGTCATGTTAGAAGGAGGGGGTTAGATAGTTTATGTGAATGTTAGACAGTTGGCAATGTATCCTAGAGTGTTAGAGGGTGAACCATTGTATGTGTCAGTAGATGCGTTAGATATTGGTGAGCTATTAGTTACATATCCTAGTGTTAGTGTCCAGTTGAGAGTGTCCTGCATGCACTGTGTATAAATCCTTATGTGTTAGTGATTTTTATGTATTAGAATGGTGTGTATTATGAGGGTTAGATGTGAAACAGGTGAGGGAGTGAGTATCCTTTACACATTGCCATATATGTGCGAATGCAAATAGATAGTTATAGGGTGATGTGTTAGTGAGTAGAGAGGAATCATATTTATCCTTAGATTAATCTCAGATATTGTGGGTTAGTCCTTTATGGCCATCTCTCATATGTTTAGTTCATAGAGGCCTGCATCCTTGTTCAATCCAAATAATGAAGTATCAATTCTCACTTTGGGCGTCATTCTTGGGTAGTGCCATACGCATTGGCCATTAGGGTATCCTTAGATTTAGTTTAACCTTTATGTGATCATTCACTACTTTGGTTTAGACCACTATTCCTTGTCCAGGCTAGTAGGGAGTCTTTGAACTCGAGTTAGGAATGTCCAAAATAGGAATCCTTGTTCTGTTCATCAATTGTTAAGAGTTTGTTAGATGTTAGTCCTATTGTTCAGATAGGAACTTATTATTTGTAGGAGTCAGTTCTGGTATTATTTTGTAAGATATCCTATCATAGGTAATTGTCCAGACGACTATGGAGGGGCAAGGTAGACAAGAAGGTTGCTAGTGCAAAATTACATATATATAATGAAACAAACAGGAATGCATCCACAGCTAAGTAACTTCGAAGTCATTAGATAAGTTTGGTATCAGAACTTTTTATTTGGCTATTAAGGTTAGAATAAGCTTGTTCAAGTCATCTACTAGTTTGCATAGAAGAAATTTACTCTTAGTAGCGTAGCTAACTCAATTAATGTTAGATAGATAGGACAGTTGATACATAAGACTGATATAATAAAAATAGATACACTTCCAAATATGAACATGAGAAATAATAATAATAAAGGTTACATTGGAAAAGTAACAATCTTGTACAAAAGATATTTCGGGTTTTATAAATGTATGTAGCAAAGATAAAGCCACTTGTTCTACTTTCCATGACTGCATATAGAAGGAAGCCTTAACGATATAAGCACAGTAGCACCTTCATGTGCCAAACATAGACCTAAATTATGATGGATGTGAATATTCAATTTCATGATATGCCACAGTGCATATCGACTATTTAGATCCCTAATTTTGTTCCCAGCACTATTTAAACTTATTCATGTTCAAGCATTATACTATGCTTGAGGCCCACACATCTAGAAAAAGGGAGAATTCTATACCCAAGTTTAGTCTCATAGGTCTGACAGGACTCATGCTCAACTAATAGTGTTTTGGTCTTCCAAAGCATTTTAAGAAAGGTACCGTGAAGCTGAGGATTTCCATTTCCATGACTAAAACTTCCAAAGCATTTTACATAAAAGGACCTCTCTGAAAAGAAGTCACATCATAATCCTAGATCCACTTCCAAAGCATTATACATTGAAAAACCTCCTCAGCGAGAGCTGACAGAAAGAGAGAAAATTCAGGTGATTGTAGCTCTTTGATTGTACACTTAAAACTGTCATTGTTGTTTTATCAACTTCATGTTTAGCAGTTCTTTTTTTTAAATGTGTGACAGCCTTTTATTTTTTATCAGTGTATCTATTAAATGTTTAGGTGTTCAAAATTTCATTGTGTTCATATTACCCATGGTCATGTATGCTGGTTCGCTTTTCTCAATTTGGCATGCCCTTTTGCATCTGTAGTTTCTCTCAAAACTATCAAGTCATACTTCAGCTGAATCTTTTACTCCCATGAAGAACTTTGCCCTTATTTCTTTGTTTCCACAGGACTTGGCATTTGTTGTGGATGGTGTTGCTTTAGAAATTGTTCTGAAGAGATATAAGGAGGCTTTCACTGAATTAGCGATTCTCTCGAGGACAGCCATCTGCTGTCGTGTAACTCCTTCACAGAAGGCTGCTCCAAAGAAGGCTGCAGATGGTGCATTTGACATGCATATGCGGCTATCGACGTGATGTAAACTTTCATTTTGTAAACAATGGGATATAAATTTTATGTTATGGGGGAAAGATTCGACGTGATGTAAACTTTTGTTTTATTTTGTAAACAGTTGGATATGACTTTTAAATGTTTTATAAAATTTTTTTGTCTTAATGTTGCAGCTACCATAATGCATTTGTGATTAAATAGTTCTGTGTGATTTTTGTTCTATATAAAATTTAATTGTATATTTCATATATAAATAGGAGGAGGATTAAGTTTTTGGGACGTATTTTTTGGGACAGATTTATAAACTGTACTGCAGAATTTGTAATTTTGAAACCTTTTGGGACGGGAGTTTAACAGTCCTTTATAAGTATTTGGGACGGCAGATATCCGTCATTTAACTTTTTGCCACGCCACCCTAATAAGACCACCCATTGCCGTCCTAAAGACCGTCCCAAATAGTAGTTGGGACGGTAAACCTATTTATTATGACGTTTTTTTGTTGTCCCAAAAGGTCACTTTTTTTGTAGTGACACTATAGTACAAGTATGACTAACAACTCCCACCTAGGGAGCTTGGGTCATTTCTAGTCACCTATTACCTTTTGTTATCTAAGACACTTGTAATTATATCGCCTAGGACTAGGTCATACTAGTCTCTATAATCATTATTGCCAATAATACGAGTGGTAGATTCAAAATATCAATTTTGTACCTCGTTATTCATACAGCGAAACCTACGATACGTGAATCAAGACAAGATGATCAACTCTAAGGTCAAAAATCTTATCTTGGTGATCCATATGGTCACCTAGTCAATTTCAGCGATGTGAGATCACTGGAATCGACTGATGTCAGTTTTGACGTACAGATTTTGAAATACTAACATGAACATAAATTAATTATAAACAATGGTGATACAAAAATAAAAATCTACAGACATAGTCAGATGATGAAATAAATATCACCAATATGTCCAAAATGGTCAAGTTAGCTAGGATAGTCTATCCATAAATCTAATTTGGACACAAGGGCAAAATGGTAATTTCGGATCAAAATAATGTCCACCGTTAGACCTATTTTGCACCGAAAAACTTGCCAAGATAAAATTTCTCTAAACCAGCAAATTATATGTCCACGAGCCCAGAATGACGATACGAACCCAAGTGTATATCCGGAATTGGATTCCGATGAGCCAATCTCAAAATGACCCGTTGACCCGTACGTTGGAACCCAGTTTGCACGAAAATGCATGTCGGATCCAAGTCTATTAAATCTAGCCTAATATATGACAACAAGTCCAGAATGATAATATGAACCCAACGGTATATCCTAATTTAGATTCTGATGAGCCGATCTCAAAATGACCCTTTAGCTCGGACAAAGGGACCCAATTTTGCACGGAAATACGTATTGGGGTCACGTTGCTCCATACTCAGTAAATTATTTATAAATTTATGCTAGAACGACGCCACGAGTCTACTGGTGGCATCGGAATTGGAATCCAAAATTCCGGGTCGAAAATTAGAATTTTATAAGTTAGAAATTATGGTTTCGAGAGGCCAACTTTGGCGTCGATTTCAACCAACTAAATGACACCCTAAAAAGCTAAAAAAATTATTGAATGAAGGTGGTTATACTTGCTGTGTACAGGAACTAGTTGTCCATCAAATGGAGCTACGACGGCGGAGAAACAAATCCATGAAGTTGGCTCCTCGAAACTGTCCAAAAATAATACAATTTAAACGGTCAACTTGGTAGTCCATTTTGATCTATCAAACGATCGAATTAACGATTAAAAATTTAGATGAGCGAAGGGATATATATCGAGATTGCAAAGGAGAAAGGAGTTCGCCGATCCAACAGTCGAATTTCTCAAAAAAGTGTAGCTCCCCTTCCCGAAAATCTTGAATTATTTTTTTATTATTTTTCATTTGATTTAAATTGTGATTTTTAGAATTTTAGAATTAATTATTTAGTTATTATTACGGTATATGACTTTAGCCATAGTGCAGTTTTAAAGTACTAGACGACTAGAATTTGTGGCACGAGAGATGTAGCAGTGTGCCTTGACTAGTGTACTAGTCATGCCCGGGGAAACCTAGCCATAGGGATGTCCTAACTAGGAAACCCAGGCCAAGTTGTGACATGACTATTATAAATAGTTAATTATTTATTATTATTATATTATTTGACGTTGAGTGACCCGGTTGAACCAAATTGGCCAGGCTGGACCCAAACCAAGCCCAAGCCCAGGTAGTCATGTAGTGCATCCCAAAACGACCGTGTAGACATGCGTTGGGTGGTAGTATTTTAATTCAGTAACCTAGTAGACGTTTTTCCCAAATTGTAGTTAAATATATATATTATGAGTTCTGGATATTAAATAATGTTTATTGATATTTTAGTAAATAATTTCCTTTAACAAATATTTTCGACTCTATGTAATTTATCTAAATTATATATATATATATATATATATATATATATATATATATTGGTGTGTGTATATATATATAGAGAGGAAATAATTGGATATATAAATGTATTATGTGAATATATATGTATAAATGTGTGGTATATATATATAAATATATATAGGCGTATATGACATGTATATATAAATGTACGTATAATTAGATATATATATAATTAGATATATATAATATATATGTATGTGTGTGCGTATATATATATACGTATAATTGTACCTAGATATTTATATGTATATATATATATATATATATATATATTTTTATATATGTATATATATATGTATATATATATATATATATATATATATATATATATATATATATATATATATGAAATGAAAAAGAAAAGAAAAAGGAAATAGAAAGTGTAATAATAAAAACAAAGAAAACCCATAGCCCCACCCGAGCAGTAACAGCCCGGCCCAATCCATTTTCCCCTCATCAGATTACATCCAAGCACTGAGAAGAACGAGTCTACTCTCGGTTCTTGCATGTTCAAAGTTATGATCTTCATTAAATCAAATCTTTAACCTCGTAGCAGCCCAAAGCCTCACCAACTGAGCCCCACAGCCAATACCACTCCAGCCAAGGCCAAACCCAGTTCCTCATTAGGCCAAGCCAGCTGATTGAACCCAGCTCCCCAGCCCGAGCGGGGAAACCCCTCTGATGATAAAGCCAAACCGAAAGAAGCTTATATATATGAAGTTTAACCGAGAAGGGAGTTCGGAAATAGAAATCAAGGAAAAAAACTAGCCGTGCCACCATGGTCGCCACTCCAGTCGACTTTCCACCTCTGGACGACCACGCGCGCCACCCTGCACCGCCGTGACAGGCACCGGAGCGCCGCCCAATCCGCGGTGGCCGACGGAAACAGAGCGCTGCTCTGTTTATAGACAGCAGTGAGGTACACTTCTCGATCGAATTTCTTCGTGTATTCTCCATCGTTTTTTGATCCATAACTTGCTACGGATAGCCAATATAACCGAGATAAAATCCCATCAAATCGATTGAGTGCAACTTGATCGTATGGTTCAAGAATCGAGGTAGACATTCCCGAAAAAAATCATGCCCTTAAGAACAGTGTAAACACTGCGAGACCCCCTTTTTGAAGCCGACTCACGAACAGTAGAAAGGTTTTTATAAAAAGTTTTAATCTAAGAAAGTTTAGACAACATAGAGGCCTTCGATTTCTTTTTTGTAGTTTTTAATTTCAGCTAGTGTGCGTCGAGAAATCGGCGTGTGAAAATCAGGAAAAAACTTAGAAAACTGTTTTCAAAAACAATAGAAATCCATCCACACGACATGCGTCCCGCCAAACCGGGCGATGTGGTCATGAACCGAAGGCATCGAAAGCTGCGTATCGGCTTCTTGGTCGTGTGGGCTTTGACGGAATTCAAATTGGTCGCGTGTGCGCGACGAATTTGATGCGTATCCGTCGAAATTCCCCGTATCGTACACTTTGTAAATTTCTTAATTACTTTGTGTATGATTGTCAGATCGAGATGAAACTTACGCCAACAGGACCATATCATTTTTCTGGTCCTGTATGCCAAGTTTGGTCCGATTCTGTGACCGTTGATAAAACTGCCGTTTTGCGGGCCCACGGTCCGACTCGACGGACAATTTTGTGCACGGCCCGTCGGAATGCAACTTTGGACATACGGTTGGGTTCGTATCGAAAAAACCGGATCCGTAGACATGTAGTTTAATGACTTTAGAGACCATTGACTCTGGCACGCTTTTCGGTGCAAAGCGGGTCCAACGGCGGACATCGTTTTGGCCCAAAATTACCATTTTACCCCTGTGTCCAAAATTGGACTTAAGGACAGGAAATCCTAGCTAATTTGACTATTCTGAGACTGTTGGCATTGTCTGTTTCAGCTTTCGGAGACAGTTGTGATGATTTGGACTTTATGGCTTAGTAGTGGACTAGATTGTTATTGGATTTGCGTGCAACCTCCAGGCAAGTATACCTTGCCTCCCTCTACAGTTTTATTTACATGCATTTTATTTCAGTTTCCATCTTTTGGATTATTTATGGACATGTGTTTTTTCGTGTTATTTTCTGTAGAGTTATTTTTATTGTTTATAGCCATGTTCATGTTTTGGCCTTGTGTTTCACATTTGGAGTTCTCGTCAGTACCTTGCTTGAGCCGTGTCATAGAACGAGTACGTGTAAGTGAACTGCTAAATCCTTGACATTGTTTCCTTGGTACCAGAGAGTCCACACTCGGGACGAGGGTGTTTTCCTTGATCTGTTTACATCCGTGAGTCCACGCTAGGGACTAGGATGTCGATTATTTGCACCAGAGGGTCCACGCTCGGGACGAGGGTCTAGACTTGACTTGACTTGCACCAGAGAGTGCACGCTTGGGACGAGAGTGTTTACATCAGAGAGTCCATGCACGGGACGAGGATGTAGTATTTGCACCAGAGAGTCCACACTCGGGACGAGGGTTAGTACTAACCAGAGAGTCCACACTCGGGACGAGGGTTAGTACTAACCAGAGAGTCCACACTCGGGATGAGGGTTAGTGTTTAGTTCAAACCCGTGAGTCCACACTCGGGATGAGGGTTTGGTTTCTTCCATTGATCTCGTGATTATCGTTCATCCGGCAGTTCATTTATACGTAGTTGTTCTAGTATTCGTGTTTGTGTTCGTAGTCATTTGTCTTGTCTTTGTTCTTTCTTGTTTATTTCCTTGCGCATGATAAAACTGTTAGATAGGCATGTATATTATGTATCTTGCTATGTCCTTTGAGGACTTGATGATCTCCTCAGGTTTAGCGATTGCATAGAGTTAGATAGCAGCTCTGGATGGCAGACGTGATGATACGCTTGCGGAATTCAGGTATCGTTATTGAGTTTATTATCCTCTTGTGCTTTTCTCTATTATCATGAGATATCCTGTTTCTTGATTCAGTTTAGACTCTTATTATTTTTCTTTAGAGTCTTATCGGACATGCGTGCTAGTGGGCTGCAGACCACGACACATTGTGTTCATTCTTATTTTATATTCTTATTGTGGATTGAGATATAGATTTGTTTGTCGTGACTTGGCAGTATACCATAGCCTTTACAGCATTTGCGTATTCGAGATGGGCTGGAGTCCGTTCGATACGTAGCTGGGCTTGCTCACGGACTCGCGTCCGAAAAGTGGGTGTGGGTCGTGACAAAATGTGTACGAAGATGCTGTCCTGAGACAAAATTCTAATTTTTCTAAAATACACGTCACAGCTGGATTAAAAATAAAACGTCAAAATCGACCTACTATTGCACGGACTGTCATCGGGATGGTGCGTGGTGGTGCACGGGGAGTTCACCAGGGGTCGCGCCTGGTCACGGGGGTGGTGGCCCGGCGGTTGCTGCCGCTGTCACGGCATACGGTGCCGCGCTGCCGCTGGGTTCATGGTCATGTGTGCGGCCGCTGCTATAATGCCCCATCCCGCTCAGTCAATCGAAGGAATTAAAATGTCGATGGCGTTTAGACTTAGCCATACAACGGCTGCTCGAAGACCCGCTCGGTCGAGGCAACTCCTCGCTCAGGTGGGTAGCTTCGGTGAACTTGTCTCAGCTTGGCCTTCACACTAATAAAACAAAAGTTTTCAAGTGCACAAGTAGGCTTGATAATAAAAGAGGCAAATCCACATAGCTAAGGCAATAATTTCGACTGGTCGAATTGAGTTAGAATATGGAAAGGTCTCACGGTCGGCTTAAAAGTATTGTACGATGTGCTTTTAAAATGACACTCGGTCCTTCGCCCCGTGGCTTGGAAGATAGAAAGTTGGTCGATGTTGCCACAAAGCTAAGAACTTAGCCTAAGTCATAGGCGTTGCCCACATGAATTCTTGATAAAGCATACACGGTCTCATCGTCTAAGGCTTGTCATAGCCTTTGCTCGCCCCACGGGTTAAGCTGCATTACACAGCTTGTGGCATAAATCTAGGCACCCAAAGAACGTGGTTGTTCAAGTCAAACGCGTGTACGACACGTTCCTGAGATGCGAGGCTTGGTATAGCCTTTGCTCGTTAAGTTGAAGCACAATTTAGTTAGGCAAGAGTTTTGCCGGGCTATTGAAGTCATAGCAAGCACTATCCCCTATTTTTTGCGGTTGTCAAGTCACATAGTCCAACGATCTCAATGCTCGTCATATAAAGTATGACTTGGGTGGTAGTGTCGCTTAGAAATCATGTTGGTTTAAAGCACGAGCCATAGTAGGTTCAAAAATAAGTATGCCATAGCTAAAGAACACACATTTTGTTCAAGTTAAGCTGGAGGATAAGCAGTAGTCGTTCCCTGGGTTTCAAAGGATAGAAACTTTACGCGACTGGTTGTCTCCGAGATCAGTCCCGCTACTTGGGAGTCTCGATAGAATGTTCACGCGACTGGTTGTCGCCTAGATCGGTCCCGCTACTTGGGAGTCTCGATAGAAATATGTAAAACATGGTCATGAATATAGAAGGACATGGTACTGTATGGTCATTAGACAACTTGCGTGCAAGGGGAATTCCTCGAACGATCGCCAGGGCACCAGGTTCGTGTCGGCCTAGAAGAAAGAGCAAATATTGTACGGCCTTCAACGATGGTACGACAAACCTTGAAGTGAACCGTTATAATATAGGCTATGGGACCATTTGGTGGAGCTTGCACCTCGCACGAGAATGGTTACCGTATGCAAAAGATCCAGTATAGCTTGACATTGCTAGTGACCACTCATATAGATGTGTCGGTATAAGAGCGGCTATCTGCATGCATGCCTTTGGATTGCGTCGAGTACAAGTACGACACGAAGTGAGTTAAGAGGGTGTGCATCGGTTGTAACACAAGTCTTAAGAAGACTAAGATTTGGCTATAACAAAGACTCACTCTTCGGCACGAGACGCGGTGTCGAGTATTAAGTCGTTGGCATAAAGTTGTATAAGTCGGACTTGAGTCATTTTGAGTTAAGTTGAGAAGGGCCGTAAGGCAAGTTTGGTTAAGTCATGATAAGTTAGGAGGCATGACCACGCTGTTATGGCATGAGTATAGGCAGAAGACTAAGCGGGAGGCACTACCTCGATCATATTGAAGCATGAATAGAGTTTATGGCACGACCAGGTCGTTACGTCCCTAAGTATGGCACGAAAGGCAAGAACGAGTCAATATATTGATGTTGCAAGCATGAGAACGGTTTAGAGGCAAGAATAAGGAAGTTATCGGTGTGCAAGCACGGTGACGGTCTAGAGACACAAATAGGCCAAGGGTCTCTGTCCTAAAATCGATCCTAAGGCAAGAATAGAAAGACAATCATAAAGGGATTATGTTGCACAAAGTAAATGAACGTGTTGGTTTTGTATGGGTGGGCGAGGAGCTCACTCCACCAGTACAGTTGAGTACTGACACCCACACAGTGTTTATATGCAGGCACAAGTAGAAGCTCGTTGGCATAGGGCTCGCTTGGATGCGTTGAGGCACGGAGTTCCTTGGCGTTTCGAGGCATGCGGACGCTTGAAGTCAGAACTTATATGGGACATACTGTATGGACATCGCCTATCTGAAGTATCCGCCACTTGCAGTTATGAAACTTGTATTGAGAAGTGAGAGAGAGCAGAGTGACTTATAATATGACAGAAAAGTGATCCTGAGTGAATGTAATCATGGCTACGCGCATTTGTAATTTTATGTTTCAAATATCAATAAAGACTTGGATTTTGTTTCAATGCTTGTGTTGCCTTGTATATTCCATGTTTCTGCTTGGGACTATTGTGCGATGACCCCGCCGCAAGCCACTGTAGTCGGTCATTATGGACCTGCCTTGTGTGAGCATAATATAGGTTCATGCGGCATCACGCCTTAGCGAGGACGATTGATCTTACGGGACTGGGACGTGACATAATGGCATTAGAGCACGACTTCATGTTCTTGGACTTTCTATTGAATTCTTTAACTCCAATGTGTTACTTCCGTAAATCGATATCGTTGGTGTGCGCTCTCTCAAATGTCCCATGAAATGTCCATATAATAAGTCTATATATTTTGAATAATCTCATGAAAGAAATCTTGGTTGAACAAGTTAACTTCAAGTAAGCACGGTTGGCTAAGTTGGGCTGGGAATATACACCAAGACTTGTGTCGACCTTGGCAAAGTCGCGTACATGATTCAAATCGTTTCGGACAATAATGAGTTGAACTCGATTGAGTATGCGGGATAGCTATCGATAGGGGTGTCATCAGACGATGTTATCGTCGATGCGATATAGATGAGCGTACTTAGATTTTGAGGAATGATTCAAACAGAGATTCAAAGTAATCGAGATTCAAAACTTATTTCGAGGATTTGTCGAATGACTTCATCCCTGAGTGGTGTATGGGATAGCTTCAGAGATGTCGATCGATTGAGGATATGGGGTGCCAACGAGTCTATCAGCAAGCGATGAGTACGCAAATCCTTAGAAAGAGTGTTTCAAAGTTAGTCATGACTTGATAGCTAGCATGAAATTGATTTGAATAAACTAGAAATGACACACATGAGAATGGGATTGTGCAAGTATGAAATGTGAGAGTGATTGAGTAGGAAAAATTGAATCGATGAAAAGTTAAGGTGTACGAATGGATGGCTCGATCGAGAACATCGATATGAATTATATAAGAAAAGTTAGCACGATTGGATGTTAGCATGCACGAAAATGATTCGAATAATTGAGAATAACTCTAAGTATTTGAATGATGTTGCTCGATAATTTGAGTTAGCATAGATCGATGAGTTTGAGAAAAAGTGTTGCTCGATGACTTAAGATAGACGGATGAACATACGTGATTTTGGGTTGAACGAATTAATCATGTAACTAGTTCAGGGGATAATAAAATTGAACTTGATCTTGAATGTCGAGGAGATTATCCAGTTCGGACGATAGCATCAGTTGGACGACTCGAAATTTATTACAAATAAAGATCGTCAGGTTACGTATATCTTCGATGGTATTGAGGCGTATCAAAGATCGATATGTGATAACTCAGGGGTACTCTGATTCGAGGAATGACGATCGTATAAAGTGTTATTATTTTGATGGATACTATGCTTAGGGATTTTGAATGACAGAAATATTGGATGTAAAGAAAGTGTCTTGATTTCTTCAATGATAGCCACAATGTCGACATTTTCTGCCTCCGACAGGATTAGTTTTGAAATGAGTAAGAATTGGTGCATGATCCGACTCTGTCTTATTGAGATGCGCAACTACTGACATCGGTGCCAACTCAAGCCATGCATTGTCAACGAGAACTCGATACAATCTGGATCCGCGATGCCCATCCTTCTTAGATTTTAGCCACATAAAACAGCTTCCTGTATACTACAACTCTGACAATCCAGTTGTCAGTTTAAAGTTAGCTAAATCTTGAATTGATATGGGGTCTGCAGGTCGACCCCCAATTTTTTTTCAGAACGCAGCACTGCATTAAAGTGTCCCCCTATGACCCAAGGCGAGTTGTGATTGGCCTATAATTTAGTCAGTCTCTTCTATAGAAGTCTACGACCTTCCTTAGTATTATTATCATGTACCATCGAAAACATTGCTGCAGATGGAATCATGTGATGAGAAACCGATATAGTAAGAGCTTAATCAAACGAATCTCTCAAAGATATGTCACAACCTGCCTTAGACATGACCCATATGTTCCCACGCTCATTTGAAATTGCACAAGAGAAGCCAAGTTTTATTTGATATTGAGTCAGTTGTGAAGACTTTTGGTTCAATAATGGCTAGGAAGATAATTTTGTGCATTCTCACCAAGGATTTGATCCTCTTAAGAGTTCGTACAAGTGATGTGGCAGATCTGGAAGATCCGCCCATACAGGCATGAGAGAGGATTCATGAGATGGGGAGAAATCAGGTTCCCACTTGAAAATTCTCATCAGAGCGCGCACGATGAACCACGTATCCTTTGATCTGAGTCGGAGAAAGTCCTCTTCAACAGAGGGCCTAATCAAGATGCGTTTCGGTCGATGACTCCCACCTTAATGACTCCTTAGAATATTGAAAGCCAGAGAGTGCTTTTCGATCATTTCAATAGAGGGTTTGGTGTGCGAAAACTTTCCTACAAGAGCGTAGAGTGGAGGGGCTGCCAAAGTTTGTTCTTCATCTTTCGAGAAAGAAATCGCTGGGGCACCTTTAAACAAGGCCACCGATCTTGGGGCCAGATGAGGAGCTGCCTTCACCCGACCGAAAACTACATCGGTAAAGGACTTGGCCATCACCACGACTTAGGACACCGGCCCAGCCAAAGGCCAAGCCAGAGTTGGAGGAAGAGGAGATCTACAATAAGCTCCAGGAGCGGCACACTAGGGCAAAGCTGTAATGCCTGTGGTTCGTATTACGTATCTTGGCATACATGTACGTATTTGACTCATATTGCATGTCTCCCTACTTGGTTTATTTGGCATTTTTATTTTTTGGTTCACCTTGGGATTGGTTCGGATAGGCTTGGGTTTGCTTATTTGGTTCATCATGAACCGAGAGAAGAACCCCTACCACCACCATCTCCATTTATTAACCCCAACCACCTTTCTCTCTCTTCATTCAAATTCTCATCACTACTCTTTCTTTTCTTCTTCCTTACTGAACCCCCACCGTAGGCAAGTGTAACTTGCTTCATGAAGGAACTCCCATTTTATTGTTCCATTTTCTTCTCCACAAGATTCTAAGCCTCTTTAGTATTTAGTGATTTCAAATTCCATGGCTCATTTCATATAGATCTAAGTTTCTAGTATTTTCGACCTTCTTAGTTTTGATCTACTAAAATAGCTTGTTTTCGAAAATTAAGAGTTTCATATAGTAGGCCTCATGATTTGGCACAAGTTTGGTTTTGGGATGGCCGGATTTCACCAAGTCCTGGCCGAGATGGAGGTTCCTTGAGTTCTGAGCTTTACGCATGTTGACCTTGCCATATGGAGAAGATATAGTTTTACGCAGACGTATTACGTGCCAGCGTATTGTTCAGCCTTTTACGCTCACGTCTTAACGTGTTCGCGTAGTGCCCCTTTATGCTCACGCATCGCGTGCCAAGCGTACTCGTTTTACGCTAAGCTAATCGATTTTATGCTCGGGACTCTCCCGCTCGCGTAAAATCGAGCTAGCGTAAAATCCCTAGCTCGACCTGGCTCTCACGAGCGTAAAGTTTGTCGAGTGTTCCTCGCGTAAAGTTTCCCTCGCGTAAAGCTTTGATCAAGAGTTGGCGTGCGTAATCTTACGAGCGTAAAACCCGGCTAGCGTAAAACCCCACCCACATGTACCCTTGCTCGCGTAGAGCTATCTTACCTTGCTCTTGCTAGCGTAAGCCACTTTACGCTTGAAGGCCCCTTGGTCTAGCGTAGTAGTACGGGCATAGAAACTTGAGTTCTTATGGCGTACACCTTTACTTTTTATATTTTTACGCCCATTTTATATCCTTACGCCTTTTGTCATGAACTTGATAATCACAAATTTATTTAATATGTTTGGAAATGATAATTGAACATGGCATGTTATGACAAGTATACCTGACATGATTATCTCAAATTGTTGTTGCGACGGCTAACATGACATGACATGATCTGACAAGAATGATTGACCTGGACACCGTGGACGATTGTGTTTGTACAACTAAACAAGTACTGTCTTGCATCATGTCTAGGACGGGGACCCCAGAATACCACGGTCAGGGGCACCTACTGAAATTGACTAAGGCTAATAAACTAGAATAATTCAGTAGACATGAAGTGATTCCCAGCTACAGGCAATCCCGTATTATCTGGACGCATTCAGTGGACTTATAGCCTACCGACGAGTATGGCACATTTCCAGCACACAGTCACATGTTGCATTCTTCATAAACGGACATTTGACCTGGATAACCGGATGGTCTGCAGGGCTTGTGGCTGTTGGAATAATCTCATTACATCTTGCTAGTAACTAGGCATGTGATAACCCTAGTTAGTTAAAAGTATTAAGCCGTACTCATTGCTTGGCCGTGATTGATTGGATGGAATTTAGCCCAGCTTAGTCTTGCCACGATCCTGTACAAGATTGTTACATGACTATTTATGCTTGCCTTAACAATAATGATCGGGGGTCCAGTTCTGATCAGGCGAAGGGTTACAACTCCGGTCCTTGTTTGGTTTAAGAGTTGTAACATGGCTTCCGGAGAAGTTCTGTGTCTTCTCTTCATTTATTGTCTTATCGCAACCCCATGCCACGTTCGTCATATTTTACCTTATCTTAATACCATGACTATTTATTCTTACCTTTACAATAATGATCAGGGGCCAGTTCTGTTCAGGCAAAGGGTTACAACTCCGATCCTTGTTTGGTTTTGTCACGACCCGCACCCTGATTAGGGACACGAGTACGTGGTTACGTCCAGCCTACGCCACAGCATCGGCGGTAGAACGCTGTCTAGGTTGTCTACAAAACTACACTAAATAGTATAAAGGTACCTGTACAGTATATACACTCCGAATGGAGGTGACATAGCAATACAGTCTCAATCACATATCTCAAACTAAGGTAGATAGCATGGGAAAGAATTATGATAGATAAAACATGAAATGTATCCAAGATCCAAAAGTCAGAGCTATACACAAACGTCCAGAGTCTCAGAAAATATATAATAGATACTACAAACTGAAAAGTACTAGCTGGCTCGCTGGCCAGGCAAACCTAACTAACTACGCTACTCATGGTGAGCAAAGTCTAGTGGCTCTACTAATAAGCCACGGTCCAAGTCTATTCTATCTAACCCGTCCCCATAATAGGTCGGGCAATCAGCCTCTGAATCATCTGTAAAATATTATAACGGTATTCTGTCAGAAAATGAGCAAGTACAAACACCAACAGCAGTTCCATGTGAATTGACAAATACTATAAGAGACAGTATAATGAAATACAAGACAAAGATATAGGCGACTTGGGAACCATTCGAAAGTCGAGTTATAACCCTTAAACCAAACAAGGACCGGGCTTGTAACCCTTCCTTCAAACAGGACTTAGTCTCAAATCATGGTACAGTATAAAGGCAGGTAGAGCATATGAGTATATGAAATCATAGCATGGTGAAAAGTACAGAAAGTAATAATGAACTGGAATATAAGATACGACAATAAATGTAAAATGTGATTTGAATTATTAGAGCGATATGTGATCAGCTAGGGAGTCATGGTAGGGTTATCCACTTGGCCCGACAATCACAGGAAAATCTCTGGAAAGGGTCATGCCGGCCAACCTGGATAACCCGACAAGGGGTGTCTGCTACACCCTACGTGAGGTGAGGGTGGCGCTAGCAAAATAGTGACAGGGAGGCTTTGATCACATAACCCCTAATAATTCCCCCATCCCCGAATAGTATCATGGATCCGGACATGGCACGTCATGACACGGATTCAAAAGTAGGTGATCAGTCCACTCCCAAATCAATGTCTATATAAGTACATGAAACATGGATATCACACACCAATATACCAAGGAAAATCCGGGAATAACATCTCATGACAGGATTCGATGTATACTAGTCCGTGAACTATCGTGTCGAGAATCAAGTAAGATACTACAACTGAATCGGATATAGTAGATATCAAGACAATGAAAACTATCAGTGAATGTACTCGCCTGTGGTCCTGAGCTGATAAGGTGAACAGACGCTCAGAGTAATCACAGACCTAAAGATGAGATACTACAAGTCAAAACATGGTTTAATAATGAAAGAAAAGCTAATCTAATCATGATATGCAATTTCTAAGTCAAAACTAGATCTCTCTGAGTCACACTAAGTCCTGTCAAGTCAATCTAGGTCAAATCAAGTTATATCAAGTCAATCTAAGTCAAACCAAGTCAATCCTAGGTCATATCAGTCATCACAGGTCAAAACAAGTCGAAGAAAGTCAAACGGGGTCAAGAGTTGGCCTACAGTTGACTTTTGGTCAACTGGTAAACCCTGGTCAACTCTGGTCAACTCTAGGTCAACTATGGTCAACCCTAGGTCAATGGTGACTAATAGTTGACTTTTGGTCAACTACACAAGTCTAATGGAAATTGGGACTAAATTGGGTAAAGCGTTGACCCATAGTTGACTTTTGGTCCAAAAAGTCAACCGTGGTCAACCGGGGCCAAGACTAGGTCTGGGCGACTATTTCTAACTATTACCAACCTCTATAACCCATATCCAAGTCCATCTTGGACTTCAAAACTCATATCTTGGCCGTAGGCCAATATCCTATTTTACCCTTAAAAAGGGTAAAATTCTAGCTTAGGCAACTATCAAGTTAGCCTACCTGCGCTTGGTATTTTGACCCGAGATTCCTAGGATAGTAAGGTACTAGCCTATACATACATTACCTACCAAGATACCTAAGTAAAGTGGACATCTAGTCCATCTTACGGTCCGAATCGTCCGTTTACCCGTTATCTTGAACATTTCAAGATACGGGATGGTGCGGTGCGATACCGTCTCCCCAAGCCCACATGCAACCCCGATTCCAACTTCGAAGCCTACCCACAAAATCTAAATCACATTACCTAAGTCCCCTCCAAGTTTCAACGCGTTCCGAATCACGGAACTCAATTTCACCCCTTAAACCAAAATCCTAACTTAACCTTTTACCCTCTCATTCACTCATTCAACTCTCACTTTTCACACCCTCTTAGGACCAACTTAGGGGGCTATTCTAGTGGGTTTATTAGGGTTATATAGAGCTAATAATAGGGTATATATATGTATATATATATAGGTATATAGTGGGGTATATACGGGGTCGAATAGGGGGTTAAAAAGGAGGGGTTTTGCCTATTGTTGCTGCTACTGTTGCCTGCTACTGCTGCTGTTCTTGCTGCTGTTAGGGGGCTGTTTAGGGGGGAAACAGCCCCTAGCTGCTGTGGGAGCTCCCCCTTTCCCCTCCACAAATCCTCCATCATTCCCCCTCTATTTCCCCCTCTAAATCACTCTAAAAACCCCTCTAATCTCTTCTAAAATCCTTCTCTAATTCTCTAATATATATATATATATATATATATATATATATATATCACTCACCACATCTAATTATCATTCCCTTCTCCTCTCTATACTCACAAATACACACACACATATATGTATGACCACACACACACATGTATATATCTACACATATCTATATATATATATATATATATATATATATATATATATATATATATATATATATATATATATATATATATATATATATATATATATATATAGACACACACACACATAAGTATCTATATATATATATAGACACTCTCACCCACACATGGACACATTCTCACCCACACATGGACACACTCTCATGACACAACTATCACTCTCCTCTACACACACACAAATACATATATAAATACACACACATAAATACACATGTATATATATATATATATATATATATATATATATATATATATATATATATATATATATATATATAGATACCACTCTAAAAAGAATAAAACCATAATTAATCCTTAAACTAGATTTTAGGGGAACCTAACAAATCTAGGGTCAACTTGTAGAGAATGGTCCCCTCTCTAATTTATGTGAAAGAATAAATGAAAATGAGAAATAAATGAGAGATTAGAGATGTACCTATGTGAAGATTTGGAGGAAGAAGAAGGAGTTGGAAGAAAAGAAATGAAGAGAGAAGAAGAAGACTTAGTGAAGAAGAAAGAAGAGATGGAGGGGGACTATATGACCAGCCATGGTGCCAAGGGGTAGGGGCACTTGTAATTACAAGTTTGCCCCTCCCTAAGCCTATGCAAAATAAATTCAAAAATGGGTTTCGGAAGTTGCTAAAAATAAATAAAAATCATAATTAAACTTAATTACTCATGGGGGACTAGTCCAAACTCCTAAACCTAAAAGTTTAGTGTGGTGGGCCATGGTTAGCTAACAGGCTAATTACAGCTCAAGTCGAAATTCACCGGGGTCCCGAATTAACTCGGAATGCGATGAAATTCGAACCCGACTCCTATAATAATTAAATAATAATATTCATGAAATAAAATTCCCAAAAATATTATAAAATAGAAAATTACCATTTTATCCCTAACTGGGAAAAGTGAGGGTGACAAGTCTATCCACCTTAAAAAAATTCGTCCTCGAAATTAAAACCAAACAATAGTAAATATTAAAATCACAAGTCATGGCTTAAAATTTAAATGATTAAAATCTCAAAAATCAAGCATGGAATAAATGACTAAAATTATAAAATTTAAGATTATTCTCAAATAGAAACTGGGTGCTACAAGTCTATCTACCTTAAAAAAATCATCCTCAAAAATTAAAACAAGTAAACACACAAAATCATGCAAATCGATAATCGTATGCGTCTGTCCAATCATCATGATACTCAGAATCTTCGTCATGCCAGTGAGCAAGGCTACGATAATCACAGAGTCCTCAACTACGGTACATACATCTAGAATTATGGTATTTAAAATTTTTGCATTGTCGCATGCTTGGCAGCGAAAACCTTAAATTCCCACACCCAAGAAATACGACCATAATCCGACTATATGTCCTCACTATGCCTGCTAGCATGACCCTAGAGTATTCTAAAATCTCATAATCGAGGCGACCTAGCCCATACGACTTATCTCAGAAGAAAATCACATCACAAGATTAATTTCATCCAACGATCAAAGAACAGATAGAATCGAATTTCAAGACAGTTTATAAGAAGGCAAATGCGAAAAGGAGATCGAAAGATTGGAACCTGCTATCTGCTCTGCTACTGCCTGAGTGGGCTCAACTGTCATGGCGAAAGCACGCCCCTGCTAGCCTCCTCTAGCCTGCTGTATTGTGTCCTGGTCTCTTCGGATTCCACTAGCGTGGCAATCCCTCAGTTGGTGGTCAGGCACCCCACAGTATAGACAGACGCCCAACCTCTTCCTACAAGCCTCTCTATTGTGCCCCGGCTTCCCGCAGAAGCTGCACGGAGTAGCCGGTCTCTGGCCCTGTCCCTGGTGCTGCTGGGCACGTGCTGGTGCCTGCTGAATCTATAACAGAGGCTGCTGCTGAAATGGCTTCTACTGATGCTGAAAGTGGGGGCGCTTGGCCGGTCCCGTACTGGAACTCGCCCCCATAGTATCTCCGCTCCTCTTTGGCTTGAGGCCGAAGTCCTCCTCTGCGATCTGCACGTCCATCAATATCTGATCGAACGTCGCGTCACGGTGACCCGAGGTGCGGGTGCGCACTGCATGAATAAGTCCCCTGCAGAACTTACGAGCCTCTGCCCCTCATCCTGGATCATATCGGGAGCAAACCTGCTAAGGCGGAAGAACTCAGCTGCATACTCGTCCACCGACGAGTTTCCCTGAACTAGACCTACGAACTGGCCCTCCAATGCTGTAAGAGCCACGTCCGGGAAGAACTTCTCCTTGAAGAGCCTCCGGAAGTTCTCCCATGTCAGCCCTCTCATCGACGCACGAGGATCCGTGCGGCACCATGTCAGCGTAATGTCAAAGAATCGGCTGGCTGCGGCCGAAACCCAAAGTGCTCGAGGAAGCTCTGCCAGCTCCATGCTCCGCTGTACATCCTCTAGCCAGTCGTCTGTATAAAGGATGCCCTCCGTGCCCGTGAAGTCCCTGGAGCTCATCTTCCTAAAGTCTAATACTGTCTCCGGCCTGGACTGTTGCTGGTACGGCTGCTGGCCAGTAGGGCCCTGCACCGTACCCGGTGCCACTCTCTCCACTGCTGCCAGTACAAGCTGATACGAGTTCTCCATACTCTACCTCAGTATCTCAATCTGACGGTGTGACGCCTCCGACTGGCGCTGCGATGCCTCTGCCTGGGCTCGCTGTGTCTCCATTATCTGCTGAAGGAGAAGGAACATGTGGTGTGTATCCGTCGGTATCGGAGGTCGTGGCGGCAGTATCTCTGGAACAACGGTCGAAACCCTCTGGGGTGGAGGTGGTAGACCTCCCTGTGCAACTGCCGGGGTCTCCGGGATAGTGGAATCACTGGGGGCAGTCTCGTGAACCTCCTCCTCGGCCTGGTCAGATCTCTCGGGCAAGCTACTCGATCCAGTGGCCTGCGGGTGCGTCTTCGTCATCCTGGAGATGAATTGAAACAAAGAGATCAATATGGCACATGAGAAGATATTATCAAGGAAGGACAGTTAATTTAATACAAGGGGAGTAATCATGATAATCAAAAGATCGGAAATTTTTCCTAGGTGTGATTGCGAAACTCCTACCATATCATAGGTCCTACGTCCTAATCGCAGGCTCGTAATTAGTACTCTAAGTCGAGCACCATTACGAGATCGCACTAATTGCAACACGAGACCTGCGTGGGCCACCACAAAAATATGTCACGACCCGCACCCTGATTAGGGACACGAGTACGTAGTTACGTCCAGCCTACGCCGCAGCATCGACGGTAGAACGCTGTCTAGGTTGTCTACAAAACTACACTAAACAGTATAAAGGTACCTGTACAGTATATACACTGCGAATGGAGGTGACATAGCAATACAGTCTCAATCACATATCTCAAACTAAGGTAGATAGCATGGGAAAGAAATATGATAGATAAAACATGAAATGAGTCCAAGATCCACAAGTCAGAGCTATACACAAACGTCCAGAGTCTCAGAAAATATATAACAGATACTACAAACTGAAAAGTACTAGCTGGCTCGCAGGCCAGGCAAACCTAACTAACTATGCTACTCATGGTGAGCAAAGTCTAGTGGCTCTACTAACAAGCCACGGTCCAAGTCTATTCTATCTAACCCGTCCCCATAATAGGTCGGGCAATCAGCCTCTGAATCATCTGTAAAATATCATAACGGTATCCTGTCAGGAAATGAGCAAGTACAAACACCAACAGCAGTTCCATGTGAATTGACAAATACTATAAGAGACAGTATAATAAAATACAAGACAAAGATATAGGCGACTTGGGAACCATTCGAAAGTCGAGTTACAACCCTTAAACCAAACAAGGATCGAGGTTGTAACCCTTCCTTCAAACAGGACTTAGTCTCAGATCATGGTACAGTATAAAGGCAGGTACAGCATGTGAGTATATGAAATCATAGCATGGTGAAAAGTACAGAAAGTAATACTGAACTGGAATATAAGATACAACAATAAATGTAAAATATGATTTGAATTATTAGAGCGATATGTGATCGGCTAGGAAGTCATGGTAGGGTTATCCACTTGGCCCGACAATCACAGGAAAATCTCTGAAAAGGGTCATGCCGGCCAACCTAGATAACCCGACAAGGGGTGTCTGCTACACCCTACGTGAGGTGAGGGTGGTGCTAGCAAAATAGTGACAGGGAGACTTTGATCACATAACCCCTAATAATTCCCCCATCCCCGAATAGTATCATGGATCCGGACATGGCACGTCATGATACGGATTCAAAAGCAGGTGATCAACCCACTCCCAAATCAATGTCTATATAAGTACATGAAACATGGATATCACACACCAATATACCAAGGAAAATCTGTGAATAACATCTCATGATAGGATCCGACGTATACTAGTCCGTGAACTATCGTGTCGAGAATCAAGTAAGACACTACAACTGAATCGGATATAGTAGATATCAAGACAATAAAAACTATCAGTGAATGTACTCGCCTGTGGTCCTGAGCTGATACGGTGAACAGACGCTCAGAGTAATCATAGACCTAAAGATGAGATACTACAAGTCAAAACATGGTTTAATAATGAAAGAAAAGCTAATCTAATCATGATATGCAATTTCTAAGTCAAAACTAGGTCTCACTGAGTCACACTAAGTCCTGTCAAGTCAATCTAGGTCAAATCAAGTTATATCAAGTCAATCTAAGTCAAACCAAGTCAATCCTAGGTCATACCAGTCAACACAGGTCAAAACAAGTCGAAGAAAGTCAAACGGGGTCAAGAGTTGGCCTACAGTTGACTTTTGGTCAACTGGTCAACCCTGGTCAACTCTGGTCAACTCTAGGTCAACCCTAGGTCAATAGTGACTAATAGTTGACTTTTGGTCAACTACACAAGTCTAATGGAAATTGGAACTAAATTAGGTAAAGCGTTGACCCATAGTTGACTTTTGGTCCAAAAAGTCAACCGTGGTCAACCGGGGCCAAGACTAGGTCTGGGCGACTATTTCTAACTATTACCAACCTCTACAACCCATATCCAAGTCCATCTTGGACTTCGAAACTCATATCTTGGCCGTAGGCCAATATCCTATTTTACCCTTAAAAAGGGTAAAATTCTAGCTTAGGCAACTATCAAGTTAGCCTACCTGCGCTTGGTATTTTGACCCGAGCTCCCTAGGGTAGTAAGGTACTAGCCTATACATACATTACCTACCAAGATACCTAAGTAAAGTGGACATCTAGTCCATCTTACGGTTCGAATCGTCCGTTTACCCGTTATCTTGAACATTTCAAGATACGGGATGGTGCGGTGCGATACCGTCTCCCCAAGCCCACACGCAACCCCGATTCCAACTCCGAAGCCTACCTACAAAATCTAAATCACATTACCTAAGTTCCCTCCAAGTTTCAACGCGTTCCGAATCACGGAACTCAATTTCACCCCTTAAACCAAAATCCTAACTTAACCTTTTACCCTCTCATTCACTCATTCAACTCTCACTTTTCACACCCTCTTAGGACCAACTTAGGGGGCTATTCTAGTGGGTTTATTAGGGTTATATAGAGCTAATAATAGGGTATATATATGTATATATATATAAGTATATAGTGGGGTATATACGGGGTCGAATAGGGGGTTAAAAAGGAGGGGTTTTGCCTATTGTTGCTGCTACTGTTGCCTGCTACTGCTGCTGTTCTTGCTGCTGTTAGGGGACTTTTTAGGGGGGGAAACAGCCCCCTAGCTGCTGTGGGAGCTCCCCCTTTCCCCTCCACAAATCCTCCATCATTCCCCCTCTATTTCCCCCTCTAAATCACTCTAAAAACCCCTCTAATCTCTTCTAAAATCCTTCTCTAATTCTCTAATATATATATGTCACTCACCACATCTAATTATCATTCCCTTCTCCTCTCTATACTCACAAATACACAAACACATATATGTATGACCACACACACACATGTATATATCTACGCATATCTATATATATATATAAATGTATATATATATATATATATATATATATATATATATATATAGACACACACACACATATGTATCTATATATATATAGACACTCACACACACACATGGACACACTCTCACCCACACATGGACACATTCTCACCCACACATGGACACACTCTCATGACACAACTATCACTCTCCTCTACACACACACAAATACATATATAAATACACACACATAAATATACATGTGTATATATATATATATATGTATATATATATATACCACTCTAAAAAGAATAAAACCATAATTAATCTTTAAACTAGATTTTAGGGGAACCTAACAAATCTAGGGTCAACTTGTAGAGAATGGTCCCCTCTCTAATTTATGTGAAAGAATAAATGAAAATGAGAAATAAATGAGAGATTAGAGATGTACCTATGTGAAGATTTGGAGGAGGAAGAAGGAGTTGGAAGAAAAGAAATGAAGAGAGAAGAAGAAGACTTAGTGAAGAAGAAAGAAGAGGTGGAGGGGGACTATATGACCAGCCATGGTGCCAAGGGGTAGGGGCACTTGTAATTACAAGTTTGCCCCTCCCTAAGCCTAATGCAAAATAAATTCAAAAATGGGTTTCGAAAGTTGCTAAAAATAAATAAAAATCATAATTAAACTTAATTACTCATGGGGGACTAGTCCAAACTCCTAAACCTAAAAGTTTAGTGTGGTGGGCCATGGTTAGCTAACAGGCTAATTACAGCTCAAGTCGAAATTCACCGGGGTCCCGAATTAACTCGGAATGCGATAAAATTCGAACCCGACTCCTATAATAATTAAATAATAATATTCATGAAATAAAATTCCCAAAAATATTATAAAATAGAAAATTACCATTTTACCCCTAACTGGGAAAAGTGAGGGTGACAGGTTTAAGAGTTGTAACTGGCTCCCGGAGCAGTTCTGTGTCTTCTCCTCGTTGTTGTCCTATTTGCATCCCATGTCATGCTCGTCCTGTTTTACAAGAATATGACATGACATGGTTACCTATGATTGCCTTAACAATAAAGATCAGGGGCAAGGTTCTGTTCAGGCGAAGGGTTACAACTCCGATCCTTGTTTGGTTTAAGAGTTGTAACCTGGCTTCTGGAGCAGTTCCTTATCCTCTCTTCGTTTATTGTCTTATTTTTACCCTATGCCAAGACTAATCATGTTTTACTTACCAATAGTATTTGAGACGGGTTTCTATTCAGGTGAAGGGCTGTAACCCCGGTCCTTGTTTGGTTTAAGGGTTGTGACCTGGCTACTTGAATAGTTTCTTCGTACTCAGTTTACTGTTGTTATCTCTATTATTATCAGTTCTTTATTATTATTTATCTTTAATACTTTATTGTGATGTGTTGGTTTTAGTTCCTAAGTGAAGCCTCATTTGTGGCACTTGCTCTTCTGGGGTCTGACCCAGCTGATTTTGTATGGCCAGATATCGGAGCAGCTCCAGAGGTTCTACCTGTCTTCCAGCCAGATGGTGACCACCAGGCGTAACCATGGCAACGAGTGGGTTTCTTTTGTTCTTCCACCTTATTATAAAATTATTCTTTTGAGGCATTTAGCCGACAAGCACTTGTTAGCTCGGTTGTACCTTTATTTACTGTCTGCCTACGGGCTGTAACATAATTGACAGATCCTAGGGTTGATCATGTATGATTAAACTCTTGCTAGTCCTGACATTTTGTAACGACTAGCTTCATGATCAGCTGAATATGTAATGTTTGGGATGCCTTACTATTAAATATTTGGTGATCTTACATCTTGTAACACTTATTTACTTGCTTGTGATTGAGACACTAGGCTTGTTTATGACCATAAGAGACTGTTGGCTTGTAGTTAAACCCTCATGTATCTAGAAAGCCGTGACCGTATAGCGAGGTGGGTTGCACTTCAATATACGTAGCTGGCTATGTCTGCCCCCGCTCTCCAGTATTCTGGTTCTGGGCATGACAAACGCGACGCATATATATATATATATATATATATATATATATATATATATATATATATATATATATATATATATATATATATATATATATATATATATATATGCTTCCCATGAACCTATATATTATTACCCACACTAAATCATTATCGATTTCCTATAGCTATCTATATTTCCTTCTTACTGTAGCGCCCCGCTTTCGATAGGCGACGGAACTTCATAATATGCTTGCGCCGAGTCAGATCGGTCGGAAACTTAGATGACCATCTGACTCGATCGCTAAGCTTGGTAAACGAATAACGCCTTGCGACATCGATTCAAATCGATTTGGACGGAAGTTCCGAGAATCGATCCAACTAATGGAACGACTTATGTTATAATAAGTCCTAGATGCAGCGGGCTGCGTCTCGGCGAGTGAGCTCTCTATAAGAGTCCCTTCGACGGGACAGGACCGCTGTATGGTGTTCTTGGAGCTTTGCCGCTGGGCTTGATGAAGTGCTTTCGCGTCGTTTTCATGGATGCAATTACAATTTCGATGCAAGAGGAAAAGAAGGAATTCTAATAAAGCGTTGGTGCCATTGCAGGAGCTCACGTAACAAAGGATTGACGTTGCGTAGCGCTTGGACGATCGACACGAAGCAAAGTAATCGGTGGATGATTCGACCCTTCTTTTATACTTTGTCCCGGAAACTTATTCATTGCTTCGAATTCATTCAAATCAAATGATGCCAAGTTAATTGCATGCCAATCCACTAAGGTCAAGAACTCGGAAAAAACGTATTGATTTTGAGTAATCTACTCTGAAAAATACAAGTTTCTCACATAAATAGAAAAGTTTAAGGTTCTAGTAAAAAAGATAGACTATTTCACGTGCTGTAAAATAATATGAAACGTCGATCATGGGTTATGATGACTCGGACAATTTGGTGCCCAAGGGACGCTAAATCGGTGTACGGCTTTGGAGAAAATGAATCGTTGCATGAGTTGCGAGAAATGATAATGTCGTTCGATACTATCCGCGCTATACGAAACTTGTTGCATATATTAAACTGTTCGTACATAGGCATGGTCATGGACAGCTTGTGCACAAGTTCGTTTTCCTCGAAACGGTATCCGGGGCATCAGAACCGATTCGTCCTAGGGAGAATAATTTATCGTGCTTCGGCGCGAGGCATGCGGGACCTTCAGTAAGGCTTGCAACCTAGGCTGAAAGGGTAGCGTCGCATGCCAACTTCGATTAAGTCCCTAGTGGTGCGTAGCACCAATGACCGCATATAAGATAGTTGCATGCTCACCTATTGTCTTATGCAGGTGTAAATATTATCTCTGTTTTTATGCAGGAACGAGCACGACCGTGGTAAGAAATATGATAAACTACGATGTTATGTTGTATGCTTTAATACTCAAAGACGGCTATCGAATATGAACTGAATTCATTTAGTTCTAATAGAAAGACAACTCTAAAGCATGCCTACCCTAACAATCAGAGTCGGTTTAGACGAGTTGGTTCGTCTCGTCCACTTAGCAAGTGTGCTAATCTCCTCCCCCAATTTCCCCAGGTGCGGCGGGCACTCCAACCTAAAACGAAGCTGAAGTACGGAGAGGCGTTTTGAAGCTCTTCCTGTGCTGAAGTATTTTGAAGCCAATTCAAGTCGACGGCTTATGTATAAAGGGGCGAATGTATGGAACGGCAAGCGTAGTTCAGGCAACTTGTCGAATGTATTTTCTTTCTGTTTTCAATCAATGTAGCCGCAACGGCATCCAATGTAATTATGACTTGCACGTCGTTGCAAGCTATGAATGAAAAGCATTCCTATCTTCCTATGTTGCGTCTTAAATTCTGATGTGATTTGTGAAGTTTCAACTTAGCATATTTATATCAAATGCAACATAATATTCTGCCTTGTATGAGTGCAAATCCAGACTCGTACGGCATCACGCCTTAGCGAGGACGATCGAATCGGCAAAAATTAACATCGGGGACGAACATTGCCGACTCGGGGCGTGATAAATTGGTATCAGGGCACAGTTATGTTTCCTCGAATTTTTGAAATATGTTTCATTGTTGGAATGTCCGTTGCGATGACTCGATTGAACGCTTGTCGGCATGCTGCGTGAAATACAAGTTCCATACAGGTAAGCCCGTAAATATTTTTAAAAAATACTAACAGGTTTGCACTATTTGTAGGAATGACTAAGCGAGATAAAAAAATCGCCGGCGCAACAACCCAAACAGTGGATAGTACGTCGAGCACAAAAAGCACTGGCCCAAGCGAGACGACTATGGAGAAGATGCTACAGTTGATGGAACTGCAGCAGCAACAGCTTAAGATGCAATTCAAAGCCCAATTTGATGCGCAGCAGAAGCAAATGGCCGCCCTGACTCAAATAGTGAGCAGGATGGCGGGCGATACCAAGGAGACGGACGCAGTACTCGAGGAAAAGCACGGTAATCAAGAACAAGACGAGGAGGAAGAAGTCTTCCCGCAGATGATAAATTCTCCTTCCATGCTCAAAGTGAAGGAGTTTCGCAAAAGGAACCCGCCGAAGTTCAACGGCCGAGCAGAGCCGGACGTGATAGTAGGATGGCTCGCAGAGATGGAGGACTTTTTTGATCTTCTCTACATCGAAGGGTCCCAGAGGGTGGCCTGTGCGGCGCTGCAATTACAACTAAGAGCACATGACTGGTGGACGGCGAAGAAATAAGAGATCTGTGAAACCGATTCCAACAAAAAGATTTCTTGAAAAATGTTCAAGACAGCCTTCCTTGAGCAGTACGTTCCTCGCGCCATCCGTCGACAGAAGGGGGATGAGTTCATGATGTTGAGGCAGGGGAATATGAGTATTGAAGATTATGATGCCAGCTTCTTGAAACTTACAAAATTTGTCGACGCCTTCCTGCCCAACAAAGAAGAATGGTGCGAGCATTTTCAGCAAGGCCTCAACGACGAACTGCGTAGGGACGTCATGAACCAACGATGCCAAACTTATCATGAATCCTACGAAGCCGCACTTGATAGTGAACGAATCTTTGGCCGTATGTCACAAAGGGCCGTGCCTGTCGTTCGCAACAACTTCAACAAGCGTCCTAATGACGCTGGAGGATCGGGAGTACAAAAGCGCCCAAACACGTCTGAGAATCGTAGTCACTTTGTCGTAGTAAATTGTAACAGATGCGGCAAGCGTGGGCACCGAGCACCCGATTGTAGACTGAGAACATGCTTCAAGTGTGGCGAGCTAGCCACTTCAGTCAATATTGTCAGGCGGGGAAGCCGAATCAACATAACCCACCAAGGAACACTCTGAATCCATATAAAGCGCCTACACTACAAGGCGTAAATGCGGTGCCTGTGACCCCGTAGAATCAACGCCACGGAGCTCAAGGCCGAGTTTATGCCTTAACTCGGGACGAGGCGTACGTATCCGATACGGTTATAACAGGTATATTACTCTACAAAGATATACCTGCTCGAGTCCTATTCGATTCGGGTACGACGCATAGCTTTATATCTGCTGATTACGCGAAAGAAAATAAAATAACCATGCAATCACTAGATATAAATATTAGCGTTAGCACTCCGTCGGGAGTCGATATGCCTGCGAACTTTATTTGTAGGAATGGCCACATTTGCGTCGGGAGAAGATATCTATCCTTGGATGCCGTCGTGCTAGACATCAATGATTACGACATAATCCTGGGCATGGATTGGTTGGGTACTTGTCGTGCAACGATCGAGTGCGCGGAGAAGAGAGTGGTGTTTCATCTTCCTGGCGAGACAGAGTTCTCATATTCGTGCGGTACGGCCTCGAAGACGACAATGATGGCATCGGCAATCTCGGCAAGGCGTATGCTGCGTTCCGGCTGTGTGGGATACTTGGCATCAGTTCGAGACATACGGACGGATAATACAAACACAATGCAGACTGATGTTGTGACAGATTTCCCTGACGTTTTTTCTGACGAGATGCCCGGGATATCGCCGGATCGAGAAATTGAATTCAGCATCGACACCATTCCGGATACACGGCTGATATCGAAGGCACCTTACCGAATGGCTCCAGCAGAACTGAAGGAGCTGAAGGTGCAATTACAAGAGTTGCTAGACTGCAGATTTATTCGCCCTAGCATCTCTTCGTGGGGAGCTCCCGTACTGTTCGTAAAGAAGAAGGATGGGTCGTTGCGACTATGCATCGACTATCGGGAACTAAACAAGGCGACCGTACGAAACAAGTATCCATTGCCGCGAATCGATGACTTGTTCGACCAACTGCAAGGTACGGCAATATTTTCAAAAATCGATCTTCGTTCAGGCTATCATCAATTGAAGATCAAGTCCGACGACATATCGAAGTCTGCCTTTCGCACTCGATATGGTCAATACGAATTCCTCGTCATGCCGTTCGGTTTGACGAATGCCCCAGCCGTGTTCATGGATCTGATGAACCGAGTCTTTCGACCTCAAATAGATAAATTTGTAGTCGTATTCATCGACGATATCCTTGTCTACTCTAAGAATCGTGAAGAACATGCGGAACATTTGAAGACGGTACTGCAGATTCTGCGTGAAAACAAATTATATGCCAAATAGAGTAAGTGCGAGTTCTGGATGAGTAGTGTGACATTCCTCGGGCACGTAATCTCTGCCGAAGGTGTCGCGGTAGAACCCAAAGAAGATTGATGCGATGGTGGATTGGAAACGACCTGCCTCGGCTAGCGACATTCGGAGTTTCCTGGGCTTAGCGGGCTACTATCGTAGGTTCGTGTGAAGCTTTTCAAAACTAGCGTCGCCTCTGACTCGCCTCACCCAGAAGGGAGTAGTATTTGAATGGAACGACGACTGTGAATCCAGCTTTCAAGAGTTGAAGCAACGGCTCGTCTTAGCTCCAATCCTTGCACTTCCAGACGGTCCAGAAGGCTTTCAGATATTTAGCGACGTATCGGGAACTGGCCTCGGGTGCGTACTCATGCAGAGAGACAAAGTCATCTCCTACGCTTCACGACAGTTGAAGCAGCACGAGAAAAACTACCCGACGCACGACCTAGAATTGGCGGCGATCGTCTTTGCGTTGAAGTTATGGCGGCACTACCTCTATGGTGTGGTATGCAAAATCTACACAGATCACAAAAGCCTGAAGTACTTATTTACGCAACGGGAACTCAACCTACGACAGCGACGTTGGCTCGAACTCATAAAAGATTATGAGCTAACGATCGAGTATACGCCGGGCAAGGAAAACGTGGTAGCCGACGCACTCAGCAGAATGTTTATGGGAACACTGGCCATAAACAAGGAGATACAGCGAGACCTTGAAGCGATGGGTATCGAACTCGGAATTAAGTATCGACACCTGCACCTAGCTCAGCTGAAGTTAGGATCGAGCCTGTTTAGCAAGATAAAGACCGCACAGGAGGACGACTCATTCCTGAAGAAAATACGCGAGCTGATATCAACGGGAAGGGCGACTGACTTTGCGGAAGACGGAGACGGGACGATGCGATTAAAGGGAAGGCTCTACATTCCTGAAACTGTCGAACTCAGAAAAGAAATTCTGACGGATGCGCATTATGCGAAGTACTCGTTACATCCTGGAAGCACCAAGATGTACAAGGACTTGCACACAAACTTTTGGTGGCACGACATGAAGAAAGACGTGGCTACGTTCGTATCGCAATGCATGGCGTGTCAGCAGGTGAAGGCGAAACACCAACGGCCAGGCGGAGAGCTGCAGAACATCGCCATTCTCGAGTGGAAGTGGGACAATATCTCGATAGATTTTACTGTAGGATTTCCGAAGACATCGCGAGGGAATGATACGATTTGGGTCATTGTTGATAGATTGACCAAGTCGGCTCACTTCATCGTAATTAAAGTAGGATGGAGCGTCGATCGGTTAGCACAAATCTACGTCGATGAGATTGTTCGACTGCACGGGGTACCGGCCTCAATAATTTTGGACAGAGATGGGCGATTCCTATCGCATTTCTGGACGAGCCTCCAAGCGGCGATGGAGACCAAACTGAACTTTAGTTCGGCGTACCATTCCCAAACAGACGGTCAGACAGAGAGGGTCAATCAGATCTTAGAAGATATGTTGTGTCTGTGTGCGATCGACCTAAAGACTAGTTGGGATACGCATTTACCGCTTGCGGAGTTTGCATATAACAATAGTTATCAGTCAAGCATTCAGATGGCTCCATACGAAGCGCTCTACGGGAGGAAGTGTCGTTCGCCGATATGCTGGGATGAAGTCGGAGAGCGACAAGTGCTTGGACCGAAACTGGTGGAGCAGGCCGTCGAAAAGGTCCGCTTGATTCGACATAGATCCGTATCGCACAAAGTCGACAAAAGAGGTACGCAGATCTTCGTCGACGACCGCTAGAGTTCTTGGTCGGGGACCATGTGTTTCTGAAAGTAACGCCCATGCACGGTGTGATGCGGTTCGACGTTAAGGGCAAGTTGAGCCCGAGATTTGTAGGCCCCTTCGAGATCATTGAACGAGTTGCGACGGTTACTTATCGAATCGTACTACCTCCTGCCTTAGCTGATGTGCACGATATTTTCTACGTTTTACAACTTCGAAAATACGTGCACGATCCAAGTCATGTGGTTAGCTTCGATCAGTTGGAGCTACGTACTGACTTGTCTTACTCGGAGGAGACTATTCAAATTTTGGACCACAAGGAGAAAGTGATATGCAATCGGTCGATGTCCTTGGTCCGCGTGCTTTGGCGGAACCATTCAGTCGAGGAGTCGATGTGGGAGATGGAGGCGGAGATGAAGGAGAAGTATCCTGCGTTGTTTCTCTAAATTAAGGTCAGACCCTTGTTCTTAAGTTTCGGGACGAAACTTTTCTTAGTGGTATATTATGTAGCGCCCTGCTTTCGATAGGCGACGGAACTTCATAATATGCTTGCGCCGAGTCAGATCGGCCAGGAACTTACATGGCCATCTGACTCGATCGCTAAGCTTGGTAAACGAATAACGCCTTGCGGTATCGATTCAAATCGATTTGGACGGAAGTTACGAGAATCGATCCAACTAATGGAACAACTTCTGTTGGAATAAGTCCTAGATGCAGCGGGCTGCGTCTCGGCGAGTGAGCTCTCTATAAGAGTCCCTTCGACGGGACCGGACCGCTGTATGGTTTTCTTGGAGCTTTGCCACTGGGCTTGATGAAGTGCTTTTGCGTCGTTTTTATGGTTGCAATTACAATTTCGATACAAGGGAAAAAGAAGAAATTCTAACAAAGCGTTGGTGCCATTGCAGGAGCTCGTGTAACTAAGGATTGACATTGCGTAGCGCTTGGACGATCGGCACGAAGCAAAGTAATCGGTGGGTGATTCGACCCTTCTTTTCTACTCTGTCCCGCAAACTTATTCCTTGCTTCGAATTCATTCAAATCGAACGATGCCAAGTTAATTGCATGCCAATCCACTAAGGTCAAGAACTCGGGAAAAACGTATTGATTTTGAGTAATCTACTCTGAAAAATACATGTTTCTCACATAAACAGAAAAGTTTAAGGTTCTAGTAAAAAAGATAGACTATTTCACGTGCTGCAAAATAATGTGAAACGTCGATCATGGGTTATGATGCCTCGGACAATTTGGTGCCCACAGGACGCTAAATCGGTGTATGGCTTTGGGGAAAATGAATCTTGCATGAGTTACGAGAAATGATAATGCCGTTCGATACTATCCGCGCTATACGAAACTGGTTGCATATATTAAACTGTTCGCACATAGGCATGGTCATGGACAGCTTGTGCACAAGTTCGTTTTCCTCAAAACGGTATCCGGGACATCGAAACCGATTCGTCCTAGGGGGAATAATTTATCGTGCTTAGGCGCGAGGCATGCGGGACCTTCAGTAAGGCTTGCAACCTAGGCTGAAAGGGTAACGTCGCATGCCAACTTCAATTAAGTCCCTAGTGGTGCGTAGCACCAATGACCGCATATAAGATAGTTGTATGCTCACCTATTG